>CM028353.1:38216037-38741041 GCA_016618105.1 Dendrobium huoshanense | reverse complement strand
ACACGGCGGGTTCAGGGTTTTTTCGAGGTCATCCTTGGGTGAACTTGAACTCGACCAGATTCTTTAAATGGGTTTGGCTTTGAAACTGTCAGACTCGTTATATCTCTATTTAAAACAAGTATCATGGGCAGTTATCCAATGGGCAGTATCGGCAATTTCTCGGCAAATCTAACCTTCTCGCGAAGATCATGTAATGAGACCCTGGTTTGTTGATTGACAGAGACTTCAATCGTCGGACATAAAACTCAGCCTCACGGCACAACCCTTCCCAGACATATATTCATCTTCTTCCATTCCAATCTGTGATAAACATTTAAGGTAGCATTGGCAGTGTTCGTAAATTGATCCAATGATTCAGGCGAGCCTGGGTTCAAGCCTGTCAATCATTCACGTAGGAATTGGCATGCTTTGATCGCGCATGTCCATATTCCTTATATCAGGGAATCGTGGAATGTGGCAGAATATTTCTGATTGATAATCTGCTCCTTCTGGCACTATAAAAAGGGTGATGGAAGATATTAAAAAAAAAAAGAAAAAAAAAAGAGGAGGCGAACATAGATGACATAACAAAAAATGAATGTTCATCCTGTGCTAGATTCCCAAAGTGTGCTGGTGGTTTGTCAATGAAGGGGCTTCAACCACCGGAGCTAGCTCGAAAAAAGTCGGAGTGTACTCTGGCGCACTAGACCCTCCAGCAGGTGGTGACTCCCTTGCTGTAGATGTTTCTCCAGGCAATATGACGAGGAGGCTGTTGAAAGAGTGTCTCCACGAAAGAAGACCCCGCTTCAGGTATAGGGGAGGGTATGCGCATGCTGGAAAAGCCCCTTCATATCATCAGAAGGAATGTGTCTGGCGTCCACAGACATTCGATAAGAGTCAAAAGTACTTCATCATGGGGAACAACTGTTGTGGTAAAGGGCTCGCTGTCCAATCAGCTGAAGCACGCGGAGGCTCCATAGGACGAGAACGTACACGACGACGTCCCGATGAAGGTATTGGCATAGCTTGGAGAGGGTTCCCTTGCTCGCACTCGTGATGGGAAGATGTAATCCCCTCGGTGGTATGTTGATCACCCTGCCCGCCTGCACTCAAATTAAAAGTGGAAAGATGTGTAAAAAAAAAAAAGAGAAAAAAAAAATGAAATGATAAAAAGTGCATATACCTTCATTGGTTCCCTCATGTGCTGAGCCTCTTCGAGACCTTTGACCCCGAGGAGCTCCTAATGATCGCACCCGTCGTTCGTATTTACGGGCTCCGTGCTCCATAAAGGGTGCATATGATAATTTCACCCAAGTCAATCTAGTGTAGCTGACTCCGGTAAGGCTGCCGGGGGTGCTATACGAAATCTACTACCTGTGCCAAGCCTAAGCAAATGAATCCATCAGTGAAGCGACGTACATGCGGTTTTCCGCGGGTACTGTATTCAACCCGCTAACATCCGTAACACCAGGAAGACGCGGCAAACTCATATGCTGTAGCTTGTGAAAGGCCGAATTGTCTGGCAGTTCTATTGGGTTGATATCTTTCCAAGATCACCGATTGCCCGTAACGATAGCACAACCATCCAGGTCGCATGCTAATGAAATATTCAGCAACAATTAAAGAGCGCCCTTTAAAAAGCAAGGTATACCTGCCGTGGCGATCAGTGTCATCGACGATGTCTGTTCCTATCAAATTACTGGGTAGGTTGCCAAGCTCTGGCTGATGTACTAAGCGGAAACGGTCTGCAACAAGGTGTGGTGCGAAAAAGAATAATCGTACGCGCTCCTGCTCCAGTGTGGACGAAGCCCTCAAAAGTTGCATGATGATTGGGTACCCCTTATATGAGAAGTAAGAGGGATATTCCAGACAGCTAAATGCTCCCTGAATGTGAATGTGAACCCAAGCATATATATATTGCCAAGGGAGGGTTGTATCATGCCCATCGAGTGTGGGGTTCTCTGAAATAGCTCTGAATGTTCTAAAAATTTTATTGAGAAACGGGGGCAAGAGAAATACGCTCTCCATGTGCCAAGAGACTGGCCGCCAGTAAAGCATTGCACCGAATAGCGCCTCCCTTAGCAGGAGGACAAATATGCACAGCCAGCAAACTAAAAATCCGACGAGAAATAACTCTTCGCTCATACCTGAAAGAGCGGGAGACATGTACCCTACGTCAGTGGAGGGTTCGGCAAGGTCTTCTGATAAAGCATCGGCGTACTCCACGCCTAGTTCAAAAGGATCTTGTATATGAGCGGTGATTTGATTGAGTTCCTCCTCCCTAATGAAACTGTGAATCCAGATGTCTAAAGGGATAGTGGCCCTGGAACGCCTCGATAGCTTGGCTTCTTTACAAACTCGCCGATAATGACTCAGTGCAGCAGGAAATACTGTGGGTAAAATTAGTTCTCCCCTCCTATTCCTGCTGGAAGAAACTCGTCTACGGAATAGCTCCTCATCTGGAGGAATGCATTCTTCATATCGACGTCCAAAGATCGGCAGACCAGAGACTGCCTGCAGCTCCCACAGCGTCATTGTCAATTCCTCGGAACCCATCCAGCAAGTGTTAGTCGTCGGGTCCCAAAATTCTATCACCCCCTTTATCCAAGAGTGGGGAATATTCTCGAAGCTGAACATTGAAGCATATATAGCTTCGTATATACCTGCCCTTTTCAAAATAGTTTTATGGGCTCTTAAGACATACCTTGCCCAAGATACATACCCACGTGCAGGTCTAAAAAGTTGCCCAACTGGAGAATCTCTAGGCCACTCATGTGCAGCTGGTTGTAGTTGTCGGTGACTCAATAGTTTCGATTGCCCAACTTTCTCAATAATATCGGCGGCTGGCTCCAGAATGTCGCACATACCAGAGCTCACTTGAGCAATGGTACTCTCCAAGGGGTTGTAATCCCCGCATTTCAACCTGATGGTGGTCACCCACTCAGCAGGATCTTCATATACTGAGGGAGCAAGCTCAGAGCGTGGCAGAAGCGACGAGCGTACGAAGAATTCGCCATAAGTACTGCGGCCCTCAGCATCTCCTCGTGTTGCTCCAGCCTATCAGCCATATTAGCAGTCCCGCGAGGATCGTGCTTGTCAATCAATTCCCAAATGGCCTCTTCACTAGGCTCATTTCGCGGCATTCCCTCATGTCTACTCCAGTTGAACATCTTTCCTGACAAAAGATAAAAGAATCATAAGAAAGCATGCAAGCTGAGAGGAATGGAGCATAAAAATACTTTATATATTTCGCTCCTATCTTGCGTTGACATCCAAAGAAAAAGGAGGGGAAGAAAATCTTGGAGATCCGCAATGTCAACTGTGTACAACAAACATGGTCCGCTTTAGGCGCGCACCATATTTGTTGGGGGGCATTTGTTGACCCTAATACTAGTGTCGAGTCGAGTCGACCGCGCAAGGAGGGTTTCAAAAGCGAAAGAGCTCGAAATCGCGCAAAATCTCACCCGACGCGTGTTGACCAAAAACTCAAAATCGCCGAGACGATCTCTGTTCGCGAAACGGACAGCGCCAATGCGTCCGGAGCAACGGAAACAGCTAAGATTGACACCCATATTGGTGGGGGTCGACGGTTGGCAAAAAATTTTAATTTTGGGCGCGCGAATCGAGACGACGACTTGTGCGAGCGACGACGCGACGACCAACTCGATGCAATGTTAAAAATTTATTTTTATTTTTGTGCAATATAATTAAAAAAAATTAGAAAAGAGAGAGAAAGAGAGCTTTTAATAAAAAAAATGAATTTTTCTTTAATAAAAAATCCTAAAAATGCCCTAAATACCCACTTAACCTCATAACTCCTCACTCCCTCACACTCTCACGCCACTCTCACGACATTTCCACGCCAAAGACCGCCCGCCCTCTCCTCTTTTGCGATCCTCCAAGCCGCCGGCCTCCCTCCTCCTCCAAGCAAGGTAAATTTCTTCTTCCTCCTCCTCTTTTCTTCTTCCTCCTCCATTCTTCTTCTCCATTTTCTTCTTCTTCTTCCTTCCTTCTTCTTCTTCTCTCCCATTTTTCTTTTTCTTTCTTCATCCCTCCAAGTTTTTCACCATTTCCTTCAATTTTCTTCCTCCCCTCTCTTCTCCTTCCTCTCCTTCATCTTCTTCTTCCTCCTCCAACCTTTTTTCTCAAAACCTACACCAAACCCTAACCCTAATTATTTTTTTTCTCTCACTTCCACTCACCAAACCACATACATTCCTTCACAAAAAACACTTCCCTACACTTCTTACACCCTTCCAACAAAAAAAAATTTTCGTCCTTCATTTTCTCTCTCTAACCTAGAGAGAGAAAATTTTCTCTCTCTAGAAATCTCTTCATGAATAGCTCCATCTCCACCCCAAACATCTTCCCTCTCCACCATACCTCCAAATTCCTTCTCTAGAGGGAGAAAACAATTGCACACTCTCTCTTTCTCTCTCCAAAATTGAGAGAAGAGGGAGTTTCTCTCTCTAAATTGCTCCTCTCACTTCCTTGTACCTCCTAAACCCTCTCTACGCAAATTCCCCTCAAATTCCATCTTTCTCCTCTCTTTCTCTCTCTAGAAAGAGAGTTTCCTTCTCTCTTTCTCTCTCTAAAAATTAGAGAAAGAGAGATTTTCTCTCTCTAACTTCACTCCCCCAATTTCCTACACACCCTAAACCCCTTCCACCAAAAATCCCTTCTTTCCCTCTCTTTCCCTCTCTTTCTCTCTCTAGAAAGAGAGCTCTCTTCCTTTTCTTTCTCTCTCTAGCTTCTTTTTAAATAAAAATATGATTAATTAAATTGCACAAGTAAATTTTCTTTTAATTATGCATCGCAGGTTCCTACGTCGCCGTCATCCGCCGTCGCCGCCTCGATTGCTGCACACCCAAGGTAAAAATTAGTATTTACTTTTTGTGCATGAAATAAGTACTCGTGACCGCTTTTCTTAGCGGGCGAGGAAAAAACTTAAGTACCCGTGACGCACTGAGCGAGCGGGGAAATTCGTATGCATGAAAACATAAGTACCCGTGACTGCTTTTCTTAGCAGGCGGGGAAATTTGTTATTTATAAAAAAAATTGTTTAATTAAGTACCCGTCACTGCTTTTAGGCGGGGAAAAATGCTATATTTTAAATCTGCGCTCAAAGACCCCGTGACCGCTTTTCTTAGCGAGCGGGGATTAAAATTGCGGCCGCGGTGTCACCCGACACCTACCGTGACTGCCTTTCTTGGCAGGCGGGAAGGCCTTACACACTCCGAGGCAGCCCCCTACGCGGGGACGACGCCGGAGTGCTGCCAAAACTTTCAACAAAACCCATGACTTAGAAAAATCCAAAGAAAATCATAATCCACTTAAATGTTCTAAGTTAACCAAAAATAAAATATACGACACCCTAGGCTCCCGACACTGAAAAGCAAGTAAAAAAAAAATTAAATCAACGTGAAATGCAACATACAGTGAGTCTTCGAAGGAATTAGTTAGTCGCCAGTAGGTAGGATTCAAACCTCTTCCTCCTACACCTGACTCGTACACCCCTAAGTTCCTCACCAAAATCTCCTCACAGAAATGGGATGGGAAGAAATGAGTTGAAATCCCCTCATATTTATAACTTTGAATTTGAATCATTCGCGGGCCCCACCAGCCTAGGATCCCTTGCTACAAGACAGGAGAAGGTACATCTGCGGGCCCCATCCACTTAGGATCCTAAGATGCCATTTCGAGGCTCTGGCATCGGATTCCTACAGTATTCACTAGCAAGTGAAATACGTACGTAAATACGAATGTAAATACGAACGTAAATACACCCTGATACGGCGAGTAATTATCTTAGAAATGGAGGCGGTAAAAGTAAAAGTAAAAGTAAAAAGAAAATTTACTTTTCCTACAAAATACTTTTGTGATCATTGTAAACACATAGGAATCCTCGCACATCCCCGGTAATTTTCTGATTGAACCCCTTGTAATAAAATGTGCCCGTCGTATTGCAAGTCACGGACGCTCTAAGTGGTGTGCGCACCAGCTGTTAAAGTTAGGCAGCTCGTACAGCCCGTGATCATATGTCTTCAAAAAGAAACAAAATAATGCACTTTTATATGTCACGGGTTGTACGACCCTTAATTAAAGTAGGCACATCACCACTGGAAGGTTTGTCCCCTACGACCCAAGGCAGGAGATTAGTTAGTGCACTATGATCCGCCTACGAAAATCAACAAGTAGTGCACGACAGTCTACCTGTAAGAAGCAGCGAACAATTCTATCCAGAAGCTGCTACGCCACGCCACCGGATCCGCAACACTCGTACTAGCGGACAGAAGGCGTGTACAAGCTCTCAAATGGAATATTATGTGCATTCAAGTTACAATTACTTGCACAACTAACATATTTCAAAATCCCCCCGCACTTACACCGTAGTTTGTATACACATAGATACACTAAGGGAAAAAATACGATCTCGACCCGCATGGGCCCCAGCGAGCGTGTTATTGGTACACACGTGACGCCTAGGGATGCTGCGCGGGTCAACAAGTGAATTCAAGTCCGAATCCGATCCTTCTATACGGATCAATAGAAGTTGACAGGGTTCGAACCATCAAATAAATATACGGTTGTGGGAACCGGTGTATTTATTTTAATACATTCATATTATGGCCTTCAAAGCCTATAATCAATAGAATTCACTCACAGAGGCATAAAGCCTACGAAACCCGATCCTCTGTCGACATCCAGACAGAGTTGACAAGGTTCAAACTACAAATGAAAATGACCCCACACCCCGATGATGGCCGTGTTGAATGTGAATCTCAACCGGAGGGGTTAATCTCTCATATATTTCAAAATGTCCTAAAATTTCTACAAAATCCAAATTCCACAAAATCCAAAAATCATCAAGCTCTAAGATATTTAAATTTGAAATCAATCATCAAAATACTTAAAGCAAACTTCATCCACCCTCCGCAACAGTTTGTCGGGGTGGACAAATTTAAATATAACTTCAGCTCACAAAGAGTCGAATGCCTAGTCGAAAATATCACTAGGATTCATCCTCAAACAATCTCCTGTCAATAAGGACGTGGTACGTGTCCTCTGATCGGCGGTTTGCCGCCAAATGGCACCGCAGGATAAACGGTTATGACCCGGGGCCCTCTGAACCGAGTGGTTTTGCCGCCAAATGGCACCACGAAATACCGGTTATGGCCAGAGCCAATACGTTCCTTGTTGGCATCAAATCTTTGAGATATGAATCAATAGGATACGATCGATAGGGCACAAAGCCCTCTGTAAGCTAAGGTGGATTCAAATTTGTCCCCTTAGACAAACATTCAACCCCGGTCTATAAGGTCCCCTTGGACGAAGCAACCCATGGCTGCCGACAAGGATCCTTCTGTCAGGTTGGGTCGACTACCTCCTCTGACTAAGTAGACCAGGGACCACGATGGCCCGGGACGACGGAACCATGGGATCTTGATCGGGTCCATCATCCATTCCCCCACCATCCGCTTTAAGTGCAAGATGGTGAAATTTCTAATTTTAAATATCAAACCATTTCAATCCAAACATCCAAACTTCCAAATATTTCAAAAGCCATATATATTGCTTCTACTATATGCCAGATACCACGTATCTCTATACGTATCTGATTGACGACTAGCCTTAATCGAAAGTTCTCTCTCGTGATCGAGAGGGGTAATTAACTATAGGGGCTTGCGCCTATAGGAAACCAGAACTCAGATCATAAAGTCCTCACAAAATGAGGGCGAAATCTCTGGGTAGTGTCTTATCTACAAACCCATCTGCCTTCCAAAATTTACCTCGGAACTTAGTTCGTTAAAACTCCCTCGCCGAATAAGAAAAGCGAGCGGAGGCCGGGGCCGAATTTTCGGAGCCCACACGGATCTTCCTCTCGAATTGAAGATCCATTGTATCTTATGTATTTTCTTTCATCTTCTATCAATACAATCGTTCCTCGCCTTTGTTTCCACTTCATTCTTTGTATTTCTAGTTTTTACTTCGTTGAAATTCAATTTTAGTCACGGTTCCATTTTGATTTACAAGTGTCTCCTATCAATTTCTTATTGCGACATTACTTATGAATTATTGAGTAAGAGAAGTTATTTGAGATTCAATCATTTTTGAGCTTGTTGAATTTGACATTTAAGATCTTAGTTTTGTCCTATATTTGGGCAATAGAAACCTATGTTTTTCTTACATGATTTTTTGAATCTTGCAGACTTAGGGTCTTCTTTTTTGGCTATTAAGATCTTGGAACCTGTATATTTGGGATTTCTCTTGCATGACAACATGGATGCTTTTTTTAATGAGGTTTATTTCTTTGATTTTGCCTTGATCCATTGATCATTTGTGAAAGACTGCTAAAACTAGGTTTCTCAAATATGTCAAGTTAGATAGGTTAAAACTTGGGAACTGTTGTCATCAGAATGACGATGTTGGGGCTTTCTTCCTATAATCTTTTTTATGACTTTTTGAGTAAGAGAAGCTATCAGCAACTCAACCATATTTAGGCATCTTGAGTGCGACTATCAGGACTCACTCGAGTCTTAAACTGGAGCTATAGAAACTCATGCTTTTCTGACTTGGTTACTTGAAGCTAGCAAATTTGGAGAAACCTTCTTTTTCAGCTTTCAAGATCTTAAAGCTTGCATGTTTGAGAATATCCTTATCTGGTTGCATGGATGCTTTCTTGAGTGATTATTCTCTTTGAATTTACCTTACTCTATCGATCATGTTGACCTCTAACTACCTCACGGTTCCAACAACCGGCCGCACTACCTCACACAACTACTCTCTCTTAAACGACACGACCTTTCGTTTTCTCAAACCGCAAGCAGAAGGAATTAAAAGAGGGCCCTCTCACTTTCATTCAAATTCATGCACACAGGACCTCCTCTCCTTCCTCACACACAACTCGCTTGACCTCTTGCTCCTACAACCCAACACTGCAAGCGACCCAGCTAGCCTCTGCACTGAGCTGTGCAACCCAATCCGCCTCTGATCGGCCTGGTACTGTGCCCAAACCTACTTCTGATCCTTCCCGCTCCTAGTCGCTCCACCCCTGCTCTCGACTCGCCGCTCTCAGCCACCGATCCGGATCCGCGGCGCGATCCTAGCCAAATCCGCACCCTTTCTTTGTTCTGTACACAACGATCAACTCGATCGAGCCGACCTATTCTCCCTACCCGATCTTCCTCCGGCGACCCAATCCAGACCTAATCGTTTAAGATGTAAATACACATTCACACATACATAAGAGATAAAAAAGGGTTTTAAATAGGTAATCACTTATTTCAAGTCCAGCAACGTTGCATCTTTTGATCCGGGCAAAAATTTTAATTTGAAGGACCCACGTAGTTGTAACTTAGATCTTGGCGAGATCATTGCTAATTAAAAAAACTCGCAATGTTGTATCTTAGATCCGGGTGAGAAGAACCAAATGCAAGTGTCTCCCGACCTCCCTTCGGGGAGAGGGGACGTCGGGAGGCTGCCAAAATTTTTACTGAATGAAAAATTGAACAAAATTTTTTAGAGAATTGTTGAATTTGAATTATATATATATATATATATATATATATATATATATATATATATATATATATATGTGTGTGTGTGTGTGCGCGCGCGCGCGCACGCGTGTGTAAAATTGTAACTCTCTCTCTATCCTTCTGAATTATTTGAAAGGGTGAAAGCAACATTTCTCTGCCCCTAATCTTTTTTAAAGAGAAATTTTGGTGAAGAGAACATGCGAATATAAGAAACCAGTTCAATTTTGAAATGGGTAGTTCATATATTTGTAATTTTGATTGAGAGAAAGATGTAAAACCAACTATGCCTTGCTCTGCTGATGATTTGACTATGTGGAAGGATTTAGGATGCTCCTATGTGGTTAAGATAGAGAATCTGTAGCTTATACGAGAATGAAACTTAAAGCCATGGGCTACAGGGTATATTCATATTGCAAAGAAGAAGATGCAGGAGAAGCTATTTTGAAGAAGGCTGAGAACTATCATATTGCAATTGTGGAGGTTACTAATATCAATGGTCATGCCAACTTTAAGTTTCTTTAAATGGTTAAGGATATAGTTATTTCGAAAGTTCATTATTTGTACACTTTGATGAAGTGTATAACACTCGATGCTATAAAATTTGGACAAAAAAAAAACCCACTATCAGAAGAAAAACTTAGAAATATATGATAACATATTACCCACAAGGTATTCAATGTAGGGGAAAATGGTATCTTAATATCTTTGAAACCCATTACAGAAATAGTTACATCAATGTTATAGATCCAGTCCAATTCCAATGAACTCAAAACTGAAATTCCTTAACAAATTTTGATATGGAGCAAAGAGCATGAAGTGATAATATGAAAAAGAAAGAGAATGATAAATTTTTAACACCCTCAGTCCCATGATTAATTAAAGGAGAGAGATTGGTAGAGGCTAAAAATTTTCTAGATCAGCCTGATTTTTTGGAGAAAGATTGTACAATAGAATATAGAATTATCTGAAATGCCAAAATACATTTTTTCTAAAATAAAATTCATTGACAATGTACACCACCATATTCGCAACACTTATACAACAGGACAGAAGGCGATACATCTATGATATCTCTAATCTATATGCTGAAAACACATCCCGCATGCGCTCCGACAAACATATTAAAGTTGCAAACATAAATGTCTGAGAATATTGCGCAGAGTTAAATACCCACTAATATAAAATTCTATTTTTAAACTAAACATATCCCACATGTGCTATGATCGTCACATCAAATTCCTAAATCTAAATGTTCGAGAATGCTGCGAGTCAAATATTCAAGTTTTATTCTCCTCCTTGAAAGTACTGGAGTCTACGCAATATGGATTAACAAGCAAACACCTAATCATAAACTAATTACTTAAATCCTCGATGATGACCGTGTTGATACAAAATCTCAATTGGAGGGGACCTGTCTTTTAAATACCTCCAAATTTTTATAAAATATAATCATTTTCAAGTAATTGTAACATCACTCGTGCTGAAAGTGAATCTCAATTAGAGGGTTTAATGTTCAAATCTTATAATTTTTAAAATCTAATATATGTTAAATCTTAAACAATTAAATGGAAATCCATCACCAAAAACTAAAAACTAAAATCCATCCACACCTCGTAATGGTTTGGCGGGGATGATGAATTAATGGATAACTTCAGCTCACAAAGAGAAGATATCTTGTAAAATGTATTACTATAATTCATTCTCAGTTGATTCACCGCAAATAGGGATGTGACACGTGTCCTCTAACCGGATGTTTTTGCTGCAAAATAGCACCACTATATTATGATTACGGCCAAAACCCGTATGTTCACTAATGATTAAAAGCCCATTGAGTAATGAATTATAGGGTGCACCCTACAAAATATAAAGTCCTCTATCAGCTAAGGTGAACTTAAATACATCACCTTAGACAAACATTCACCCCATGTCTTTAATGTATTCTTGAATGAAGCAACTCATGGCTGCCAATAAGGTGCTTTCTGTCAGGTTGGGTTGACTACTTACTCTAACTAAGTAGACCAGGGATCATGACAACCCGAGATGATAGAACCATGGGATCTTGATTGGGTTTGTCTTCGTTCCCCTGTCACCTGTTTTAAGTAAAAGGTGATAAATTTTTAATCTTAAAAATCTCCAAAATTTTCAAAATTAAATCCCTAAAGTTGTTGCTACTATATGCTTTGTACTCAGCACCTATCTCATGACTAGCCTTAATAAAAAGTTCTCTCTCGCTATCGGGAGGGATAATTAACTATAGGGGCTTGCGCCTATAGGAAACCAAAACTCATATCATACAGTCCTCACAAAATGAGGGCGAAATCTCTAGATAGTGTCTTATCTAAAAAACTCAATCTGCCTTTTGAAAATTTACACGGAACCTAAGCTCATTAAAACTCTCCTCGTCAAACAAAAAGGGTGGCTCGGAGAGGCCGAGGTGCAAATTTTATTAGCCCACAAGTCAATTGAGAAAATCTTTTAGATCTAGGTCACTTGAACTCGTCAAGTCAAATAAGCGTAGAACTTTCTAGCTTTTATCATCAAATTGATGAAGTGGAGCTTTCTTACTATAGTCTTTCTTATGTCCTCTTGAGTAAGAGAAGTTGTCAAAGACTTGGCCATATTTAGGCAGGGGACTTCTATTATGACTTGATCCCGTCTTGCATTTATGTTTGAAAATTGCCTTTTCATCTTTTGCCTGTGCAACCCAATTTATACTTTAATGTCGATCATTGGGGTTATGATTTAGTTATAATTTTAGAAAATTTATCTTTTAACTTCCATGCTATTTTCTTGTTGCACCTACTCTAGAGGCAACCACATAGTACAATTGAGGTGCTGTAGTTTCAATGCTGATCAAAATTTGCTGAACTTCAGTTGGGTTTATTTGGCTATCAGTTTCAGATTTATGATTTCTTCATCATCACAATATTTTCAAAATAGTCAACAGTACGAGTTGATTAAATTGATTCTTAGGCAATGATATTCTATTCTCTTATTCATACATTATAGGATTAGGTTTTCTAATAAACGCTTTTTAACATGTTTAAGACGATTGCACGTGCCTTAACTAAGCAACTGCAAATGTCGATCTTCCTTTTTTAACAGCAAAGAGCTTATGTATCAACAAGTCATACGTAGATTTGGAAATTTTAATGCCATACAACTTAGTGAACCAGCCCCTCTTCTGGAGTTATTGATGATAGCATTGAAAGAGGAAGATTTGGATTCTGCTAGTGATGAAAATGATGCTTTTAGAAAGAAGATTTCTGAGGTAAATGACCTTCTTTTGTAAAATTTATCAAGTTTTCCCTATGTACAATATTTTTTTCTTGTGTTATTGATTGCCAACTCCGCATTAGAATATAATATTTTCCTGATAATTTGTTGGTGCGATATCTATCTTATTGTTGTTATCATTCGTTGGGTTATTGTTATTGCTGAGGTGTCCAAAAGCATGTAGCTGATTTGGAAATAGTCCTGATAAAAAAAAGTGATATGCCCTCTATAATTCAAGTTGCTTGCAATAGTGGGGTGGGATAATATCAATTGACTGTTGTTGTTGTTGATAAAAGTTCTTTAAGATGAACATTGCTCTAGATGGTATTTTGCAATTCATATGAGTTAGAGTGATACATGGCTCTTTTAGTTCTTTAGAGGTTTTACTTGAATGCATGTTTAATCATGATAGTATTTATCTTTTCCTCCCAGATGAATACTGATCTACTAATGAAAAAAGCTGAATTGCTCGACGAGTACTTTTCTATTCACATAGATGAACAACAGAACCTGACAAGGCTTCCTGTTGTGCTGGACCAGCACACTCCTGACATGGACCATGTTCCAGAGTTTTTGTTGAGTTTGGGTAATGATGTATGTGTTAATCATTTTTCCTTTATAATATTGTTTAAATTGATTGGATTTGTTTCTTGTACAGTTAAATGTAATGAGCTTCAGTTTCTGTTTGAATTTTCTTTTAGATATGATAAGGTGCTTATAATTTGATTTTGCTTAGAAATTTCCAACAGAATTCACACGACTTCACTTCAAACTCTTTCTCCCTCTCTTGCCTTCCTTCTCTTCTCCCCTTAAAATCCATGACCAAAAACATATAAACATTACCAGCATATAAAAAAAAAACCAATGGCATGGCTTCCATTAAAACCATGGTTTACTGGATCGTACCTACCGGTTCAATTGTGAACTAGTCATATGGTCGGTTCAGTTCATATTAAAAACCAGCCTAACATCTAACCAACATGAACAGGTTAGAACAACTAGTTTCACGGGTGAACCGTTGAATCGGTCCCGGTTCCTTAAACCACCTAGTTCAATGCTATTTGATTTAAATAATTAAATAAATTAATTTAATAATTTTGTATAAAATATTATTAAATTTAATAAATTAATTTAAATTTTTTATATTTAAATTTTGTAATGAACATTTATGATGTGAAATAATGTAGCAGGTGTAGTAGTTGCAAAGAAGTTTATAAAAAATGTATAAGCTTTGTAATTAAAACTTATTGTTTCATCAGATTAGATTTTAGAAATCCTTAGTTATTTTTTTTATTTGGCATGCGGTTACAAAGTAGATTAGAAAGAACTTTAAAATAGCATTATAAAAAACAACGTTAAAGCTAAATGTGCAACTAACATAAATCCACTGGTTAACAATTAGAACAATCACCTTGAGTTTCCCTCAATTACACTCTTGAGGTCTTTTAGCGGAAGAATAATTTCAACAAAGTTAATGATGCCACCATAAGACAGAAGATGCTTACAGTATCGGCTAATGAAAATTTATTCGGAGAGGAAAGAGTTGGTGAATATTGGAGGATTTGCCACTTACCAGGAATTTGATGCTCGTTGATGATGGTCGTCAAGGAGAAGAAGATCCGATCAATATAGTCTTCGATGGTGTGGTCCATCTCAAAGTTGATGTCGAAGAAGGGCAAACTAAGCACATCTACTCATCCTTGATAATCGTAACGATTCCATGATCTTGCTCGGGATTGGCCATTCATGGGTGAGAAGGCCGAGGGAGGTTGTGCGTCTTCTTCCTTAGATAATGTATTAAGCAAGGGAGAAGAGATGTAAGGGAGGAGGGAGGGGCTTGGGTGGTCAGCTATGTTGCACCGAAACACCTATTTATGAAGGCGTGATGTATCTGATACACTGATACACGGATACGCCTTCGATACGCCACCGATACGTGTCGGATACACCAAATCTGTATCCAATTAAAATACTATTTAATTTCAAAAGGACACGCGTATCTGATACGCATGTCGGATACACGTGTCCGTTGAAAAAAAAAATCCAAAAAAAAAAAAAAGACGCATCGTATTTACTTCCGGGGCTGCGAGCAAGGTTCTCTCATTTCCGAGATGGATTTGAGTCTCTTGATAATATGAGAATATTAGAAATTACTAATCTTTCACTTGATGAGCCTGAATTAGAAGCTATGATATTTATTGAAGATGAAATAAAAGTTCAAAGACACACCAATGAAGAAGCTAATCATATCATTCCTTTTATTGAATAGTTAAAATTTCATGTGCTAGATAATTTATATTTATGCTTTTGTTGTTGTACTAGACATTTAATGCTTTCTTATATTTTAATATTATAAGTTACAAGGCTACAAATTATGTTGTTGTTGTTATTTATTTTTTTTTGTAATTTCAAATATTATGCTTTGATTGTTTTCTTAATTTTTATGTATTATTTATAAATTATAATGTCGTGTCCGCGTCGTACCCGTATCCTATATTTTTAAGAATTGACGTGTTTCGTATATGTATTGTGTCGTATCCTTGTCGCCGTATCCGTATTGGTGCAGCATAGGTGGTCAGCCTAGGCTAGGAGAGGGGCTAACTTTAATTTCAAATTTTAGGGTTTGGTTAGGGAGGGACAACAAATTCAAAATCTGAAATTTAGTTTTAGATTTTAATGTTGGAAAGGAGGAAATAATTTGAATTTGAATCTCCTCTAAATTGGGGATAGGTTGGGGTGGCACACCTTAATTGGAGGGGATTTGATTGAGAGCATTGGTGGGAAGGAATTTTTTAAGAGAGAGGGAGAGAGGGGGCCAGCCAAAGGAGGGGAGGGAGAGGTGTCCACATATAATGTATGTGGCCTGACCACATGCATTGAATGTTGAATTGGGAATCAAATCTAATTTTAATTTCAGATTTGTAGTAATTAGGGGAACTTCCTAAAATATGTTTATATTAATTAGGAAAGGTTTTGAAATTCAAATTCATTTGAATTTGAATTAAGAGACCTTCGAAATTAATAATGTGCTAAATTAGGAAAGTATTAAAGGGGCCATTTGAAATTAGAATCAAGGGGAGTGAGGGGTTTTGGCCAGCGACTAGGGTTTGGGGATGGGGTGGCCGTCGGTTATAGGAGGGGAGGGAGCTTAGGTTAAATGGTTTAAGGCTGGTGGGTGGGCCTATGGCCGGCGGTTTGAGTAGGGGGGAAGGGGTGGCCGGTGGTGTGGGAGGAGGAGGTGGTGGCCGGCGGTTTGGGGTGAAAAGGGGGAGGAGGCCGACGGCTTGGAGAGAAGAAAAAAGAGAGAGGAAAGGTTGGGGAGGGGAAACTGGGATCCCGGACTCTTCCTACGACTGGAGGGAGTTGTTTTTGCCCTCACCTAGGGACTTCTCTTTTCTCTAGAGTTCTCAGCACTCAAGGGAACTAGAATGCAAAAATTTTCATTAATCATCCTCTAACTCATACAATAGTGAAGACCCTTATATATAGACCTCAAAGTAACAAAATACACAAAGACTAAAATGCCCTCTGAGCAACAACACAAATTAATCCTTCATAGGGGTATAATGGTAAAGACTAAAACATAAACAAAAATAATACATAAAATGCATCATAAATAAAGACTCCTAATTATAGCTGTCAATCTACGATTCCTCTGGTGATAGACGCTCTGGAATCTCCTGCTGATTTTCTCATCAGTTTAATTTTCATAATCATATTCCAACCAACCACCAATAAAACTTACCCACATGGTCCCACCACCCCATGCAAGCTCTTACCATATGCAGACCAAATAAAGTTATATAACAAGACAAAAAGCAAAGCTCTCAAGTGATGTGATACTAAATAACTTAACTGAAGTTTTCAAATTTAAACACATACATTACATATTTTTAAACAAATTTTTTAATTAATTTTTTAATTAATTTTTTAATAATATAAATAATATTTATTTTTTTTATTAATCATATTTATTATCTATTTAATTTTTTCATACACTATTAAAGACTAGTGATGGAGCCACTTGTTGGTGGGCTCATTATGGTGGGGATGATGAGGGCTTTGTTTTATATGAAGTTGAAATGGTGTAGTGATTATTTAAGAGGTGGCGGCTTTGCCTAGGTTGAGATGAAGGGGGTCTGGCGGTAGAGGTGGATTTTGTTGGGGAATTTTTGCGAGCATTGAGATGGTGAAAAGACTCAGACCAAAGATTATGTGAAGCGTAGCTGAGATGTGGAATGGTCGTCTAAAGGTTTGTGAAGGGGAATGGGAAGAGTGTGAAGGTGGAGGAAATGGATTGGATTGTTTGGGGAAGGGGGTATCCCGGGTGCACCCTATGGATGTCTAAGCCTGTCAAGGTGGAGCCAATGCCTTGTGAATATCTCTAGGGATGGAGGGAGATATGTGAGGGTGGTAGTGATGTGGAGATGGGGTGTGGAGGGTGATGACAGGGCCAAAACCAGCAACTTGTTTAGAGTTTGGTGGTAAATGAGGAAGGTAATTGATGATGGACTGAATTGAGGAGGTGTGAGAGATATGAGGGAGATGGAATTACAAGAAAGAACATAATATACATGAAAATTTGAAATTTACCAAAGAAACAAGTCGGTTATAAGCCACCAAACTTTTAACCTAAAGAACCAAGCCACTAAAATGATTCCAAAGAAGAAGATGTTGACCTGTACAAAAAAAAAAAAAAAAAAGAGATCAAATCCTTACCTGCCCCCTGCTAAGGCCACGACGCACGTCGCCTGCACGCCGAAGCACGTCGTATCTCGCACGTCGCTCCCACGTCGCATACACGACGCTCTCGCGACGTTAAAAAGCCGAAGAAAGGGAGGCCTTCGGCCTCACGACGATCCCGAGCCTTTCTCTCTCCCAAGCTCTCCTCTCCCGATCCCGCTCTCATTCTCTTCTTCCTGTGAGATCGGAAGTTACGTTTTTGATCGGAAGCAACGCCAGGTGCTCGCCGGCCCCCCTCTACATCTCCCTCCTTGGCCGATCGACTTCGCTCCTCAGACGGCTTTCCCTTCCTGGACAGAGCGGAAGTTACGACAGTTTGGTCGGAAGCAAGAGCAGGATCTCGCGGGCTGTGAAGATAACTTTCTTCCTTTGCGTGCGCTCCCCTTCGGCCCTTTTGGCTGTTCGACTTTGGCTCCACCGACGACTTTCCCTTTCAGTCGGATAGGGAGTCCGACATTTTGATCGGGAGCAAGCAAAGGAGCTCGCTGGCAGAGAAGGTAACTTTCTCCCTTGCCGTGCGCTTCTTCGGCCTAATCCCATAAATCTGGCCGAACTATGACAAGGGGGGGAGGATTTAATTTATTTATTTTTTAATTATATCTAATTATTATTTAATTATAATTATAATTAATTATTTAATTATAATTAATTATTAATTAATAGTTAATTATTAATTATAATTGTTAGATTAATTATAATTAATTTCGATTGATTATAGTTAATTATTAACTAATTATAATTATAATTAACTTATTAATTATAATTAATTAATAATTAATTATTAATTATTAAATTATAATTACCTAATGATTATTGTAATTAATGAAAGAAGATGCCTTTTCCCGCCTCGATGTCGATCCGTCGGTCTGCTGATCCCAAAGGTATAAATTCCGGAACCTAGGCTCTCTCTCTTACCTCGGCGTGGATGTCGAGTCGGTGGTCTGCCTATACACGCTTTTCTCTAGCGTGGTGGGAAGGGCAACCGGCGTGACACCTACGATAAGGTAGGCGAGTGGCCCTCGGTTCCAAATCCTATTCTCGACGTTCGTGACGCACCGGTAAACCACCTATACACGCTTTTCTCTAGCGTGGTGGGAAGAGAACCCGGTACGGCGCTTATGACGAGATCGGGATATTCATAAGTACCCGCTTGCGAGGAAACAACTGCTTCTCTCTTGCAACAGGTACCGAAGACCCATACACGCCTTTCTCTGGCGTGGTGGGGACAAAGACTTTACACGGCCGCGGTGTCCTCGTAAGAGGGCACCTACCGTACACGCTTTTCTCTAGCGTGGCGGGAGGCCCAGTTTTCCGTTGTTTTTCCCCTAAACGGGGGAGACGCCGGGAGGCTGCCGAAATTTCGGGTGAAATATTACTCTGCTCGGGACCTGTTTTGAACTCAAAAGAACAAGCATTGGGACTCAAATGAACATGAACAGAGGACTTGTGGACTTGTTGACTTGTTGACCTTTAAACTCAAACGAACATGAATTGTAGACTTGTGGACCACCGAACTTGATTGAACACAAGCAGAGAGCCTGAATCAAAACAAAATTTAAATGATGCTTAAAGGTCAAAATCAAATGAAATAAAATCAAATTGGAAACAGATTCAAACCAACTTGAACCTACATTTGAATTCAAAGGACTGCAGGGGACTTTAACAAGACTAGAACATCAAACAAAGACTTTGATTTGGACTGGATCCGAATCCGAATAAAACAGTTGAACAAGCACTTGAACTCATACCTTGGAATCAAACATATACAAGGAGCTCAAAGCTTGAATAATGTAGGAAGGAATTCAAGCTACAAGGACATTGGATTCAATGTTAGATAAAATACCTTGATCCTTGTAAACAAATATGACTAAGATGCAACAAATGCAAACACCCACGAACTCTTGTAGGAGAGATATTGCAATATCCTCGTAATCAAAGGTGCATCATACCTGCAAGATCAACGAATGATTCCAGAATGCATGAGTGATCCCTACACGCAATATTGGAACTTCCAATACTAACAACAATGCCTGTTGATTAAGATGGCAATATTTGGGGATCAGCAATCAAAGACCCTTATTCTACAAATGAGTACGATCAACAAACCCACCCAAGATTGGTGAAAGGGTGGATATGATGCAGAGACAATGGGTCTTCTACAAATACCTTCAGGAGATCGTAGTTGATACAGCGGTCCACTGCAAATGCACATGAATACTTGTGGATAACAACAGTGGGCATATCGTAAGCACATCAAGCCACTGTGGGCACAAGTATAAATATCTCCTACGACGATCTCTACGATCGTCTATTGATTGAGAAGGCAATACTGGAGACCAGTAATCAAAGATCCATCTTCTACAAACAAATTCAACTATCAATCACCTGAGATTGGTGAAAGGTGGTTTCAATGCAAAAGTAAGGGTCCTCATACGAATACTCCTAGGAGCTCGTAGCTGATACAATGATCCTCTGCCAGCAAACACAAACAACTTGTGGATAACAACAGTGGGCATATCGTAAGCACATCAAGCCACTGTGGGCACAAGTATAAATATCTCCTACGACGATCTCTACGATCGTCTATTGATTGAGAAGGCAATACTGGAGACCAGTAATCAAAGATCCATCTTCTACAAACAAATTCAACTATCAACCACCTGAGATTGGTGAAAGGTGGTTTCAATGCAAAAGGGTCCTCCTACGAATACTCCTAGGAGCTCGTAGCTGATACAACGATCCTCTGCCAGAAAACACAAACAACTTGTGGATAACAACAGTGGGCATATCGTAAGCACATCAAGCCACTGTGGGCACAAGTATAAATATCTCCTACGACGATCTCTACGATCGTCTATTGATTGAGAAGGCAATACTGGAGACCAGTAATCAATGATCCATCTTCTACAAACAAATTCAACTATCAACCACCTGAGATTGGTGAAAGGTGGTTTCAATGCAAAAGTAAGGGTCCTCCTACGAATACTCCTAGGAGCTCGTAGCTGATACAACGATCCTCTGCCAGCAAACACAAACAACTTGTGGATAACAACAGTGGGTATATCGTAGTCACGACGAACCACTGTGGGCACAAGTATGAATATCACCTACAGCAACGGTGATCAAGATCTTCAGTACATCGAGTACAATAGCAACCCGATGTACGAAGAAGTCCACCACACTAAAGATCTTGAAAGAAGATCTTTTCAAAGCAAAGCGACAATCAGTAGACTTCGAAGTCCAAAAGAAAACCTTCCCCGGTGATTGAGAAAGGGGGGAGTCAATATCAAGACCAGAACGCCACCGGATCTGCAACACATATACAAGCAGACAGAAGGCGTCTACAACCTACAACGCTACGCCACCGGATCTGCAACACATATACAAGCAGACAGAAGGCGTCTACAACCTACAACGCTACGCCACCGGATCTGCAACACATATACAAGTAGACAGAAGGCGTCTACAACCTACAACGCTATGCCACCGGATCTGCAACATATATACAAGCAGACAGAAGGCGTCTACAACCTACAACGCTACGCCACCGGATCTGCAACACATATACAAGCAGACAGAAGGCGTCTACAACCTACAACGCTACGCCACCGGATCTGCAACACATATACAAGCAGACAGAAGGCGTCAATAAGATCTGAAATAAATATCCCTGCATGTACACTATAAATTGTATACACATAGGTACACAAAAGAGGTATATAAAAATCACCCGCATGGGCCCCGACGAGCGTGTTATTGGTATACACGTGACGCTTAGGGATGCTGCGCGGGTTGACAAGTGAATTCAAGTTCGAATCCGATCCTTCTATACGGATCAATAGAAGTCGACAAGATTCGAACTACCTAACAAAATACACGGTTGTAGCGACCGGTGTATTTGTCTAAATACATTCTTTTTAGGCCTTCAAAGCCTAAAATCAAGAGAATTCACTAAACAAAAGGCACAAAGCCTACGAGAAACCCGATCCCCTATCGTTAAGTTGATAGGGTCGACAAGGTTCAATCAACAAATGGAAATGACCCCTCCACCCTGATGATGGCCGTGTTGAAAGAAGATCTCAACCGGAGGGGTTAATTTCAGGCATTTTTATATCTCCCAAAAGTCCAAATCCAAAGCTCCACAAATCCCAAAGCCCAGATATTTAAATCCGAAATCAATCCATCAATCGCTCAAAGCAAAATCCATCCACCTTCCGCAACAGTTTGCCGAGGTGGACAAATTCAAATTTACTTCAGCTCACAAAAGAGCTAAAATGCCTAGTCGAAAATATTACTAGGATCCATTCTCAAACAATCTCCTGCCAGTAAGGACGTG
The DNA here is from genome assembly GCA_016618105.1 of Dendrobium huoshanense. Classification (NCBI taxonomy): domain Eukaryota; kingdom Viridiplantae; phylum Streptophyta; class Magnoliopsida; order Asparagales; family Orchidaceae; genus Dendrobium; species Dendrobium huoshanense. The sequence goes on along the minus strand of CM028353.1, from coordinate 38,719,168 downwards.
GTACGTGTCCTCTAACCGGCGGTCTGCCGCTAAATGGCACCGCAGGATAAACGGTTATGACGACCCGGGGCCCTCTGAACCGCGTGGTTTCGCCGCCAAATGGCACCACGATATCTCGGTTATGGCCAGAGCCAATACGCTCCTTACTGACATCAAATCTTTGAGATATGAATCAATAGGATATGATCGATAGGGCACAAAGCCCTCTGTCAGCTAAGGTGGATTCAAATTTGTCCCCTTAGACAAACATTCAACCCCGGTCTACAAGGTCCCCTTGGATGAAGCAACTCATGGCTGCCGACAAGGATCCTTCTGTCAGGTTGGGTCGACTACCTCCTCTGACTAAGTAGACCAGGGACCACGATGGCCCGGGATGACGGAACCATGGGATCTTGATCAGGTCCATCATCCATTCCCCCACCATCCGCTTTAAGTGCACGATGGTGAAATTTCTATTTTAAATATCAAATCTTCCAAACTTTTCAAACCTTGCCAAATACCCAAATCCAAATCCAATTTCTACCAATATCAAAATCCATTGCTGCTACTATATGCCAGATAACACGTATACTCTACGTATCTGATTGACGACTAGCCTTAATCGAAAGTTCTCTCGTGATCGAGAGGGGTAATTAACTATAGGGGCTTGCGCCTATAGGAAACCAGAACTCAGATCATAAAGTCCTCACAAAATGAGGGCAAAATCTCTGGGTAGTGTCTTATCTACAAACCCATCTGCCTTCCAAAATTTACCCCGGAACTTAGTTCGTTAAAACTCACTCGCAGAAAAAGAAATCGCGCGGCGGGGAGGCCGGGGCCGAATTTTCGGAGCCCACAGAAGATTACATACAAAATTTGTTTCTTACAAAAGATTTTCCATTACTTAAAGCATTATAACACTAAGCAAAATTCAAATTTTGAATGTGATGGTGGGTCTGTTGAATTGAACAGCACGGCTCTTTGAAATGTGAATGTGGTGGGTCTGTTGATTGAATCTTTTGGCGGGGTAATATGCATGTGCTCTGTCACTTGACCCATCCTTGACTTGCTCTTCTTCACGTATTGGTTAGTCATAAAGGTGAACTACACCTTGGTCAAACATCTTGAACCACATTAAATGTATTAAAATTACAACCAAAGTCTAATATGATAATAACTATTGCATATATTAAAATAATAAAGAGATCTGAAAGAATTGTAGAAACCTTTTTGATGTGCTACATTAACTAGATGTGAGGATTTAATAAGATTTAGAGTGGTGTTTTGGGGGTTGAACTTATATCTAGGATTAGAATTGTTAAAAGGGATACTAAAGTGTTTTTAAATTCATTTAATTAAGCCTTGCAAATCTCATCATATTGGGTAAATCTAGATTTAAGACAGGATTTGGTGGGCTGTCCCGGAAGGCTTATTTAGCTTTGTTTAAAATACATTAAATTTCTACTTTAGAGAGCAATGAAGATTAGGATTGATCAACCGAAACAATTGGGCTATAACCGATGTCGTGCTTGCTGGTAGGCTAACAAGAACAACTAAAACATGAAACTATCTTGATTTTTTAGTAGAGTTAAAATCAATTCAAACTTGTTTGAGGTTGGTTTTAAGCAATTTATTTAGAGTAGATTTTAATATACAATTTCTTAATCAAAAGTTTATTCGATCCATCTTGACTTTAATTTTTATTTCTATATATTTCATACATAACGAAGTAAAAGACTAGTTAGTTTATCGATAATAATTTTTTATGCTTATTAGTGGTCGTGAGTTAAATCTCTCTAGCCAACCCTTTTTCATCTTAATTATAACATTAGTAGTACGTGGAAATGGTGTTTGTCATGACCCATCCTGAGTATTTAGAATATCAATTTGGGAGTAATAGACATAATAATTTACTTCTTTCAACAATGTCTGAACCGTTATATAAAATAATATCCAAAACTTGAAAAAAAAAACAACTAATCATCAATTATTAGTTTTAACATGTATGCTACAATTCATATTATTTTTTTATTTGAACATCTTTGTCTGCACAGTCTTCTCGATCAATCATTTCCTCGATTGAAGATTTACATGAAATATTTAATTTAATTTGATTGAGTTTCCATTATCAAATTAATTGGTTGATTGCAGTTCAATAATATAGTAGTAGTGAAGAAATATGCATGTGAGCAGGCATGATTTATCATTAACTTTATAATAATAAATATACAATCATTTTCATTTTCAAACTTTTTTTTTTTCTTTTACACAAAAACATTGCTTGCCCAACCAACACCATATGGGGTTAATCTCCTATATATATGCATACAAGAATTTCAAAATGAGGCTATCATATTTAACGCGTATACTATTTTAAGAAGGGTCATTTTATTTTTTAGTTTAATGTAAAGCAATCTTTATAAGATTTGCAAGTTTACATACCCTATTTCATGTAAATAAATACATTGAATTATAAATAGAACTGCAATTACTGTAAACTAAAAATCTAATCATCTACCTCACTGTTAACCTTCATGTTATATCCAAGAGATCAAAAAGAGGGAATAAAGCTCAAAATCCAGCATACATACCTCACGTCCATGGGATCCAGGAATCCTGCAGAAATCGCGGCCTGCTATAGTACCTAGCTCTGCAAACGGCGCCGAATCGATCTCTTCCCACAAATCCAGCCGACGTTCCTCGCGGGATTCCTGCGGCCTGCCTCGATCGAACAACCGCTCGCGTCGTTAAATACCGCACCAACTGAAGGCTTCGACATCCACGATCGCTGCAGCTCTTCCTCCCGATCCCGACGACCCCACGCTCGCCTCCACGCGAAAGCCCTGCTCCCGTCACCTCCTTTGTCCGACCCCATTCCCTCTTCCATCTCCGACCTCTCGGCCGACCGGCACAAGCAGAGAGAGAGAGAGAGAGAGAGAGAGAGAGAGAGAGAGAGAGAGAGAGAGAGAGAGAGAGAGAGATCAAATCCTTACCTCACTCACGGGTGCCCGCCGAACTCCCTCCTCCGATCCGGCTCCCATCTCCAGCCCGAATCTCCCCTCCTGTCCGATCCTTCCAGCCCGATCGGAAGTTATAACATTTGGATCGGAAGCAAGAGCAAGAGCCCACTTGCTCTTAAGGTAACTCTCTCCCTTCGTGTGCTGGTTCGGCCAAATCCAGTAATGCCGCCGAACTGTAGACAGAGGAGAGGGGGAGGATTAAAGTAAATTAATCTTAATTAAAGTTAATCATAATTAATTATGCTTGCTCTAATCAATTATAATTATTATGATTAATGATAGTTAAAATTAATTAATTTTAATTAGTTTTAATTTAAAAAAAAAGAGTATTATATTTAATTAATTATAATTAACTATAATTATTAAATTAATTATAATTATTATAATTAATTTTAAGTAATTAATTATAATTAGTTTTAATTAATTATAATTAATCTTAATTAAAGTTAACATTAATTAATTATGGTTAATTTTTTTTTATTAAAACTAATTAATAGTTTATTATTTGTAATTAATTAAGGTTATTTGTAATTAATCATTTCAATTAATTATAATAACTTATAATTAATTATAATTAATTAAGGATAATTATAATTAGTCATAATCAATCATGATTAATTATAATTTTTTTTTAAAAAAAAAGAGAGAATGTCTCTCTCTCCCTTGATCTTCGAGCCAACACCGTCAACCCCGCCAAGGTATAACTCTTAAGCCCTAAAACTCCGAGAACTCGTTTCAACGCATTTGTCGGGACAAAACGACCACCTATACACGCTTTTCTTAGCGTGGTGGGAGGGAGTGCGTCCCGACGCTTGCGACGAAGCGGGTAATCATCTAATTCCTTCTTCGAAGTTCGTATCGCCTTGGAAACCCCCCCTATACACGCTTTTCTTAGCGTGGTGGGAAGGGATCCCGGTGCGATGCGCGCGACGAAGCGGGGATACCCATAAGTACCCGCTTGCGGGGAAATAACTGCCTTTCTTGCAAAATGCTTTCAAAAAAAAAATGCTTTTCTTGCCAAAATGTTTTTTTTTAAAATACCCATACACGCTTTTCTTAGCGTGGTGGGGGATCGAAAAATACACGGCCGTGGTGTCTTCGAAAGAGGGCACCTACCATACACGCTTTTCTTAGCGTGGTGGGAAAGGCCCAGTTTTCCGTAGTTTTCCCCTAAACGGGGGAGACGCCGGGAGGCTGCCGAAATTTCGGGTGAAGACGGACTGTACTTGACTTTATTTGCACATCAAATGGATAAAAATGAGACTCGTACCTGGGCCTTTTTGAACTCAAAGAAAATAAAGGTTTGGACACATTTGAACAACCAAGGATTTGGGACTATGCTTAGAACTCAAATCAAATGAACATCAAAGAAATGACAGTGGAACTTGAACTCAATTCAAAGGAACTATTTGAACTCAAAATTGAACACACATGGACAGCAGGGGACTCGACAAACGGAAGAGGCTCATATTGAGCCTGGACTTTATTTGAACATGTTTTGGACTTAAACTTGTGTTTCAAACTCAAAAAGATGAATGAGCCTAAACTCACATTGAAATTCATTCTAACTTAACATAAACAATAAAGAGCCTGAACTCAAATCAAACCATGAAAGGCTAAATGAACTTGAACATGAGCTCACCATTGGGATAAATAGAAGACTTGTGGACTCAAGTTCAAACGAGTATAAAGAAGCTTGAACTTGGAAATGGACTCAAATGCCATCTTTGGTTAATAAGAATGTGTAATCTAAATTGCAAATAGATACACAAGTCTACTTTAATGAATATTGTAATTCATATGTGAGATTCATGAATCAATTGATATATAAGATATCATCCATTCATATGAATACGAAACTTGTGTTGAAACACAATTTCAAACAATTGATGTAAAAGGTATGTTGAGATTGTCATCCACATATCTACAAGAAGCATGCAATAAGTGTTGGGGTATTCATACAGTCCACTATAACAAAGGGAAGAACGAATGCTTCTACCACCTACAAGAGATTACGACTCACCAAAGTGGAGGTAGTAATACCTTGCAGTTCAAATGTAAATGAGAACTATGAATCTATTACAAACAGATACGTTGAACTCAATAAGCAAAGAAAATCAGAGGGAAGGTATAGTTTGGTTGCAAACAAATTATACAAAATCCCTGGCGGTTAAATTTCCTACCAATGATGATAGTTGGTGTGCAAATTTATGTTGATCATGCAAGCAAAGGCAGGTGGAATTCAATAAATGCAAGTACCTATGAATTACTGTAGGAAGTTTGTTACACACCCAATATCCCGCCTACAAATATAGATGAATAAGTACAACAAATGGAAACTCCTTCAAGTCATAGTAGAAGATCCTTTATGTACAAAATATATAAGAACTGTGATAAATACGAAGGCCCTTCTATAACATCAGAAGATCTGCAACACATATGATCTTTCTACGAAGACAAATGTATGTACAACATCCACCCTTGTGTAGATACATAAAGACTACAGTAAATGCAGTATCATGTAGTCAACTTCAGTCTAAGGATGAATATATCTACCTCCAGCCGTAGTGGTTGTATTGTAAAGACCAAAATCACAGCATAATGCATAAAAAATATAAGCTCCTACGAGCATCTATAAGTACAAGGCAGGAGATTAGTTAGTGCACTATGACCCGCCTACAAAAATCAACAAATAGTGCACGACAGTCTACCTGTACGAAAGCAGCGAATAATTCTATTCAGAAGCTGCTACGCCACGCCACCGGATCTGCAACATTCGTACAAGCAGACAGAAGGCGTCTACAATTATTTCAAAATACCCCTGCACGTGCACTATAATTTGTATACACATAGGTACACTAAAAGGGGTAAAAATAATTATAAAACCCGCATGGGCCCCGGCGAGCGTGTTATTGGTACACACGTGACATCTAGGGATGCTGCGCGGGTTGACAAGTGAATTCAGGTTGGAAACCGATTCTTCTATACGGGTCAATAGAAGTCGACAGGGTTCGAACCATTAAGCAAATATGAAGTTATGGCGACCGGTATATTTGCTTTAAAACATTCATATTAGACCATCAAGGCCTACAACAATATGAATTCACTAATAAAGGCTCAAAGCCTACAAAACTCGATCCTCTGTCGACAGCCAACAGAGTTGACAAGGTTCAATCCATAAAAACAATGTTAACCTCTGCATAAACGAAACAAGAGGAAAAGAAACCATGAATCCAGCATACATACATTGCATACCTGTTGGATCCACGAAACCGTGCAGAAATCCCGCACCTCGGACTATCGAACCCGCAAAATTCGCAAGAAATCCCGCCGAGGCACTGTAGATTCGGCGCTGTTCCGGGAATTGCTCGCCTCGATCGCGCTCCCGTGGACGTCGTTAAATACCGAAGCAAACGAGACCTTCGGCTGCTACTTCCGCTCGAACTCTCTGCTCCAGTCGCTGCTTCCACGCGATCGAGCTCTCCGTCTCCTCCTCCGACCAAATCCCTCCAGATCCCGTCACCTCTCCTCCACTCGACCTCCTCAGGCCGCCGACCTTCAGCTCAAACCGAGAGAGAGAAAGAAAGGGAGAGAGGTCTGCATGCATACCCGACGCCAATCCAACCTCCGATCCAGGAAGCCGCCGCCCCCTTTGCCCGATCTCCGATCCTCCCGTCCAGAGAGAGAGAGAGAGAGAGAGAGAGAGAGAGAGAGAGAGAGAGAGAGAGAGAGAGAGAGAGAGAGAGAGAGAGCCGAAGCTCCCCTACCTCACGCCACTGCCGCCCTCTCCATCTCTGCCTAGCCGAGACTCTACCCGTGCCCTCTTAACCTCACTTAAAACCTAACTCACCTCTTCTACTCAGCTCACTCACTCACTCACCCTAACTCATTCACTCACTCCCTAACTCAGCCCCTACTCATCCCACTTAAGCCTAGCCAACTCACTCACAGCCCTAACTCAGCCACTAAGCCCACTTAAAACCTAGCACTCACTCACTCACCCATTCAACTCAGTCCACTTAGACATACCCGATCTCTAAACTAAGGTAGAGATTATGAGTTTTTTTTTTATATATACTAATGATTTTTATTATTATCATTATTATTATTATTTTTAATTATAATTAATTTATAAAATAATTATAATTAATTATAATTTTTATAATTAGTCTATATTAATTATAGTTAATCATAGTTAATTATTATTAATAATAATTAACTATAATTAATTATCATTAATTATAACTAATTATTTTGATTATTATAATTAATTTTAATTATAATTATTTATTATAAGATAATTATAATTAACTATAATTTATATATAATTAGTTGGTATTAATTATAATTAATATTTATTAATTATAATTAATGATAATTAATTGTCATTAATAATAATTAATTATTTTAATTATGATTAATCCTAAAAAAATGAAAAGGTTCTTTTATCGATGCTTGCAACGGGCCGGCAAACCCCCGAGGCGCTCACGTAGCGTTTAGGGTGGGAAACCGGTGCGATGCTCGCGACGATTTAAGAATCCCTCTTCAAAGCTTGCAACGAGCCGGCAAACCCCCGAGGCGCTCAAGTAGCGTTTAGGGTGGGAAACCGGTGCGACGCTTGCGGCGAAGGGGATAAAAAAAATGTGTTATTTATTTTCATATAAGTACTTCCGAATGCCCACGTGGTGCAGAGGGGGGAAATCCTGCTTATTTCTAACACCTGTTTTCTTCTTATAATAAACAAAAAAAAAACCCTTAAATGCTCATGTAGCAGGCGGGGATAAAAAAATTTCATTCGCGACCGCGGTGTCATTTTTGACACCTACCTGAAGCGCTCACGTAGCGTCGAGGGGAAGGTTGCCTCTTGGTTTTTCCCCTAAACGGGGGAGACGTCGGGAGGCTGCCAAAATTTGGATTGAAAAATCCAAGAACTTGAACAAAAAAAATGAGCTTGGACTTGGACTTGTTTGAACAAAAATGAGATTGCTAATGAATTTAATTGAACTCAAACCCAAATAAGTCATGGCTTAAGCAAAACTCAAACAAGAATTTGAGCAAGACTTGAGTTGACTCAAGCTGACCTAAACTTGGACTTTCATTCGAACTTAACAAGACTACAAAGACTTGATTGAATTCAAACCTAAATGAAATGAAAATTTGAACTTGAGTTTGCAAAGGGCTACAGGAGATATACGACTTGAGCTTACTATTTGAACTCAAGCAACGATCCGAATGAGACTTGAATTTGAATCTTATCACTAAGTTTTTAATAAAGATTAAGAAAGAATCATTTCAATTTGTAAGCAAGTGCCAAATAGATTTGTGGAGAATTTTGGAACAAATCTTAACATATGACAAGGGACTTGTGAAGGAGAGCATCAAGCTTGGTCAATGTTCAAGCAAGAATCAAATGAAAATACAATCAAATAGTGCTAAATGAGCTTGTGGTTCAACTTATTTTCAAGCAAAAACTCACACACAAAGTCGCTACAAGTTTTGATAAAAAGCTTATTTGAGCAATCATAATTAGCCTACAACGATCATCTCAATTGAATGAAAGGATGCAATGCCATGTCTCTTATCAACAACAATTCAATTCCAAGAAGGTGTGATCACGAGCAATATGAACATACAACTTGATTGTAAGAAATGTTGCAGAACCTCTAGTCCACATAGAAATAATATGAAACTAGTGGTATTCATATCAATCAACTCACAAGTCTATGTTAGAAGAGCTTGAAAACATTAAAAGGGAGAACTATTGTTGGATGTGATTGTTGATGAGCATGAACACAAGATTTTTATGAAGACACAAAAACTCATTTGTGGGGACAAGGTGAGTATGATGCACATGAACCATAAGCAGAATGCAAAAGAGGCATGACAATTACAACAACGTCATACAATCAAGCACGACATATTCTATAAACAGTAAAGATCAAATTTACAAAGAAAATACATCGATCTTCTACAATATATAATGAACATAGCAACGCTTATAAATGATTGTAAACAAAAGTGGAGATCAATCAACTTACAACATCCGAATAGGATGCAAGCAAATGAAGACTCGTGGGGCGGAAAATCTCTAACATCACATCCATGAATGGTGAAATTAAGATAATTTATACATAGTTGCATCAAGATTGTATAAACTATTGAAGCCTTTGAGTCTAATGAGAGATCAATAGACATAAGTAAGAGGGTTGTGATGAACATGTTTCAAGCATGTCCTACCTACAAATAATGAAAGAAGGAAATGACAGAAGAATACTCTTTGATTGCTAGTGTTGGTCTAAAGTTCTCTTCAATAAATATCATTGTAAGTAATGATGCAGAGCACATTGATTATGAATAACAAACCAATGTAGAGTGAACAAATAACCGAGGCAGGATATTAGTTAGTGCACTATGACCCGCCTACAAAAAACAACAAGTAGTGCACGACGGTCTACCTGTACGAAGCAGCGAACAATTCTATTCAGAAGCTGCTACGTCACCGGATCTGCAACCTCCGTACAAGCAGACAGAAGGCGTCTATTCCAAGAATACCTCCGCACGTGCACTGTAATTTGTATACACATAGGTACACTAAGGGGGAAAATACAATCCAAACCCGCAAGGGCCCCAGCGAACGTGTTATTGGTACACACGTGACGTCTAGGGATGCTGCGCGGGCTGACAAGTGAATTCTTGTTCGAACCTGATCCTCCTATACGGATCAATAGGAGTCGACAAGGCTCGAACTCTCAAACAAATACACGGTTGAGAGGACCAGTATATTTGTTTTAATATATTCATATCAGGCCTCCAAAGCCTTTAATCAAGAGAATTCACTTACAAAGGCTCAAAGCCTACAAAACCCGATCCTTTGTCGACAGCCCGACAGAGTTGACAAGGTTCAATCCATAAAAAAGAAATGACCCAAAACACCCCGATGATGGCCGTGTTGAATGTTTTTCTAAACCGGAGGGGTTCACAAACATTTCAAATGATTCCCAAATATTTTTCAAATGCCGTTCCAAATATCAAAAATCCAGAAAATTCTCAAAAATCCCAAAAATATTTAAAATTGAAATAAACCCATTAATCATTTAAAGCAAAATTCATCCGCCCTCCACAACAGTTTATCGGGGTGGACAAATTGAAAAATACTTCAGCTCACAAAGAGTCAAATGCCTAGTCAAAAATATCACTAGGATCCATTCTCAACAATCTCTTGCCAGCAAGGACATGGTACGTGTCCTCTAACCGGTAGTTTCGCCGCCAAATGGCACTGCAGGTAAACGGTTATGACTCGGGGCCCTCTGAACCGAGTGGTTTTGCCGCCAAATGGCACCACAGATAGCAGTTATGGCCAGAGTCAATACACTCCTTAATGGCGTTAAATCCTTGAGATATGAATCAATAGGATATGATCGATAGGGCACAAAGCCCTCTGTTAGCTAAGGTGGATTCAAATTTGTCCCCTTAGACAAATATTCAACCCCGGTCTACAAGGTCCCCTTGGACGAAGCAACCCATGGCTGCCGACAAGGTTCCTTCTGTCAGGTTGGGTCGACTACCTCCTCTGACTAAGTAGACCAGGGACCACGATGGCCCAGGACGACGGAACCATGGGATCTTGATCGGGTCTATCATCCATTCCCCCACCATCCGCTTTAAGTACGAGATGGTGAAAATTTCTATTTTAAATATAAAAAACCTTCAAATTCCCAAATATCAATCCTCCAAATTCCCAAATTCTCCAACTATTTTCAAACCCAATTCTCAAATTTCCAAATCCAAACTCATTGCTGCTACTATATGCCAGATAACGTGTATTCTCTATACGTATCTGATTGATGACTAGCCTTAATCGAAAGTTCTCTCTCGTGATCGGGAGGGGTAATTAACTATAGGGGCTTGCGCCTATAGGAAACCAGAACTCAGATCATAAAGTCCTCACAAAATGAGGGCGAAATCTCTGGGTAGTGTCTTATCTACAAACCCATCTGCCTTCCAAAATTTACCCCGGAACTTAGTTCGTTAAAACTCCCTCGCCGAATAAGAAAAGCGAGCGGAGGCCGAGGCCGAATTTTCGGAGCCCACAAACAAATGACCCCCAAACACCCCGATGATGGCCGTGTTGAATGCAGTTCTCAACCGGAGGGGTTCACAAACATTTCAAATGACTCTCAAATATCCAAATGCCATCCAAGCTCCATCCAAAAACCCAAAAACTCCACAAAAATCTCAAAAACCCAAAATCCCAAAAATATTCAAAATTCCAAAAATATTTAAAATTGAAATAAATCCATCAACACACTTAAAGCAAAAATCATCCGCCCTCCGCAAAAGTTTGTCGAGCGCGGACAAATATGAAATATTACTTCAGCTCACAAAAGAGCTAAATGCCTAGTCGAAAATATCACTAGGATCCATTCTCAAACAATCTCTTGCCAATAAGGACGTGGTACGTGTCCTCTAACCGGCAGTTTCGCCGCCAAATGGCGTTGCAGGTAAACGGTTATGACCCGGGACCCTCTGAACCGAGTGGTTTTGCCGCCAAATGGCACCACAGATAGCGGTTATGGCCAGAGCCAACATGCTCCTTAGTGGCGTTAAATCCTTGAGATATGAATCAATAGGATATGATCGATAGGGCACAAAGCCCTCTGTAAGATAAGGTGGATTCAAATTTGTCCCCTTAGACAAACATTCAACCCCGGTCTACAAGGTAACCCATGGCTGCCGACAAAGATCCTTCTGTCAGGTTGGGTCGACTACCTCCTCTGACTAAGTAGACCAGGGACCACGATGGCCCGGGACGACGGAACCATGGGATCTTGATCGGGTCTATCATCCATTCCCCCACCATTCGCTTTAAGTGCAAGATGGTGTAATTTCTATTTTAAATATGAAATCTCCAAATTTTCCAAACTTCCTAAATATTTTAACCCAAATTCTCAAATCCAACATTTTCAAATTCCCATATCCATGCTGCTACTATATGCCAGATACACGTATGTTCTACGTATCTGATTGACGACTAGCCTTAATCGAAAGTTTTCTCTCATGATTGAGAGGGGTAATTAACTATAGGGGCTTGCGCCTATAGGAAACCAGAACTCAGATCATAAAGTCCTCGCAAAATGAGGGCGAAATCTCTGGGTAGTGTCTTATCTACAAACCCATCTGCCTTCCAAAATTTACCTCGGAACTTAGTTCGTTAAAACTCGCTCGCTGAATAAGAAAAGCGAGTGGAGGCCGAGGCCGAATTTTCGGAGCCCACACTCACTTCCTTTTCGAACGTCGAACCTCCCACTTAAATACTTCTTAAACTTTGAATCGTCATTCCTTAATGCACAGCCTAACCATTAGGCACATGATTATGTCTGTTTACATAGCTATTTTAGAACTATATTTACGGGAAAAAATTCAATTAATTAATGACATTAATTTAACTCTTACCTTAATCTTTGAGAACACGCTTGCTTTCCTTGATATTTTGTCTCGACTATACTGTTCTGTTATATCAAATGTTAAAACAATATTAGCAATGTTAACCAACATCAAAAATAATGTCAAAAATGTTGAACATTATCAAGGGCAATGTCAAACGCTTCGACCGTTGTCAAAGACAATGTTGAACTCATTAAGCATCATCAATGGCAACGTTGAATATATCTATTGCATAATGTTTTCAATTGCATTTTATATTTTATTCTATTAAAATAATATAATTAATATTTAAATAAATTGCATTGATTGCCTCTAATAATTCTCCCTCATCGTCAAGTTGAGATTACTCAAATCAGTACATATTCTTCTTCTTAGAATTGCATATGTTAAATACATAAATTCAAATCATAATTCCTTCTCGAATAGGCATATGGGATAATACTGTTGATTTCTATTGGGAGTATGTTTTACAAATTGAAATCTAATGCCATTGAGAAACTTAAGTAGGTATGGAATGTTACATAAATAAAAAGATTATGTGGCTTGTATAGTACTGCACGTTGTGGGCACCTGTTTTTTATTTTTATAAATTAACATAGATGTTTTTTTGATCGATTAAATTTACTTGCATAAAATTATAATAATAGTGTGCTTGTGGCTACTCAATAATATTTTTTCAGTATTGTTACTTTTTTCTTGCAATTCTAATTCTTTTATTCTTTCTGTATGCTGATGTAAAACTTATATTTGAGAGGTCATCATTTTTGTAGGTTGTCTGGACCAGTGAGAAAGAGTGCTTCCAAACAATTGCAGCTGCTATAGGGGACTTCTATGCTATCCAACCTCCTGTCCTTCCGAATCCATCTGGCAATGGAATTCAGTTCTACAAGAATAGTAAAAGAGATGCTGGCACAAATGCAGCAATTGAATTAAAAATTCCCGGTATACTAGTTATAGAGTTTTACATTTTGAGTTTTTAGGTTAAAAATCATACATGTATTCATATTTTTTTCCATGTTTTCTTATCATCTGCCGGTGGTGATTGGCCAAGATTATTGGGTTATGTACATATTGAATATGGATTTGGAAAAGTTTGAACAAAAGAAGCAAAGCTCTTGAAACAAGGAAGGGATATGTACATTCTACTTCTTTAACATCGAAAAAAGAAAGCATGTAGCCTACAGTGTTGATGAGGGAAAACAACCCCCTAAAGCTAGAGCAACCATGAATTCATCCTTTGTAATAATTTTTTGAGGGTGATAAATTTAAAATTAACTTTAGCTTGCAAAGAGTCAAATATCATAGTAAGTGTATCTCTATGGTTACTCTTAAAGATGTCTTACAAGTAAGAACATTGCAAGTGTCTTCTGGCCGGATTGTTTCACCATCAAATGACACCACAAAATAACAATTATGATCGGGGCCTTTTGATTAAGTAGTTTGTTGCACCATTAAAGTACTGTCATGGTCAGAGTTCATATGTTCCCCAATGGTTTATACCCATGAGTGGTAAGTTATGGAATATTCTTGATGGGGCACGAAACTCTCTGTTGGATAAATTCGATTTAAAATTATCCCCTTAGGCAAACATTCACCCTAGGCTTACAAGATCTTCTTGTACGACGCAACCCATGATTGTTGGCAAGTTTTTTTTGGGTTAAGTTTGATCGACCACCTTTGTTGACAAAATAGACTAGGGCCACGACAATCTGAGATGTCATAATCATGAAATCAGATTTATCATCATACCACACACTATCCACTTTAAGCTAAAGATGATAAATTTTGCAATCCTAAAATCAAACTGTTGTTCCAATATGCTAAGCATTTAGTGAGCCTTAATCAAAAGTTTTTCAGCATCATCAGGAAGGATAATTAATTACATGGGTTTACACCTATGAGAAACATAGAATCAGATCATAAAATCCTCACAAAATTAGAGCGAAGTCTTTAAGTAGTATCTTATTTAAAATCTAATTTATCTTCTAAAAGTTTGACCAAGAACAAGACTCATTTAAAAGAGTCGAACACGAATTTTTAGAGCCCACATCAACTCCATACATTTTACTGGCACTTGTTTTAGATTTGCTTTCAAGTCTTTTTGTAAGTTATTAGTTCTGGACTCTGTTTAACATACTGTTTAGTTTTTCAAATTTTAAACATTCATATTCTCAGTCTTAGACATGTTTTGGATATCCTTTTTGCATTACAGAGAATGTTTCAGATACTGATATTGATGGAGAATTACTTGCTGAAGCTGAAACAGCGTGGGCTCAGCGGGAGTGGACTATTCAGCATGTTTTGTTCCCATCCATGAGACTTTTCCTGAAGCCACCAAATGCAATGGCCAAAAATGGAACCTTTGTTCAGGTTTATCAAAAACCTCTACTTGCTTGGTTCACAGGCTCTATTTTTCTATTATCCATTTATGTTTGAAATGTTTTGTTCTAGTTTTTTTTTCCTTAAATCAAGTAACATTGCTCATAATGAAGTTATTGCTGACATGCTGAACAATTTTCAGAAACTTAGAGGAATATTTTAGTGTTCAATTTTGATCTATTATATACTTTAATGTAGTTTGTAGATAATTTCTAAGAGAAAGTTGGTAATTAATTTAACACTTGATTATGAATAAAGCAACTATACAATTTATATTATGTTCAATAAATTCAACTTGTGTATAGGATAAGAATGTACGCTTTCTTGATATATGATTTGAATGCTTCCGAATGATTGACTACACCAGTCTGTTTAGCATCAACTGAATTCTGAAATGGATGGGCAAAATTTTTCTAATCTCTTTGATCTTGAAGGTTATGTCTGCTATTTCAGAAAAAGCAAGCGGATGGTGACAATTGTGTCCATCTAAAATCTTTACGTGAGGAATCTGGATGAAGGTTTTTACCTATGACGCACATCCACTTTTAAGAACTTTTCAAATCCATGGCAGTAATGACATGCCACCAAAACGTGTGAAAACTAGCCAGGGATGTGGATGTATTAGTAATATATCTTTTCAGATATAAATATATGCGGAAGAACCTGCCAGTGTTGTGGATATAATCTATCATTTCATACGTGTGCTTTTTAGGGACTCTTTCAGCAAAGGCTCATATTGGTACTCCTGCTAAAGGAAATAAGTTACTTGGGGAGTTGTTGAAGCTATATTGGGTGCTGACTTACTTTTTTTTTTTTCTCTCATGTTAATCCATATCAGCACTAATGCATCGGATCCTATTAGAACTCTGCAATTAAGCATGCTTTGGGAAGATCATTACCAAGATGAGTGAACTCCTTGAAAGCCCTTGTGTTGCACCATATTTTAAAATGAATCTGTTAGACCGGTCCACTGAACCGGTCCAGCCGGTCCAGGCGGGACCGGTTCACGGGCCAAAATCGCGAAACAGGCGGAGATCTCCGCCTCCTGCGGAGATCGAGCGGCCCGACCAGCCCATTAGAGCATTTTAGGAAGCATTTTTTAGCGTTTTGAGAGAGAAATTTGAATGTAGGGGCTGTTTAGGGATTTCCTTTTGATTTGTATGCATTAAATAGTTATTTTTCCTAGGGTTTGGGCATCTTGAATTTGGCTGAAATTTGAGATCTCATAGAGTTAGGTTTTCGTTGGGCTCTAGCGGCGTCTAGAGATTTGGGAGAGATCGATCCTCCTCTCGAATTGAGGATCAATTGGATCTTGCTATTTTATTCATCTTCTAGTGAAATACAAGCTTTTCTTTGAGTTTTCTCTCAGATTTCTTTGTGGTGTTGGTGTTTTTCTGCTGTAAACAGCAGATTTATGCTGTTTTCCTGCTGTGGACAACAGTTTTGCTGTTGAATGTTCACCGATTTTGGTTAGGTTACTTGCGAACGCAAGTGTTTCCTATCAAATTGGTATCAGAGCATCATTTTTGGGACCTTAGGCGGCTGAAATCCTGATTTTTCAGCGAGCTTTTGGCTTCCGGAAGTGATATTTTTGAGATCCATTGGGAAGAAAGATGGCCGGAAAGAAGGTTGACATCTTAGAAGGCGAAGTCGGCCAATTGAAAGCCGATTTGGAGGAAAGATTCTTCAACCTTCAAAATCAAATCACCTCCAACAATAAAAGGTTGGAGGGGAAGTTCACCGCAATGGAGGAAATGTTGAAGAAACTACTTGAGATGAAAACCAATCCGGCGACATCGGAAGTAAGAGAGATCGCCGACGGCCATGGCATGGGAGGAAATCTGAACCCCTTGCGGGGGAGGAGAAATGTGGAGGTGGAGATCCTAGAGGAAGAGAACGACAGGCCTCCTCTAGAGCCTCTTTCGAGGGAAGAGACGAGTATGGGATATGATAGAAGGGAGGGTGATTTTGGTGGGAGGAGAGAGGGATCTCATCGCCGAGGTGCTGAATTCGAAAGAATTCAGCGTCGAGGGGGGGATTTTGAAGGAAGAAGGGAGGAACGTCATCGTCGAGGTGCTGAATTTGAAGGTATTCAGCGTCGAGGTGCTGAATTTGAAGGTATTCAGCGTCGAGGTGATGAGGTTGAAGGGAGGAGAGGTGAGTATGAAGAGGGGTTAGAGTATATTCGTCGGAGGGACGATTGGGACAATTGGGGAACGCTTCCTCTGAGGGGAATGGGAGGCTATGGAGGATACCGGGGAGATCCCAAGGTGAGGAAATTGAAGATGCCCGTTTTCGAGGGGGAAGACGGCCATGGCTGGATCTACAAGGTGGAGTGTTACTTTGCGGTCAATGGGTTGACAGAGGATGAGAAGCTGACGGCGGCAGGATTGTGTCTGGAAGGAAAGGCTTTGGCATGGTATCAGTGGCGTGACAGGAGGGAGCCTATCAGGAACTGGAGGGAATTCAAAAGCTGCATAATAGAACGTTTCCAAACCGACCAGGGAGGAGATTTCTATGAGCAGTTCTTTGCTCTGGTGCAGGAGGGATCAGTAGAAGACTACCGTGATCGGTTCGAGCACCTGGCTAGTAGGGTGGAGCGATTATCAGATAGCGTATTGGAGGGGAATTTCATGAAGGGGTTGAAGGCAGAGATCCGAGCGGTAGTTAAAGTTCTGATGCCTAGTGACTTGGAGGAGGCAATGAAGTTGGCACAGCTGGTAGAAAATCAGAATAACCTGGAGAAGGGAGCTAGAGCAACAACTCAGGAGGCTCTTACAAGACTACGACCACTCTTTTGGCACAAAAGGGGCCTGCATCAATCAACAATAATGAGATCACCAGGGAGAAGCCAATAGGAGGAGGGAGTGGGGATAACTTCAAGAAGCTCACTGAGACAGAATTACAGGAGAAGAGGGCAAAAGGGCTTTGTTTCAGATGTGACGAGATGTATACACCAGGGCACAGGTGTAAGGACCGAACTCTTCAAGTTCTTACTGTTTGTGATGAAGAAGGAATGAAGGGTGTCGTCTTTCCACCTTGCGGACAAGGTGGATCTTTGGGAGGGGAGTATTGTTAGACCGGTCCACTGAACCGGTCCAGGCGTTGTTTAGGGATTTCCTTTTGATTTGTATGCATTAAATAGTTGTTTTTCCTAGGGTTTGGGCATCTTGAATTTACCCTAAATTTGAGATCTCATAGAGTTAGGTTTTCGTTGGGCTCTAGCGGCGTCTAGAGATTTGGGAGAGATCGATCCTTCTCTCGAATTGAGGATCAATTGTATCTTGCTATTTTATTCATCTTCTAGTGAAATACAAGCTTTTCTTTGAGTTTTCTCTCAGATTTCCTTGTGGTGTTGGTGTTTTTCTGCTGTAAACAGCAGATTTATGCTGTTTTCCTGCTGTGGACAGCAGTTTTGCTGTTGAATGTTCGCCGATTTTGGTTAGGTTACTTGCGAACGCAAGTGTTTCCTATCAGAATCCCACTTAGTAGGATAAAGATTTGTTGTTATTGTTG
Organism: Dendrobium huoshanense; assembly: GCA_016618105.1. Classification (NCBI taxonomy): domain Eukaryota; kingdom Viridiplantae; phylum Streptophyta; class Magnoliopsida; order Asparagales; family Orchidaceae; genus Dendrobium; species Dendrobium huoshanense. The sequence goes on along the minus strand of CM028353.1, from coordinate 38,700,830 downwards.
GTCGTCTCATGTTAATCCATCTTAATTTACATGTGTTATGTTCGATTCTGAATTATCATGAATGATATGCCACAGCTGATACTCTGATATGTTCACAGTCTTTTCTTTTGAAACATCTTGTTTACAGGTTACTTCACTCGATAAGCTCTACAAGATTTTTGAGAGATGCTGAGAGCGAAAGCGTGATCGTCTACTTGGATAATCATGTAAATTGGACAGATAGCCTCATCAATCTTTATTTTTTTTTTTTCTCCTTTTTGTTGGTGGGTAACTTTTTGCTAATTGTAAATCTTGAATCTGATCTAGCGAAACATACGAAACTCAGAACTGCCTACTACTCTGCCCAAAGTACAATGTGTTCCCTTTGGTTTAGTTGAGAAGATAAATTTCGATGTTAACCTTGTGTAGCAGAATGAAGCATTCTTCCTCCCAGGTTTTATTACAAGTAGATATCAGTCACTTGTGGCTGCTTTCAGAGAAATTATTAGGTGTGGACACCGGACAGAGATAATCATTTGGATTTCTCTCTGTCTATAGTAAAAACACAGTCAAAGTACAGTTACTATAGCAGTTGTGTTTTGAGTCTTTTGACTGTGCTTTTACTATAGACAGAGAAAAATCCGAATGATTCTCTCTATCCAGTGTCCGTATCTAATATTATAGATTTTTCAGGATTTACTGATGTAAATTTATGTTAGCAGTAAAAGATTTATGACAAAAATATGAAACAACAAACTGTTCTCTTGGGACAAAAAAATCGAGTTCCGGTAATCACTTTGTAGGATAAAATAGTTTTCTTATATTTATTATGCAAATATTGTAATTTTATGATCAAATGTTATTTATTATATAAATTTCGATCAGGAGCTATTGACGCAATCCAAACGTTGTTGTTCTAAGTAGAAGCTGCCGGATCTGTGTTTCATCATTCACCTTCAAAATATATAAAAGTTTTTAAAATGTAAAATTCTTGAATCTCAGGCGTCCAATATAATTTGAATGGCTGAGATTATTATTATTTCTAAATCATAGTGATTTTGTGAAAAAAAAAAAAACTTAAATAAATCACATCCGTTTGAAGTGAAGTAGAAGTTATTTTGTTTTAGAATGTATTTTGTTTGTACTCTTGATTATTTTTTAGACGAGTGTTGCACTAAGAAAATAAATTAAATTTTATCTTAAAATAAATTAATATTTTAAATTTTAAATTTCGATCAAGTCATCATTATATATTCACCACGTTATTTTATTTTATTTTATACATTTAATGAGTAAAAAGCGCAGTGTTATTGTGCGACATATTTTCATAATCAGAGCCGTTCAACTATGATCAAAGGGTAACGAACGATCGGTGCCACGTGCCGTTCAATAACTGTATTGTCTCAATTAACTTATTACGTACACCACTTAAAAATAAGTTCGCATAAAATAAAATAAAAAAGAAAAAAAAAATTTGTTTTGAACGGCAGCCCTCTCTAGCCTCTTGCATATAAATGAATGCAAGAGCGAGAGGGCGCTGGCTTCTCCTAAGAGGGAAGTCGGGAACGGGGGAGAGCGCCTCGAGGTACTAATTGTTCCCGTCTCCATCGTCCTAGGGGTTGCCCTCTACCAACTACTTCCTAGGCCCTAGGGCCTCTGCGTTAGCTCTTCTTCGGCCAGGTAATGGATTCATGCTGCTTCGAATAGCTTCCTTCCGATCGGTTCTCCGCTGGCAATGCCTATCTTCGACACTTTTCTGAGAAGAACGGTGGAGGCCTCCGTGATGTCCAGGTCATGAGCTTCGCTGTCGTCATGACCCTTTTTTTGGCGGTATTTCTTCCAGGTTATTGCCATTTTTACTGGATTCGACAGTATTGCTTGCTTGTGTTGGAGCGCAATATGCGCAGATTATTGCTCCGGTTATTAGATTGTTTATTCTGTTGCTTGTACGTTCATGTTTGTTTATAGGAATTGCATGATGTAACGTTGGGAGTTTGAGCTTATATCGAAATAGAAACAGAGCATGGATGCTCGTTGGAGTTTCTTAGGGCTGCAAATGAACCGACAGAAACTTACTCTAGAATGAACTCATTTGTCAAAACCCTGTTTAAGCTGGAGCTCAAATTCAACACGATTATTTGTAGGGGTGTTCAAGCTCAATTTGTTTAAACTTGTGATGTTTGAGTTGAGTTTGAGCTCGGCTCATTATCTAACCAAATGAGTTTTATCAAGCCTATTAAAGAGCAGAACTAAACAAATCTTCTTGAGACTATTAATGACAACCTATTGAGTTTAAAATTGATGCTATAATTAAATGAACTATTAAATAAATAAATATTTTAAACAAAATTGTACCTTTATCAATTTAGTATTTATAAAATGTTCAAATTTATTTGATTACTTAATTAAATGATCATAAATGAGCTTTAAACAAGCTGAGCCATTAGTAGCCTATCGAGTTTATCAAGTTTATGGATTCATTTACAACCCTACAGCTTGTCATCTGGGTCTATGTTGCAATGGCATTCTTCATTTTTCTAAGAGCTTGAGTTTTCCAATACACGTAGAAATTTATTGGACATATATGGCATTCACCAAAATATAGCTGAAGTTGGCATTTCTCATCTGGGATACTTTTAAATTGTTCTCTAGGGTTTTTTTATGTTTTATTATAGTTTATTCATTTCTTCATTTAGTGATCTGGATTCTAAATCTCATCTATTATGTCAGGTTAATATGATTATTTTGAACGCTTAGACAAAGGTTTGGATTTCAGGTCAAAGTATTTGGTTATCCTAAGTTGAACTTGTTGTTTGGGTTTGCACTGTGAGAGCATTTGTTTGCCAGCTCTCATGCCTCTTCATAAGAGAAAACCTTTTCCTCTTGCTGATCCTCCAAAGGATCTGGATCCAAACGAACTTGTTTACCAAGTTAGATTCACAAAAGAGATATTTCGGGATTATCAGTATCCTTTTATATGCAATAAGTTTTATTGTAATTGTTTCTTTCACATTAGTATATGATGTAAAGCCTATATGTTGTGTAACCATGTCTTTTCTGATTTTGGTTTTTATTTTTCATGAAAAGTTGCTTATTTTATCTGGGTGTCAAATTTTTTTTAACGGGAATTAGAGAATACTTGAACCGATTAAACCTTTATCGCCAAAGATTATGGACTTGCAAAGTTACAGGAAAAATTAATTTGACATATGAAGAAGCTTTGGTCTCAGAACATAATGCCACAGAGAGAGTGCAGCAATTTCCTAGTGAATTGGTACCCCGTGTTCTGAATATGATCCAATGCAGTAAGAATTTGTCCTTAGTTCTAACTTTGTTAGTGTCTCTGATTTTCTTCACTTACTGTAAACTGTAAAGAAATAAAATTTTTGATATGTTTTTCTAAAGTCAGATAATTTTCTTCCTTTTTTATTTCTTTTTAGATTCCCATGCGGCATCATGCCTTAATATTGCATTTTGTTGAATGTACTTTTCATTTTATAGTTAATTGATATTCCATCATATAAAATTCTTATTTATATAATGCATGGAGCTTTAATCACTTTCTGGCTTATGCGTCGGGTTGCGTTGTTGAATTCATGAGCAATATCATGCTCATTGTAATGCTCGTGATCATGGAGGTTTTATCATAGATTGATGTGAAATAACATGTCTCAGAACAATATTTAGCAATGATGAAATGAGTAGTATTTGGTTGTGAATCCCGCTTTGTTAAGTATCTTTTTGGAGAATGAGATTTTCCACATCGATTTTGATAACTCAAATAATTTCCTAAGCATATGGAGTATTCATTCTCAACACTTTGATGGAACCATTGTAAAGCACGACTCCCATGGCATGTGATAACTAATAATTTGAGGATTCAGTCATTGAACTCTCATATACTTCCAGAAATGAATTAAGATAAAATTGTCTACGAACAAGTCTTAGCAACCCATTTATTGCTTGCGGTATCTATGAAAAATTTTTGCTCAAATTTAAGGAGACTAGTCATGGCACATTAATTTAAGCTACGCTACTATTTCCCAAATATCTTAGGTTCAAACAAAATCTAGCCTCTCTATTTTGCAGGGCTTAAGATTGTGTGCATCACCGGTCCCCAAGCTCATAGGACGTTGGTATGCCCTTTCTTTATTGATTTTGGATTCTTAGTAACATTTGCATAGAATATTTCATTTTTAGGCACCATTAGGAAGATTCCTACCCAAAGCAAACTTATATTCTTGAGAAACTTGTTTTTATGCCATTTTTAAATATATTGCTACTATATAGAGTATTTTTGTGGTTATGACTTCTTAGCTATCTTTTAAATTGAGTTCTCTCTCTCTCAAGTGTCTAGACAATGCTAAATTCAAAATGATAATCACTTTAATCTATATTGCATTTATTATCTTATTATTAATGAATCTCTGATGAAGCCATTATGGCAATAATGGAACATATGTTATCCTCATGTCATGCAAAGGAGGAAAAATTTATGAACTGAATCATAATTTTATCCTTTTGTTACCTTGTAAATCCGCATTTGTTCCATAATTAACAAGTTTATTAGCGACAATTACAATTAGTGCGATGGTTCTTGCAATTCCCTAGTAACTTGATCAATTTGTTTAAAATACACAAATTCATGCAAAATATGTATACTATGTATTAGAAAACATGGTGATCTTTACTCCTCTTTAACTCGGCATGAATTTAATCTTCATTTTTTTCTTTTCTTTGCTAGTGTTGTGACCTCTAAGAAGCTTATGGTCATTTGTGTTTAGGAAATGTGATGGATTTTTTAGGTCTTAGTAGACAAATGACAATTCTAGAAATTTTTCCTACATCGAGAACTAAATATTTTTTTATTTGAGGCTCGCCATGAGGGTAAGCACCCATGTTAGATTATCTCTCTCATTTGTAGAAGAGTACTCTCGATTAAGGATTTGATAAGGCTTTATTTTAGTTTTGGCTCTACAAGTTTATACATTATATGCTTTATGCAGGAGATATGATGAATATGATATATATGGTGAGATCTCTTTCTCCCATCATTATGGATCTATCAGTGGGCTTTGGTCTAAATTATTAGAAAAGATGAGTTGATGATGGACTTTGAGCCTCAATTTAAGTCATGACTTTTACCTAGAGGCTTAGCTAGGATCCATGGGATCTTAGGTTACCCACTAATCTTAGAATACTTAAATAGTTTCTTGATAGAATGAGTGTTTGATAAATTTAAAATGATTCAAATATATGATAATCACTTCAGAATAATAGATCCACCAAGATGTGATCAGGACATCTAAATTCAATAACTTCTAGACTTCTAGTTATTTACCCATCATAACTTAAATCAAATGTAACCATACTAACATTCATCCATCATGCGTTCTAAAATAATTATTTTATTAAGCAACATCCACACAACATTAGTCATCTTCCCATAATGCAAGAGGTATGAAACTAACCTTTCTTACCTCAACTTTTTCCTCTTAGTAACCTAAAAATGCACAAAATAAATTAGTATGATATCCTAAGAATAAATTTAGGAAAAACATGTTGCTAATACATAGGCGGCAAAAAATAGTTTCATACAACATGCACAATGAAAGGCACAAATACCATGTTTAGTATATTATTGACCATTCTAGTGCAAATCAAGGAAAATATCATGTTCTTTAAGTTATATAAGAATACATTAATCGACGAGTTATTACATGTCATCTAATGTAAATTTTCAAAATCAAAGCAACTCTTAAACATATCATAAAATCTTCCAAGTATAAATTAAAAATACGAATGAATCACATTTGGAATAGTTGGGCTTAATCTCAAGACAATGTTATATCAGATTCAAATATTTTCATTATCCCAATAACCCTATTTATGTAAATACGGACTTATGGTTTATAACTTATTGATTGATAATAAAAAAAGACTGATAATTTATGATGTTAGTTGAGTGTCTTAGGATTTAAATTCTATTTATAGATCATTGCAATCTGTGTATGAAAATCTCTCCTAGCCATGGTATAGAACTCTTTTTCTTCCCCTTTTCATAATTTTCAATACACGTGGGAGTCAATCAATTCTTCATCCCTCTTTGAAATTTCTTTGGGCAGTCATCATCTTGCATTTGTTTCTCTTTGAGACCTTACTTTTGTGAAGGTAGAAAACATCCTATTTTTGATTCCTTACCGCAGATCCATTTCCAAACGTATATCCCCACAACTCAAATTTTGCAAGCCTTGCATATGAAAAAACCAACTATAGCCCTTGCAATTCGGCCCATTTCCACACCCACTAAATTTGTCGCATTTGACCTTTTGCTTGCCACGCCTATTCCTTGCAAACCCTTATCATTGCACATCCCTGCATTCAATCTCACACTGGATTGGAATGGCGTTTTCATTTGTCCACCATGGCTCTCTTTGCTTAAACAACAATCAATTATTTCTACTCCATTCCTCTCATGCTTTCGCAATCCTCATGCCATTGATTTCTTAAGTGAACACTCATTTCGGCCACAACTAAGGTAACCTATAACTCTTACTCTTGCATCCTTCACCCATGCTTGTTTTTGTTGTGACGAACTTGTGTTCTTTAATAGCATGTTGCTTCGCGATCACATGACTACCTTTATGTTGCCTGTTGGACTACCTTTATGTTGCATGTTGGATGCTTCTTATGTCTATCACACTGATTGAGATCCAATCCTGCAATCTCAGCCATTGTAACATCCACTAGCTATGCCACTTCTGTTATAACTTCCAAAGGAAGTAACGATCATCCTTTTTTACTATCTTGTCTAGTGAAAGCCAACCTCCTTTTTAGTTAAGACAAAGTTTAGACAAAGGCAATGTTAGTGCGTGCCTTGGCGATTCACTTTTTCGTCAGATCAGCTTGACATAACTCAATTGTCACCCTCAATGAGCAGGTGAATCAAGTAGCTAGCATCATAAACTCATTTAACGAAGTTTAACTTATCAAATTTTAACTGCATCATATTGTGATAGACAAAAGTAATTAATTAGTTTATTTTTAAATTCAACATTATGTTATACCTATGTAGATTACTTAAGGATTTCGATCTTATTTTTCAAGTCTCTTCTACACATAATGATAACTATGATTCTTATTATTCACATACTTATGATGATGAATCATATTAAAAGCCTTTGATCCATATTAATGAATCATTTGATTGATTATGTAGCAACAATCCAAATCAAATGTGCACTTTTGCTAAATTTCATGCAATCCACTGCACATGCTCCACAAATTTCTTCTTTTAAAAGTCTTTTCCAATCCAACAACATGTGCCTAATATTATTAATGACATGCCTCAAATTAATGTTTATTTACTTTATGGTAATGGTCCTTGTGAAGATGTTTATAATTTTACTCATTTTTCTTATGATTAATTAAACCTTGAGGATAATTATGGGTTATCAACATTTGAGTTTACTGATGTGCATAAGTTAAGATATTATTAGTAAGTCAAAGCTCATGATTGTTTAAGGCTAACAATGTTGTTCAATATTAGAAAGTATTTTTTGTCGGTTAAAATTCTACTCCAATTCACTAGCTTTTATTTCAAGAGGCACGTTCTACTTCATATGATTAAAAGTTTGTTTCAAATGTGCCTGGTAGAGATTGAATTTATGTTGTTGTTATCTTTTTTTCTCACCTAATCTAGCTATTGTTGGTCCACATTCCAAAATTCATGTGTTCATTGAACTTCGTCCTCTTGTTGTTTTTATATTGCATGGGTGCTTCTTTTATCAAATGATCTAGTGACGTCTCTATCTTTCTCGTAGCCTCACATTTCTCACCTAATCTATTGTTATCTCTTTTCATTGAACTTCGTAGCCTCACATTTCTCACCTAATTTATGTTGTTGCTATCTCTTTTCTCACCTAATCTATTGTTGGTCCACATTCCAAAATTCGTGTGTTCATTGAACTTCATCCTCTTGTTGTTTTTATATTTCATGGGTGCTTCTTTTATCAAATGATCTAGTGACGTCTCTATCTTTCTCGTTGCCTCACATTTCTCACCTAATCTATTGTTATCTCTTTTCATTGAACTTCGTAGCCTCACATTTCTCAACTAATTTATGTTGTTGTTATCTCTTTTCTCACCTAATCTATTGTTGGTCCACATTTGAAAATTCGTGTGTTCATTGAACTTCGTCCTCTTGTTGTTTTTATATTGCATGGGTGCTTCTTTTATCAAATGATCTAGTGACGTCTCTATCTTCTTCGTAGCCTCACAAAGCTCTTAAGGAGAATAGTTTTTTTTATGGCCGGGTGAATTGATGCAATACAAAGTATGTACTTTTGCCTTGAAAAGACTAGATTTTATAAGCCAATCAAATGAAATTGAATCGAGCTACTAAGGCGCTGACAAACTAATTTTAACCCTTTTTAGAATCATTTTTTAATTATGCTCAATTTTTTAATTATTTTGTTTGCTTTACCTTATTAAGTTGAATTATTCTCTATGGATAAAATTAGGTTTTTAATAATGAGATAGGATTAGATTGCTTTTAAATATTATTTTATGCTTGTAAATAATAAGGATAAATGTTATTCACAAGAATAACATATACTTATTTGAGAATTTTCTATTTCATATGTCAAGGAATTGCCCTTATAAAAATGCTACACTTCTTACCTTTTAACAATTCTAAGCCACATACCACCTATAGTAGAACAAGCCGGTTCCTATAGGTTGATCTCAATTTTGATATAATTTAGTTCAAACATTTTGTGCTTCATTAACTCTATATTTAAAATTCTATTTCAAACACAAATTTAGAGCAAAGCATATAATATATAGTTTCATTACAAAACTAAAATTATCTAAACTTTATCAAATTATCTATTGTTTAACTCTGTAGAATATAATAAATTGTCCTCCCCAACATCTAGGTAGTTAACCTCTAATCACATAAATTAATCCATATGGTATCACTTTTGATTTATTTATGATTTTATTGAGTTAACCCTAACATTGTTAATTAACTAAAAAATTTAAAGAGTCTTTACAATCTTAACATGGTTTCATATAATAAGGTAGATGATTATGGCATATTGTTTCTTTTTCTTTTTTTTTCTTTTTTTTTTCTTTTTTTGCCTGGAGTAAAATGAAAGTAGAAGAAGCCATCATCCTTCTCATTTTCGACAGCCAACTTCTACCATAGGAGTAGTAAGGATTTAGTTCGACCAGAAGATGATATTCAACAAAGATGGATCCTATAATGACCTTAGCACCCTGAAAATTATTTCTGCTTCTGAAGTTAGAGAGGCTTTCTGTTGGACCTGATGATATTCTAGAGGTCTTAGGAGATGAAGGAATTTCATGGTTTACTAAACTTTCTATTTTGAAGACCAGATGAGTGGAGAATGAGCCTCTCTTATAGAGGTATTAAGTTAATGTGTCTTTGTCATTTTCCTAATCTCATAATCCATGCTATTGATTGCTTCCTTTCTATCTTCTAATCTTTCTCCACACAAGGTCTCTTTCTTTGTCATTTTCATTATTCTCTCTATCTCTCGAAAGCACACTCTAAAGGTTTTCGCTTGAGTAGATCCCCCCGATCCCCCCCAGCAGAATTCAAGTTGGATGGTTGAAGTGGAGGAATGTATCGGGCTTGTTATGTGATAGAAATGTACCCCTCAAACTTAAGGGAAAATTCTATAAGATGGTAGTGAGGCCTGCGATGCTTTATGGTGCCCAATGTTGGCCTTTAAAAGAAAAGCATAATACTAAGTTAAGTGTGGCAGAGATGAGGATGCTCAGGTGGATGAGTGGCTTTATCCTTAGAGATAGGATACGAAATGAGCATATACGTGAAAAGGTTGGAGTAGCTCCAGTAGAAGATAAGATTAGAGAGAGTCGCCTTAGATGGTTTGGTCACATCGGCGGCCTTCCGATGACTTAGGAGAGTAGAGGTATTAGATTTGACTTATGTTAAGAAAGGTAGGGGTAGACCTAAAAAGACTTGGTTAGAAAATATTAAGAATGACCTTTCTTTATTAGATTTAAACGATGATTTGACTTTTAATATGACACAATGGAAGGATTCATGTAGCCGACCCCACGTAGTGGGATAAAGGCTTGATGTTGTTGTTGTTGTTGTTGTAGTAAAATGAAAGTAGAAGAAGCCATTATCCTTCTCATTTTCGACAGCCAACTTCTACCATGGCGACCACTTCCCTATTGATTGCTTCCTTTCTATCTTCTAATCTTTCTCCACCTCTCTTTCTTTGTCATTTTCATTATTCTCTGTCTCTCAATCTCTCCCCCCCCCCCCCCCTCCCTCCCTCCCTCTATATAGCACTCCATTGCTTTTTTTTTTTCTTATTCTCTCGTTGACTCACTCTATCTCATCATTGCGTCGCCTTTTACTTATTCTTTTATTGTTGCATCCCCTCTCAAATGTAATCCTGAATGAGGTTAAGGTAGAGGTGGCTTTTAGTCGAACTCAAGCAAGTCAAACTTGGCTCGAACCGGACTCAAAATCAAACTAAATTGAATTGATCTAACTCAATTCAGTATGATTTGATTTCAGGTTAACTTGAAACTAAGTTCATCCAAGTTGAAAATTAAAAGGTTTAAATCAAAGGAAAAATTTATTGGTTGCAATGTATGAACTTGTTGAGACTTCTTTCAACTAAATGAACACTAAGAATTACTATTAGCAACTTAAACTATTGCGAATCGGTTTCAAAATGTCTTGAAACTTGGGTGAGCTTTGAGCAAAATTAGGGCAATGCTTGATTTGGACATGCTTGAGGATTTGTCCCTCATATGCAGGAGTTTATGACGTGATTTTGTTTATTCTCATTGTAAGATTTCTTCAGGCTTCAATATGGCATTCTCTTTAGATTATGAATCAGGTTGACCCTTTCACCTTTCAAAATCATACTATTCTTTTTGTAATTTTTCTCTTATGTAAGTCAAGTGAGAGAAGAGTACAATGAATGGGTAGAGTTGGTAATCTAAGAATTTTGTGCCCGCTCGACATGTTGGTAGCACTTGTTGGCCTTTTCCTATCTTTCATAGGATTTTTTTTTCATGTAATGATGTCTACCTTGATAGCCCTCGGCTCAGGTGACCTCCCTCTCTACGACTTGCTTGATCTCTCTGACTCTTTCGCTCTTACTTATGGTCCCTCTAATTCTCTTTTGCTTGCACTCCAACCCTGACTACCTCTCTCTCTCTCTCTGTACACGTCTATGTTAGGCTCTCATTCTCTACCATTAAAAATCTATCCCACCATCTTTGGAGGATATGTTATTTACATTTCCTTTATTCTTGGGCTACTTTATTTGCTAAGTTTTTTTTTTCACTTTAATCTATATTAAAACTTTTTTCCTTTGAGCTAAAGTTCTGGTTATTTTTTACTCAAGGTAATTTGCAGCGCAAATTTACTTTCACATTATTGTTGGATAGTTTCTATTCATTGCCCTTTTTCTAAGAGCAATTGTGTGTTTTTTGTTGATGTATTAGAAGAAATAACAAAATGACCTTTTTTCCTATCACCCAACACATGGACTTGAACTTATCTTATTCCTTTCTGTTGCCAACGGATTTTATATTTATCTACATAATTTTGTTTCTTTGTATTCTTCTTTTTCTATATTAGCATCTTTAATTTTAAAAAAAATATTACTGAAATGTGCAAAAAATGATTAAAATTTATAAAAAAAAAAAAAACAACTTTTTTTGTTAGGTTGACAGATCTTTGTTTGCAGGCACCCTCAATTTGACAGACCTTATCAATGAAATACATACCAACTTACAGAAAAATCTTTATGAAGGTATAGAGTTACATGCAAAGAAAGGGGAGTCTGTTTGTGCTTGCAGAATCATAGAAGTTATGAAGGATGGAGAAATTGCTCAATGCAAAGTCGGCTGGTTGGATAAACTAAGGCAAGTAACTGATGTGTCAGTAGTTAGTGTAGAAGACCTCGTACGCAAGAAGCCGCCCTTTAGTAGAAGCTTTCTAAAGGCTTTTATTAGAGAATCTACTTGTCGGATTTCTCCATGGTTGGTTCATGAAAAACTTGCCAAGAAGCATGGGATCTTGACTGATCAAATTGCTGGTCAAAATAGAGTTATTGACATTAGCAGAGATAGCAAAAAAAGTGGAACAAAAAATAAGTTGGTAATTTCCTATCCTTGTTCTATTATCTGCTTGTTAATGTGCATTTTAGTATCTTATCTTTGCAGAATTTCCAGGGTAATCAAAATTTTAGACCCCATCAGAAGAAGAGAAAAACTGAAAATGGCCATGAGTCAGGTATGATGTGATCCTAAGAAGTAAAAGAGAAAAGCTTGATAATCCTTTTTTTACATTAAAATAACTTTCATTCTCATAGTTAACTATTCCTGAGCTTTCTTTGCATTAGTTATGAATTATTTAACAGCACTTATGGTTTATGAATTCACAGAGAATCAAGTTGAAGAGCCAATCATTTATCCAATTGATGATCTATTAGTGAAGCCATCTGCTGATGATCCAAATTATGCAGATCGACCTTCTCCATCTACTGATTTTCAAGTACCCATGGATTGTGTTGGGGACCTTCTTATGGTTTGGAACTTCTTTACTTCTTTTGGCAGGTTGTTGCACTTATGGCCATTCTTCTCTTGAGGATTTTGAAAATGCTATCACTCACAAGGATAGTGAACTTATGCTTATTCTGGAATCTCATTCAGCAATTCTTAAGTTTCTCATTAGGGATGGTGGTGACTATTTCACGGCTATTCAAAACAAGAGGCAGAAAGTTAAAGGTGAACTTAATAGTCATATTTTTACCAGAATACTTCTATCTGTAATTCAATATATGAATTAATTTTGCTTTTCTTTGTCTATAGATGCTAGTTCACTCACTTCTAGATTTATGTTAAAACCATAGTTCCAATGATACTTTATTCCTTTCAGGTTAAACTGACCAACTGGGCTAATTATTTATGTCACTTCCTGGAGATGAGGAACAAACCAGAATTGTCAGATCACATTCCTATTATAAAACGAGGACATTATGGTCTGCTGGATATTCATGTCAAACTGGGTATTCTACGAGAACTAGTTGCCGAGGCACTTATAACAAGTGGTATTAGAGATAAGTTAGATGACTGTATAGAACAGAAGAAGATTCTTTTAGCCAGAAGAAGAGAGGAAGTCAAAACAAATAAAGAACAATATCTTCAAAAAGAAGGTGACCATCACACCAAAGAATTGAATCCAGAACGCATGTTGGTAAATGGTAAGAGGAATTATGTAAATTCTACTATTGGCAGCGTGCCTAAATATCATAATGGTGATTTAAAAGCTAATGGAAAGGTTCAGTCAGTATACAGGAAGTTGATCATGGAAAATGGGTAAGCAGTTAAGCACTTAGATGGAAAATTTCAGCATCTTGCTATTGTATTCTCTTATTTCTTGTATTGAAGACTCGTTTTGCCTCCTTATTTGATGGTGCAGCAAGTTCCCAGGAAGAATAGAGGATAAAGATGACGAGAATCAGGATAAAATATCTATTAATGAGCAGGTATTCGAAAGATCCTTTACTTCCCTTCTTCCCTTGGCCTTGTAGCTAATATCTATATGCTTATGCTGCAGAGAGAACATCTTGAAAGGGAGATAGAGAAGCTTTCAATCCGCACAAATTGCATTGGCAAAGATAGAAGCTATAATAGGTATTGGTTCTTCCGGCGCGAAGGGAGACTTTTTGTGGAAAGCTTGGATTCTAGTAAGTGGGGTTACTATTCTACGAAGGAAGAGGTTTGTATTTTTCTTAAGCATTAAATTATTTTATAGTTGTCCTGGCTCTGAATAAATTTTGCTGCAATATATTCAGCTTGATGCGCTTATAGGTTCATTAAATGAAAAGGGTGTGAGGGAGAGAGACCTTAAAAGGCAACTTGAGAAGTGCTATGTTAAGATTAGGTATGTTTCTGTATTTTAGTATTTTTCTTATGTGCTTGCTGATTGATTTAAAATGTCATACTATTTTGCATTTAGAATATTACTGCTTTGAGTAGCAAACGACACTTTTTTGTTTTATGAGATTGTGATGTACATGCTGTATTGCTGGGCCTCTCTCCATGTGCTTGACTGTTAGATGATCTGCAAAGCTTGTCTTTTAAGGCGCTGATTCTTTTTCAGAATCTTGAGATGAAATTAAAAATATATATACATTGATTTATTTTCAGTAGATTAATTTTGTTGGTTATTAAAAATTGTTTTGATATTTTCATGCAACTAGGAAAAAATGGCATTTGAGTGGCATACTTCCTTTATTCTTACTCTGTCCTGCATGTTGATGCTTGGGTGTTTTTGTTTAGCGAGCAACCATGACTAGGGGTGTCAATTCGGGTCAACCCGTCGGGTTCGGGTCGAACCCGACCCGACCCGGATGTAAACGGGTCAACCCGAACCCGACCCATTTTTGCAAACGGGTCGGACATTTCAACCCGGATCCGACCCGGCCGGGTTGCCGGGTTGACCCGACCCGACCCGCGACCCGGTAGCAGCGCGGCAACGGCACGCGACGGAAGTTGCCGCGCGGTGGAAGCGGCACGCGGCGGGAGCGGGGCAGGCTCTGGGCACGCGGCAGCGCTGGGCAGGCGCTGGGCAGGCGGGCAGCGGCACGCGGCGGGAGCGGGGCAGGCGCTGGGCACGCGGCAGCGTAGGGCAGGCCGCTGGGCACGCGGCAGCGTAGGGCAGGCCGCTGGGCACGCGGCAGCGCGGGGCAGGCGCTGGGCAGGCAGGCAGCGGCCAGCTCGGGCTGGGGCAGCGGGCGGGAATTTCAAAATTTTTTAAAATAAACGGGTTGTCGGGTTGACCCGGCAACCCGCCGGGTCAACCCGACCCGACCCGTTTTATCAAACGGGTCGAATCTGCGAACCCGAACCCGACCCATTTATAAAACGGGTCGGGTCCAACCCGGATTTTCCGGGTCGGGTCCGGGTCGGGTTTTCAGGTCGGGTCAAAAGTTGACACCCCTAACCATGACATGTGATGCTCTTCGTCTTAGGGCCTAGGTTTTTCATAATGCAAATTTAAGAGGGGACGCACATTAACACAAAAAATAAATTGATTTATTTTCAGTAGATTAATTTTTTTGTTTATTGAAAATTGTTTTTGATATTTTCATGCAACTAGGAAAAATAGCATTTGAGTGGCAACCTTCCTACTGCTTGTTGATGCTTGTGTGATTTTGGTCTAGCAAGCAATCATGACATGTGATATGCGTCGTCTTAGGGCCTAGATTTTTCATAATGCAAATTTAGGATGGGATGCACATTAACATGCACAAAAGATGGAACTTGGTATTCACCAGCTCTTAGGCAGGTAAAACCTGTCTCTTTTGATGTAAATCTTCATTTATATCTTAGAATGTTTTATACTGTTGAAAATCAAGTGAAAAGACACCTCCCTTCATTTTAAAATCAAAACAAAGGAACGAGGGGGCCGGACCCTTGCTTGGCCCACTAATAATCTCCTAAAACTAACACTTTTCTCTCATGCATACTAGCATGGTTGTCCCATGCTTCATATAACATTACTTAGACTTAAACATAAAGCTTCTAACATAGCAAATTACATCAACATGAAGCTCATATAATACTTACAACAATAAATATATGAAAATACATAAAATATTAGACTAAATGCATAACTACTTCATCATATACTCTTGTTTTTGTTCTTCATGGATTGAGCTTCATGCGCTCTTACCCTTTCTCTAGTGATAGGTCCACTTCCATGTGTTATATCACTATTGGGACTTTGTAGGAGTTGTAACATGAGGTTATGGTGATTTTTATTCTTCCTTTTTTTTAGTTTTGACATAATTGGGGTGTTTTGCTATTAGACGAGACAATGCATGGACAATCTATTAAGGATAGATAATCAGATGGAAAAGATTTATGTTCTGGAAGATGGGATGAACTCAAATCACTAGAATAGCCTAAAATTATAGTTCATTGAGTTCTCAGGGAACAAATTCAATTAATGAAAGGAGAATGAAAGCTCAAAATTGCAATACCCTTCATCCTATGATCTAGGTAGAGCCATGATCACTTATGAGAAGAAAGAAATCAACTTGTGTGAAGTAAAAACTTCATCGAGGATTTAACTTGCAAAATTAAAATGCAATCCACTGAGATTTTTTATTTTTAATACAAATCTTCATTCAAAGCTTTATTAATACAACATATTCATACTCATTTTATTGATTAGAACTCATTCTATGAAAATTATAGATTGGCGAGGACAAGAGATGTCATCCTTGAGATTATTTTAGTACTTTGGACCTTGTATGTGTGGGTTAAATTATGAAAGGTGCACAACAAAACCAAAATGTAAACTCTATTGAGGATTTAACTTGTAGAGCATGAAGCACTAGATGATCATGATGATTTTGTTCACATATATTCATTTTCTTTTATATGTTTGATATGCTTGAGTTGTCTACAAGCAACAAAATAGTATAGTCATCAAGGTTGTGAAAATCGGACCGAACAACTAATCAGATGAAAGAGGTTCTACCAAGTTGACCGGTCAAACCTGATGATGTCATAAATAATAATATTATTAAAAAGTAATAAAATTAACTTAATAATATGACAATCTAACATTGATTTTAACAAATATTAGAATTAATTTTAACACATTTGATTGATTTTAGTAAAACACAAATGCAATTTCAGCACATACAAAACCCGTTTAGCAAATCTGAATATCAATTTCAACAATTAAACTTAAACAAACAATTTAAAGTCAAAAAACTCAAATGACACACCTTGTGGCTCTAGATTCCTGCACGAGGCGGTCATCCCGTTGCTCTCGATTTTCGCACAATATGGTCAAATTAGTTAATTGTTATTATCACATTATATTGGAGAAGGAATGCATACCTTAAATTTTTCCATGACCTCTTCATGATAGGAAATAGTATATACACCTTCTGCACAAATAGTAGAATTAATTTCAGCACATTTGATTGAATTCTTTGGATAGCAGATTTATTAAATCCATATGAGATGTGTGTAATGGGATAGATGCAAGAACAAATGAAACTAAAATAAACACATAGAATTATGCATTTTTTTTTTTTACAAGCCTTTGTTCATACATTTTTAACCGACTAGAAGAAAACAAAAGCAATACCTCTCTCTCTCTCTCTCTCTCTCTCTCTCTCTCTCTCTCTCTCTCTCTCTCTCTCTCTCTCTCTCTCTCTCTATTTGGATGGGAGAAGAGCAGCAAGCTCTCATTTCTCTTGGCCGAAGTGATTGGAACAACAACAGGAGGTGGCTCGATCTGTTAGACTGGGGCACGACGGTATCAGGTGAAGTTAGGATGGACGAGGTCGGGTCAGATGAAGCTCAGGCCGGCGTCGGGATATGGTTGGTCGGAGCTTGACAGGTTGGCAACCAGAGGTGAGTCGAAGCAGGTGTGAGTGGGCAAGAGTCGAGCTTAGATGGTTCACGACGGCAGCAGGTGGAGTCGAGTGGCTAGGGTCAGACGAAGGAGGCCCAACCGGCATAGGGACGACAACAGCTAGGGGTGGACATTAGGTCAGTCGTGGGCCGGCTGATGGGAGGTCGGAGGAGGCCTTCTTCTTGTGGATGGAAACATCGAGTGAGGAGCCTCCTAGGCGACTGTTTGAGTGTGTGGGGAGAGCTGTCGTTGGAAGATGGAGGCATGAGGAGGAGAGCGTGGGTGAGAACTGCAGTTGATGTAGAGGTTCTTAGTGGTCTTTGAGTGAAGCGGCCCGACACATTCTTGGAGATGAAATACATGATGTATGGCGTATCTTAAGGCAGATGATTGAGGTACTACAATTCCCTATGTCGTTCAATCAAATGGGTGGCTGAGATTTGCGATATTAAGAATCGTCTGGCTCTTCTAAAATTGCTCGGTTCGGCGGATTGTCGGTCCAACCAGGTTCTTAACTAATTTTTTGCCGATTCTATGTCCAACCTATTATTTCAACAAATCGGATCGGCCGCCGGACTGGTTCATAGTTGAACTGGCTAGTCTTGTTCGATTTTTTAAACCTTGATAGTCACGGTTCGATGGAAATTCTTCCTCAACAAATTTCATGACAATGATAATTTTAATCTAAATAATTCAAACACAATTCTTAAGGACTAAAATTGGGTTTTTTTATTTAATACAACATCGGATCATGGACCGCCGACTTGCTCCCTTGGGGATTAGCATCTCTAGTGGTAGTGCATGCTCGATCATAAGTTAGGTGTTCTACTGGACATCACTAAGCTAGGAGCAAGCAAATGAGGGGCATACGGGTGGGGCTAATGAAAAGCACTTAGTTTTTTAAAAGCAACCATAAGCATCATGGGTTGTTGAAAAGGTCTATCATTCAAAGGTATACACCTATTATACTACGTTTTGTGATTCTTATATCCGATCTGATGTTTTTGGAGTTCTATATCTCCCGTCATATCATATTATCTCTTACTTGTCCCCGACCCTCCTCTAGTATTGTAGAACCCTCCTATAATTGCGATCTCCGAGCTAGCAAATTCCATGAGGATGAGGCAGTTTAGCTCGAGTAAGAGTTACGTGTTAATTTTTCTCTGAATTGGTCTAACTCCTTCCCTAGATTGGGCTAGAGATGAGTTTAGCCGTTTTTCCTTATGAGGATAAAATAATTTGTGATTATTGATTATATTTTTTCTTTCTGTTTCTTAATAATAGTACTGGGGGATTTTCCTGTATTCAGAATTGGGGTTGCGTTAGATGTCCTTGGCTGTTTTGGTAGGCAAGGATTCAAGTTAGTTGGTCTAAATATAACTTGCATATTTTCCTTTCGATTTATTTATACTTTGCAACTCTAAGTTGTGCACTCGTTACTTGTTTCTTACAATGTTGAACTCGCCATACTTCCCTGGAGATGCGACAATTTTTTCTTCGTGTATGAAACTGATTCGTCATCATCATAATCATATGAAATCCTATTTTTATGACTATCATTCCCATTAAAAATTACATGAAATATTGTCTTCATAACTATCCATCTCAATAGAAACTAACAAGGCTCGCATTTGTTTGCTTTTTACAGCACGGCATTACAAAAGAGATCAAAGGACATAGCTCAGAAGGCTCTTATGGACGAAGGTGAACTGCGACGGTCAGCACGGGTTCGATCCCAACCAAGGTGTAGTCCGGCCATGACATTTCACAAATACACCAATAAATGGAAGGAGAAACCAAAACAATCAAAACGCCATAAAAAAGGTCATACAGTAAATTTGATATTCGTGGAGGGTACATCTCCTTAAAGAGCATCTTTCAACAACAAAGTACTTTCGAGATGCATTTTTTGGCTAATGAATTGATACCACAATACTAAATTAATCAGCCTAGAGAAACTTGTTTTATTGACTTGGGCCGGCGCAGGTTCCCATCTCAGTTTTGATTCCTCTTTATCGCTGATCATTTTTTTTTAATTATTTTGTATTTCGTTCTGCCAACTTTTCTTACTTGCAGTTTATGCCAACAATATCTGCTTAATTTAAATGTGACATCCTGCTGCAAGCACATATTTTCCTTTGTTTATTCATTTCTTTCAACTATCACACTGTTGGTTATTTGTCAACATAAGAACTCAAGTGCTTCAAATTTTATTAAAGATTTAATCATTCATCAAGCATGTCAAATATATATGTGAATGAACTGTTAAATCGTTTAGTATTAAAAAAATAAATGTATTGATCTCAAACTATGTAACATTCTCTGTATTCAAGAATTATAAACACATCTTCATTCAAATATTGGTATTTCTTGGAAAAATTTTGATGCACTTTACTGATGATTGAATGTCAGTGAAAAGGTTTTGAAATTATGTGTGCCATAACCTTAAAAAGAAAAAGAATAAGGATTATGATCTTATATTTATAAATAATAACATCAAAGGAAGAAAAATATACAAATCTAAGTTGTTGAAAGCAGCATATGATAATATCATAAGAAGAGGCATTCTTTTAAGCAAATAGAGCGGTTAATATTCTTTACTGCCTCAGAGGCGCTTCCTTGAAACTTCTAAACCCTAAAGCTCTTCTCATACATTCCCAGTGAGTGCCTGTCAAACAGAGCAGTAGGCTTCAAAGTTGGACCAGTTGACAGCCAATTTCGATGATTGGATGAGACTGATGAAGAATCAGAGAAAAATAATATAACTCATAGGTATGGTTGGTGAGCAAGCTTATAT
This sequence comes from Dendrobium huoshanense, assembly GCA_016618105.1. Classification (NCBI taxonomy): domain Eukaryota; kingdom Viridiplantae; phylum Streptophyta; class Magnoliopsida; order Asparagales; family Orchidaceae; genus Dendrobium; species Dendrobium huoshanense. The sequence goes on along the minus strand of CM028353.1, from coordinate 38,680,587 downwards.
TTCCAGGGACTGAATGGCAAGCTTTGCAGCAGTTAAAGCAGTGTTTTCTTTGGCAACTTTAATTCCAACATTTAACCTATCTAACGTGTCTCTGGAATCCATTGCTCGTAGCTTCTCCTTTTGTAGAGCAAACAACTCTGACTTTGAACATCCTAAATATCAAAGAGAAAACTATCAATCAAATAGAATGCGATGAGTTCATCATTGAGCTTACAAATAAGTTGGACAACTATGATATACTCCATCTGATGTTCATTCCCTTCATTAGTTTTCATGTGTTAGTCTATTAGGTAAGGTAAACAAAAAGGAAATTAGAAGGATATACGTGCGTTGCACCTGAAACAGGCTGGAGGGCAGCAAAAGATAAACGTTCAGCCAGATTGGGAATGAAAGCTTTATCACAATCATCATAGACTTCTTTCTCAGCCCACAACAAAGCATTCCTGGCTCTAGTTTGCAATAATTCATGCCTCGTAGCCTAAATAATTAGGCTTAGTTTATAGGAAAATGGAACGAGCAACGTTAGTTAAGAATAAATATTTACCTTCAACTTGATTTGCAAACTGTGTAGATCATCAAGTGAAGCTCTTAGCATGGCAACTTTTGACTCTATTTCATCCACAACGTTATAAGCATCGTCTTGAAGTGGCATGACAATTCCTCTAAAGTAAGGTTCCAACTGAAGCCATGTTCAGTGTCAGGCAGAGCAACAATGATACAATAGCGATATATATTTAAGCACAACAAACCTCTACGAATTTTACATACCCTTTATATCATCTTATATTATATAATATAATACATTCAAAATGTTAAATTTTATATTAATTCTCCCTCCCAACAATTTGATAAATATTTTCCTAAGAAAGCACAAAAAAACCCAGCCGACCACATTGATGGAGGAAGAAACAATAGTTCATCATAGAGTCGCTGATCATAATTTTCCTTCTCAGAATGACTTATAAACGAATTACTAAAAACACTTACCTGCATCAGATCCACGATGCTAACACGACATATGCCCCTTATAGACACCAGTGCTCCAATATCTAATCTATCAATCTGAGCCAAGAGAAGAATTAAACTTCTGGGATCTATTTCTCGTAGCATATAGCAATCCAAGTGCTTACATTCTCTATGAGGACTAAACAGCCATATATTGCTACAAAAGGTGTTCCAGATGAAGATCTATCGGTGAGAACTGGCTCCATGACAAAGTGTACAAAAAGTCCTTTCCTTTCAAGTAATGACTGCAATAAGTAGCATAATCAAAAGAAATTAGCATTATACGTTGCTTCCATCATTATATTGATATCTTGTGACATCAATTAACGAATGACATATAATGTACAATTTATCAATGCATAAAATTTTAGGAATTCAAATGAAAAAGCTATCAATATAAAATTGCACGCATTGAGATCAGAAAGCATTCATGTTTTAGCTTGTAAATGAAGGAGGGTTGGACTGGACTTTGAGCCTTTTTTGAGGACAGTCTCCAAGTCTATTAGGACTTAGGAGAGCTAGTTTCATCAACTGGGATGATAAAGGGGTCCTCTACAGTGACAATAGTTCTAAGGCCATCCTAAGACTAGGTTGGCCAACTCGGGTCTCAAAGGTCTAGCCCTCTAAATGGATAGAGGTCTTAGCTAAAGAAATCATAAGACTAAGATGATTGGGTCAATACAATGGCTCCAAGGTTTGATTCTCTAAAGAGATAAAGGTCTTAGCTAGAGCAATCTTAGGACTAGGGTGACTGGATTAAGATTGGGGCTCTAAGGTCTAGATGCCTAAAGGTTGAATCTAAACTAAAATATCTCTAAAACACAAAAGAAAGCCAGCAATTAAAATCAAATCATGGGCATTAAAAAAACTATGAAACAGGAGTACATGAGGCACCTGCCATTGCAAAGCTCAGAGAAAGAAAAGCTTATACACGCAACTTTAAGCTTCTCTTGCGGAGAAGTCATTTCTGTGATTTGAAACCGTCAACTCCAAATCTCATTGGAGGCAAAATAATCATTTTTGCATGGTCACTCTCTTTATTAAAAAATATATTAAAAAATAACACTACAGTAAGCTTACTCTATGCTTGCTCTATCAAGCAAAAAATGCAATGCATCAAACTAAATTTATATAGCAGTACAAAAATTACCTCCTCTAACAATGCCAAATATCTCGCTTCATACAAATGCAGCATCTTGGATTCTGATGGAATTAAAACCTAAATCATTACAGAAAGAAGAAAAAATGATTAAGAAGAAAAAAATCTCTACTAATTAGTTGAAAACATTTGAGTAGCCCATGCACTGTAACGGATAAACTAGGAACATATGAGCGAAGAAAAAATAACCTATGGGTAGGCTAACGTGACTTTGGGAACACTGTGATAATGACCTATACATGAATTAACCTAAAGATATGCATATCGAAGCTGGAGCACACATTGGAATCAAATTTCCCCCAAAACAACGCAACCCACGACCAATTCAGCACGACTTATTAGTTAACAGGAAACGAGAAAAAATGTTTTATATGAGGTATCGTGAAGCTACCTCCTCTGATTCGAATGGCAACAAAGGAAGCTCCAAAGAAGTCGACGATTCCAGCGAAGAGGATGAGTACATCGCAAGCCTCTTCAAAACATCACCAGAGTAGCCTATGCTTACAGTTTCGGTAGAGCGGCGTCGAAATGGACTATGGAAGGGTCGAGCCTTAGGGCTGCTGCTGCCAGCAGCGTGGGGGAAGCTGTGTAATGGAGAGGAGGAGAGCGTTAGGGCTCTATGATTCATCGTGAGACGCATCGGCCGATTGAAATGAGATGCGAGGCGAGGCAACAGCCAGCCAGCGGCGCTCGTCCAAGCGGGAGAAGATATTGTATATACGGCTGAGATAGGCAAACAGGCGGGAGAGAGAAATGCAATCATCTATACATTAGTTTAAGGTTACAACACAAGAACAATATTTTATCGCACTACATGGCTTGGCTATATAAATCTTTTTCTTTTAATAAAAAAATTATTTCTAATATTTTCTAATCATGTGTTTTTTGTCAGAACCTATTTTTTTAACATAAATCAAATCTAATACATCTACTTTTATGCCATTATTTTATGTGACCAAATCATTTAAGTCGACTCCGTTAATCTTATTTGTCACTAGAGCTACTCTTACCTTTTCACATATATGCTCATTTTGTATCATGCTCTAAGTATAAAGACACTCATCCACATGAGCACCCTCAACTCTGCAACACTTAACTTCCCTTAACTTAATATTATGCACCTCTTTTAACGGCAAATATTCTGCACCATAAAGCATTGAAGGTCTCAGCACCATCTTATAGAATTTTCCAGTAAGTTTGAGATGAGCTTTTTTCTCACACAACAAGTCTAATGCATTCATCCACTTCAACCATCCAGCTTTACTTCTACTAATAATATATCTATTTCACCATCACTCTGAACAATATGTCCAATACATCTAAATCGTGTACTCTTATTAATGACTTTTTCACCCAAAGTAACAGTCCTTCCGCTAGATCTATTACTATTGAGATTATAATTCATGTATTCAATTTTAGATCAAGTCAAACGAAAACCTTTAGACTCTAAAGGTGACCACCATAATTCAATTTTATCTTCAACTCCATCTCAAGTCTTATCACCAAGAAGAATATAATGAGCAACAAACATACACCATGTTACATGCTCTTGCAAATGTCTAGTAAGAACATCTATGACAAAAGCAAAAATATATGGGCTTAAAGTTGATCCTTAATGTAATATTGTAATCCAACTGAAATAAGCAAATATTTGGGCAAACTACCTTGTGTTTGAACACAAGTAACAGCTCATGCATACATATCTTTAATGATTTAAATACAAGCATTATTAATTCCTTTTTTTTCTTCTAAAACTCTCTATGGCACTTCTCATGGAATGTTGGTATATGCTTTCTTTAAATCAATAAATATCATATGTAGATCATCATTATTCTATTTATATTTCTCCATCAAACCTCTCAATAAATGTATAGCTTCCTTAGTAGACTTACCCGACATGAATCCAAATTGATTTTGAGAAACATTAGTATCACGTTGTAACCAATGCTCCATAACTCTTTCTCCCATAGTTTTAAAGTATGACATATTAACTTAATTCCTTTATAATTTGCACAAACTTGTGCAACACATTTATTCTTAAAAATAAAGAGCAACACACTAAATCTCCACTCAATTGACATCTTTTTAATCCTCATTGAAAAAACTTAACAAAATATCTCATTCATCTTTGTTGAATATTCTTTTCTAATAAAAGCACTTTTTAATCTCCATCTTTAATGCACTTTACTTGAACTTGAACTAAATCCTTATTACTCATATCTCTTTGTTTAACTTATATATATATATATATATATATATATATATATATATATATATATATATATATATATATATATATATATATATATATATATATATATATATATATATATATATATATATATATTCCTACTTAGTATCTAATCTATTATATAAATTATTAAAAGCTAAGATCTTTACATCGCATATTAATTGCTTTCTTAGACTTCTCACGGGTCTCTTTATATTTTTCCTAATTTTTAAAGTTTTTACTTCTAAATCAATTTTTATAATAAAGTTTTTTTTTAATCTTTTCTTGCATATTTTGATTTCACCACCAACTACTTTTTACTATTATAAACTTTTTCTTTTAATACTCCAAACACATCATTTATAATATTCTTAATATCATTAGCTACTTTTTTTTTTATAACGTAACATTAGCTTTCTCATACATAAATAAAATTTTATGATATATATATATATATATATATATATATATATATATATATATATATATATATATATATATATATAATCTTACTCTTAAATATATATTTATTAGTATTTCTGAAATATTCCTATCTAATCCTAAAATAATATTTTACTTTATTTTTCATATTACGCTCATTCATATTAAAGTTCAAAAATAATAAGAAATATTGGGTACATAAACTTTAACTTGGAATAATTTTGCAATATTTGTAACATAAGCGATCTATTTTTCTTATAAGAAAATAATTAATATAAGTTTTACTATATTTATTCTTATAAGTGATGGATGCTCATCTATTTTCTTAAATAAGGTATTAACAATTATAAAATTATAAGCTAGATAAAATTTAATGTTCTTACCACTTTTATTAGTTGCTCTAAACTCATAACCATCATGAATATTTTTAAATTCATTCATCTCTCTACCAACATGTCCATTTAAATCTTTTCCAATAAAAATACTTTTTTCAAGATATATCTTTTGTATTAATTCTTCAAAGACATTCTAAAATTTTAATTTTAAATAAATATCCAAATATATTTAAAGAGCTCAAGCACTCATAATATTAATAATGTTTGCATTAATAATAATCTTTAAAGCTATAATTTTATTTTCCTTTATATTAATGTTTATAATATTATTCATCAAACTCTAATCTATAATCACACATATAGTATTTCTAGTACGACTTCTAACTCTTAGTTGTATCTCCATATTGGTTTAAGGTTAATTTGTAAAAATAAATAAGATATATTAAATTTTTATGTTTATTTATGTAACACTTATATATTAAAATTTTCATTAATATTAATTTCTTTAAAATGAATTTTATAAATATATCATAAAAAAATCAATATAGCTAGTAAAGAATCCAATTATAGTGGATTATGTAGTTTAAATTAATATCATTTTGGAGGAATATATATCACTCAATATATAAAAGTATTATTTAACTTTAAGGCATAAAAAATGTCATGCTAACAACACTTTAAAACCATAGTTGCCTCACCATAAGATCATTTTCGACTCTCCATAACAAGGAAAAGTCCTATGGGTGAAATCCCTCAAGCATATTTTCACAATTGAAACCCTCTTGCCTATCGAACTTTATCATCCATGCTGTTGGGCATTAGATATGCTCGTGGGTGACCCTAAATTAGGAGAGTAAATGAGTTGAGTCGAGCTCGAGTAATCCCTGGCTTGAGCTTGATTAATTAATCGATTTCGACCTCAAGCTCATGCTAGAGTGTTATTCAACGAGTTTGAGCAGGCTATTTATTATGAAAGAAAGAAAATGATTATGATTTAAGCAATTATTATAATAAAATAATAAAAAATGAGAAAATTATGAGCAAAGCAATAATTAATCTTTTAATACGAGAAAGTTGGATATAATATTCAAATATTTTTAATAATTTTATACTTAAAATATTGAATGCTAATATATTTTTAAGTATATTTTATATTAATATTTTTTAAACGAGCAGGCTCGCTAACTAAATAGTCAAGTCGGGGGCTGGCTCAAGCTTAGCTCATTAGCTCATTGAGCTCAGCTCATGAGCCATTTATCTAACTGTGCTGGAGCACACCCCTACACCCAACCTATTATAATTTATGGAATCTAATTCTATGATCAAAGCATATCATTAGTATATATCACCACGACGCTATATACTGGAGTGATGCGGCGATGCGGTCATAGCTTGGAGACAGAGAGCAAAGCACCATGGTGGACTCGGGGAATGCAGCATCATGGTGCTCCAAAACCCAACACTGTGGCACTACGAGTCAAGCTAAGCAATTTAATCATTCTTGTTCTCCATATTTCACTTGAAGGTTTGCTCCATTTAAAGAATTTAAGTGTGTCTCTTTGTTTGTTTTGAAGAGGTAATGGTGTGAGAAGTGAAGAGAGACTTGGAGAGTATGTGAGAATAGATATTTGTATAATTTCTTCCATTTTTATAATGGATTTCTCAGTGTTGTTTTTTTTAGGTTTCAGGTTTTTTTCATTTTAAATATTGGTGTTTTTCTTCTTCACTTCTTTTATGTTTCTTATTTATTTTTTATTGTGTGGTTTACTTCTCAACAACTGGTATCAGAGCCTAGTTCTTTAGTTTGAGCGGGATTGATGGCTGAAAAAATAAAGTATAAGATTGAAAAGTTCAATAGTTCAAACTTTGCTTTCTAAAATATGCAATTTGAATATTTACTTTATTAGAAGAAGTTGTATTTACTGTTGGATGGAATCACCAATAAGCCCAAATTATTTACTATGAAAGAATGGGAGGTACTTGACCTAATGGGCCTAGTTTTGATTAGACTTTCACTTTTATCATATGTTACTTTCAACTTTGTTAATGAAAACACTATAGTTGATCCCATGGTTGCACCAACAAAGATGTGCAAAAAATTTTCTGCTTCAAATAAAGTATTTTTTATTAAAAAGTTATTCAATATGAAGATGGTAGACAATCATTCAATGATAGAACATTTAAATAATTTGAACACAATGGTGAGTCAATTATGCTCTATTGGCATCAAGTTCTATGACAATGTAAGGACTTTGTTATTATTATCTTCATTGTCAGAGCTTGTAACAACCTATAATTAGCTAAGATGGAAATTAAGTGTCATACAAGGTAAAGTGCGACGTCATATGGGCCATCTCTTGAACCCTACATGAGATAAAGTGTTACATGATGGGAGCCACCACTTGAACTTGTATGGGCCACCTCTAGAATCATATATGCATGATAAATGATTCTGAAATAAAGATGCTGATGAGGATGTCAGTTACTTAAGCGGGAGACAACCTCTTAAGTGAAAAAAGCTAAACTCTTAAACATCAAGAAGTCTTTTGGTGTAATGATTTGAATTTTATTATAAAAAAAAAAACTCTATAGTTAAGCATGCTCAACCAAAAATAATTTTGGGATAGGTGACCTATTAGGAAGTTACACTAAAATGAAAAAAACATGAGGCTCTTAAGCCAAAACAAATAATATCTTAATAATTAAGAGTTTTGGTTGTTATAACCCAAACCTGAAATCATTATTTAACCTTATATAATGAACTCGAGAGCCCAACAAGTGATTAAATCCTACAATTGAACTCAAAGCACATATGTATGTCAGCAATCAAATTATAATAGTAGTAATAATATGATTACAAATTAATGCAAAAATAGTAAAACACACATATAGTAAAAGCAAAGTCTGTAACTAGCAAAGCAGTACATTGTCAAACCAATAAACCAATATAAGTGGCAAAATCATTAATTAATCTTCATATTATTAGTGACAATCAGTAAAAGAATTGTATAGATCAGCAAAATTAAAGCATCAATAAAGACTATCATAAATTATATGAATGTATTTAATTGGGAGCAATAAATTAATAACAATAATCACATTCTATATCAATATTAATACAATATCATAATCACATACTCAGTACATCACATAATCAGTTAATCAGTTAACTGTATAGTGAATCAATAATAGTAACAGTAATAGTAATAATATATCAGTAGTAGCATCAGTGACAATATCAATAGCAGTATTGATATCAATAAATCCGCAATAGTAATAGTAAATCGGTACAGTGACAATAAATTAGTAAATAGTTAATAATAAAGTTGTAACATGCATTTCAACAATTATATTAATCAAATAAGAAGTCATTGTTTAAGAGATATTTTTTAGTATCAATAACATGTAGTTAGTACCCATTTGCTTGGTAAATAGAATCGTCACTCTTTACTCATCAGCACAGTAATAATTCTTAATCAATGAATCACTTGAATTAGAAGAGGATAACCCCAAATCACATCATTTAAAGGAAAGTAAGTTGGTTCGCCGTCCTATTCAAACCAATTAGTCTCCAACCAATGTTAGTAAATAATCATGTGATCTTTACTTATTTTTTCACACACACATTATTATCATAATAATATACATAATAATAACGACCATCTATTATACAATCACATACCCATATTCATTTCTAATACATTATAATAAATAAAAGATAATTGAGCTTAATTCATAAAGTGTCAAAATATCCTAACGACAAACAGCAAAAAATCCTACTGAGCAAAAATTCACATTTTTAGAAATTAATAAAATTACCAAAGATAGTATATAACAATATTCCAAAGCTTTAATTGAGCTAAAATACTATTTTTTGATGTTAAAATAAAATTTTTAATTGGTAAAAATTAGACTTTATTAAAATTACCCTGCTAAAATTTTAAATAAATACTCAAAACGTTCATAATCTCAATATCTATAAACATATAAAAATGTATGCATTCATAATCTCAAATACAAAACAAAAAAAATCCTTAATTTTTTATAATGAAAATACAAATTTGATAGAAAAAATCTCAAAAATATTAAATTATTGAAATAAAAAATAGGATAATGGTTGCTTATAATAAAGACGAGAAAATCTCCCAATATGCCTAACTAACAAAAATCACTATATGGCCTCCAAACCCTATATTTCATTTTTATTTCTCTTCTCTTTCCTTCCATTCCTCTTCTTCCGTCTTTGGAAAAGCACGACGCTAAATTTTAGATTTTTCATTTTTAAAAAATAGTTTCATAAATATGGGTTATCACATGTAGCATAGTGACTATGATTCATCAAACCTCTATCATCAGTCAATCATGATCTCTTCGACCTTCGTTGCCCGATAACAATCCCTCTGACCTTTGTCACTAACTATGGTCCTTTTAAACTCCGTAGCCAGTCGACTACTGTCCTTCTAGCCTTCAGCTCTCACCGACTATGGTATCTAACATTTATTGCCTGACTATGGTCGTCCGACCAAACAAATAATTTAACTTTCTCTTGAGAAAATCTCTCATATCATTATATTTTTTTCTACTCTAACCATGTAATGTGTTTTATATGATGTATATTTTTTACATTAAGCCAATGCCTCCCCCCACGAAAAGGCATCCTTTGTAACCAATGACCAATACTAGTGGACTCATTTTAATTTGGCCAAACCATGCAGTTTTTTTATCTTTCATGGGTTATCCACATAAAAAATAAGATGTCTCTTATGATTGTTGCACCCCTTCCTCTTTTTTGTATGTGTCATGAATATTTATTCAAAGCTCAGATGTTAACTTCTTAATCTCTCTACTATCACGAATGTTTCGACATGCAATAGTTTCGCATTGTTTGTTGGAGAAACCCAATATACATAACAATGTCACCAATGAAGCCTCCCTCTTCAGCATACAAAAATCTAAAAACCAATCTATCAATCAAAAGCACCAAACATCTACCTCTTTTCACCCCGGTGGGAGAAACCCTGTTGAGGATGGGACATCAAGACCATCCCTTGAAGTTCGTATTCACAAAATGGAGAAATCTCATAGTAAAATCCTTCAACTTCTATGAAGGATTCAACAGTTAGTACTAGTACAATAAGAGGGGATCTATCTCATGAAATTAGTTCGTGAAATTAGTAGAGGCCAAACCCCTTGCAAAAATTATTGAAGAAAATGCCAAATAATTTATTTGAAAAAATATATTATGTTGTTTAGGCCTTCTTATGAAGACCATTAATAATAATGAAACTTAATTTATTAAAAAAATCTTCATGATGCTTTGCAAGGATCTTCATATCTAGTTGGTGCACATGACCATAGGCCAACCTCAAACAAATGGATAGATTGAGATTACGAATTGAACTATACTCAAGGGACTAAAAGCAAGCCTTGGAAATGTTGAGAGGCAGTGGGCTGATGAACTCCCAAATATTCTGTGGGCCTACGATATTACTTCCAGAACTTCAATAGGGGAAACACCATATAACCTTTATTTTAGCAAATATGCTATTATCCCGGTCGATATTAAATTCCCAAGCATCATAGTCCAGACTTTTGATTTTGGCAATAATGATCAAAACTCCAAAATAACATGGGCCTTTTCTCATAAATAAGAGATGTGGTTATATTTAAAATTCCCTCATACCACAAACGAATAACTTTTCATTAAAATCAAAAAGTGAAACCTCGATGCATCTCTATCAAGGACTTAATTCTACATAGCCTTGAGACAGTTGGGAAAAGACCCCCAACGTAACAAACTCTCCCCCCTCTTAGAAGGTCCTTATATAATGATGGCTATGAATAATCCTGAAACATTCAAGTTGAATGATGTTGAAGAAAAAAATACTACCTCATATTAGTGCACTTAGAATTTTCATAAATATTTTAAGTAGTTATAAACAAAGTTACTTAATATATAGCATATATACTTTTTGAATTATGCAACCTATTATGTAGCTCTCACATCTCTTTAGTTATGCCGCAATATCAATGTATCATCTTTTATAAGAGAATAAAACTTATTTTCTTAACTCAATTTTATTAATATATTCTTTTCAAAGCAAGATCATAATGGTTAGGTCAATATCATCAAGCAATATTTTGACCAACAATCTTAGATAAATCAAATATCTTTCGTGAATTTTACCTGACATCTTCTATTAATGTTAACATTATCAAACAACACTTTCACAAATAATCACAGATAGGTCAAACATCCTATGTGGATGTCTCTCAACCTCTTCTCAACTGCTTAAATTCATCAAGTAATTTTCTAACACATAACTTTAGATAGATAAGTTTCATCTCTCTGGCCTCATAAAATGTAAGACTACCTATATGAGAAGCTTAATTAAATTACAAAACCCCTCAGCCACAAGATAATCCATTATTTTTCATACTATTGTAATTTTACTGTCTCTAAATTAAAAGACGTTTCAACCTTTACAACTTACTTAAATATAGTGAAATCTCTAAATCTAGGTAGGACCTCTTGTTTTTTTCTTTATTGGGAAAATTACAGTGTTCCCTAACTCTCTCAAATTATCTATCTGTGTGCTCAATATACATGCATCACTAAAACAAAAAAATTCTCTTATTCTACGTCGTGAATCTACCAACCCGCAATAAGTACGAAAACTGTTTTGAACGAAGCCCAAAATTCATATGAATGTACATTAACCTGCTCAAGCTCTGACATTAAGGTTTCATTTGGGACGACTTTTGTAAGATACCAGGTAAGAGTTTGAGAGAACAGGAGAGAACCGGAGCAGAGAAATAGAAAGGAAAAATGTAATTCTATTCTTATCATCAAAGAATTGTTTACATAGTATATATAGAAGCAAGAGGGATACAAGAGTAAATATATGCTGGTATAATATAAGCTAAATGATAACAGCTGCTCACAACTTTCTGGCTGCTTCTTAAAATAACTTTTTAAAATAAATTTTTTAATTTTTTACTTAATCATTGCTTTAAGAAGCAACAAAATTACATTGTTAGTTGAGGTATTGCTTAATTAAATATTTTTACGACCGGGCCTATATCACCGAGATGCTTAGTCCATTGTTCTGCAAGCTCAATCTGTAAATAAATAGCCCATTTGCTATGGCTATATAAGTTGGAACTGTAGTTTCTAATTCCGATTTCTCTGTCCGCGAATTCAACCGCATCTTGCTAGGGTTTAAGTGCAGGGTCTCGCTCTCTTTTACGGGATCCCTTTGCAATGGCGAAGCCCGGACGTCCTCGACCGGCGACTTCTTCTGGCTCCCGTTCCCGCTCGCGCTCCCCTTCCTCTCCTTCGCGCTCTTACTCAGGCTCGGATTCCCGCTCGAGGTCGCGCTCTCGCTCTCGTTCGAAGTCCTTGAGTTCATCCTCGTCACCCAGTGAGAGCTCCCGAAGTCGTTCCCCACCGCCTCAGAGAAGAAGGTGATGTCGTTTTCTTCTACGCAGCGTTTCTGCGGTTGTTTTTTTTCCCTCGTCGGGTTTGGCTATTTTATGATTTGGGAAGTTGAAGATGGATATGTGGATTTACAAGGTTTATAGAAGCTAATCATTTTTTGACAGTCTTTTTTCCTGTTTGTTTTTGAGTTTCTCAGACCATTCACGTAATCCATGCTACATGAATGGTTCATTTGTTTGGAGAACTTTGAGTGTCACGCTTTATTATTTGAGTTGGTTCTTTTTATACACGCTTGTTTTATAGGATAATTGTGATGCGTTTTTATTTCTTTATGATGGAGCGCGTCTTTATTTTTCCATTTTTTTAACTAATCAGTCTTCACTAGCTATGTAGATGCTGCATCCTTGTTGATTAATGATATACATTCAAGCAAACTTTGTAAAAAATCTGCGAAATGGAAATCGCCTTGTGTAAAAATTCTCAAGGGAAAACTTGTTTGGCCTTTAAAATGCCAGACTGGCGTATATTGGTTCTACAGGAAGCTTATATTTCAGATATATAGAAAAGGTAATATCGGGAAAGTCAATGTTGGGAGGTGTCTTTGTCTAAATACTGTATGGTTGTTAGAACCTACATTTTGCCTCAGGAGAGCTGGAGAATTCTAGGAGACTGGGAATGCAGCTATCAGAAGTCTGAAAGAATATGCTGCACACTTTTATTCCCCGGATTAAGAAAGAAGTATGCTATGTTTGTTACGCCTGTACTTTTTTGCTTGTTTTGCAAACATCAGGAAAACATTGACCTCATTTTATAGAAGATGTTCAAAAGTAAATCATCAGCACTATGTCAATATCACATAATTTGACCCCATGGAATTGATAAGTGGGAGCAGGTCCGGCTTTGCTGATAATAATGAAACTTAAAAAGGAATCTAAACTGCAAGCATGCTGTGATATTTGATTTTTTTCAAGATTATTATATTTAGCTAAAATTTTTTATTTCACCGATCAATTTTTCTAGATCCTTCTTCCATGGTATGTAGTTCATTGCCTTTTTCTTGTCTTTTCAAACATTTCTAAACTCAATGAGAACCATCTGGTCTACAATTGTGATCTTTTATCGTTCTTTACATAAGGATGCATTAGACAAAATTATCTCCATTTGCGACTACTACAATCATGGTGAAAACTCAAATCTCCATCGAGCCAACTCCATTCAACAAGGGACAATTGGAATTCTTATAAAAAGGAAGTTTTAATAATCCCTATAGAACACTGCCTCTTATAATGGTATTTCTACCCTCCCACAAATTGGTAAATTTTTGAGTGCCTTAAATGCAAAATTGGAAAATTCAAATCCATGGATTGTCGTCTTAGGTGTGTAAGATTACATGACCGATGATGCCTGTATATTTCATAAATACAATCTATGTTGTGACAATCTTATTCTTTGAATTGCTAATGCATAACTCAAATGTCTTGGTAGAGGCTCCGCTATCATTTCAAAGTATTTAACCATTGATATTGTATTCATGGTTCCAATTTAAATTGCAATTAACAGTATATAAGCAAACTTACAAGATATCTTAATTGTGTTGCTAATTTTTTTCCCTAATTTGTGTGAATTTCAGGAGTTGGATTTAGGAAGATTATTTATATTGCTAGGATTTGCGCATCTATACCTTTTAGAGTTGACACTCCTCAATGAAAATCTCAAAATAACAATTATGTGGCTCTTTTCCAATAGTGATAAAGATGGTGCTGTAATTTTGTGGCATTATCGATTAACACACCCAAATTTCTTATACATTGAAAAACTATTTACTTCATTATTGAGTAAAAAAAAAAAAAAAACAGTGTGAGCTTTATCAACTATCCAAGCATGTTCGCAATGCCTATCAAAATCAACCTTATAAACAATGTCACAGTTTTCTTATGATAAAGAGTGATAAATGGGGACCTTTTATTGATGATCATTACGTTTAGTGATGATCACACTAAAATTAAATAGGTATTTATGATGAAAGAAATGACAAAAGTCAACAAATAATCTAGAATCTCAATAACATGATTCATTCTGAATTCAAAACAAGTATAAAAGCCTTCAAATCAAACTATGCCCGAGAATACTACACTCAAATTTTGGATTGTATATGTTATGTCAAGGGATAGTGCATTAAAACTCGTGTGTTGATACCCCAATAAAATGGACTTGTTGATGGGAAAAATTGACATATTGGAATTTGTCAGATCCCTTATGTTGTTATCTCACGTTCCAAAGCATTTGTGGGGTGAAGTTGTTTTTATTGTAACATATCTCATCAGCATGATGCCTAGTTGGGTTTGAACTTCAGCACTCCATGCCAACCACCTCTTCATCTCTACATGTTTAAATTGTCTCCACCATTTCAAGCAAAGTATTCATGTGTACTGTCATTGTTCACATACATAATGGACATTGAAGCAAGCTTGACATATTATATCTCAAATGTTTACTTCTTAGACATTCTTCGGGTAAAAAAGTTACAGGTGTTACTGTCTAGGTAAAAGAAAGTTCTACAACTCCATGGATGTGACATTTTTTGAGAATCAATTCTATTATCAGATGCTTTCAATTTACGAGGAGAAACTTATCACACCAAAATATTAGCTTCAGGAAAATGGGAATTCTGAGCAACCTCAAACAACCACCATTCATCCATCATGTCAGTGGCACTCCTACTTTGAACCACGGGAAGCCCAAGCCAACCGTACTGCAACACTAGATTCCCTCAACAAGATTTTCCAAATACAAAAAACCACTTGAGGACTAAATATTTGGCTATCTATTCAAGAAAACAAAAAACTCAAAAGAATGTATATCACTTAACACCTCTCAAGCATAACTAGGATCTGAACCAACTCTTGAGATTCCTATAACTTGCCTAGGTAACATTTTCATGAGTTTGATTTTATTATGGTTCGTAATGATCTTCATCAATCTATTACTATTAGAAAGGGCGTGGGATCTCATACTCAACATTGGACCCATAACTTTGTTTCTTCATGAAGGATTGTCTTCCAGCTTTTGAGCTTGCCACCACTCTTACAAATTTTAAATGTTCCAAAGAACTTACAAGAAGCTCTTAACGAATGTAAGTAGACTATTTTGAAATAAATTAAAGCACTGAAGAAATAGAAAGCTTGAGAAATCTCTGATGTACTTGAATGAAAAAGATCAATTGAATCCAAGTAGATTTTCACTATTTGGTACCATGAGTATGGCAATGTGGGCAAGTTCATGGCTTGACTTAATGCAAAATGGTTCACCTAATCATTTGGAGTTGATTATGATGAGACATGTGCCTTAGTGTCCAAAATCAGTTCAATTAGAGTTTTGCTATCATTGGCAGCAATTTCACATTGGACTAGATGCCAAGAATGCGTTCTTAAATGATAAATTTAAGGAACAACTCTATATGAAAATCCTCTGGGTTTTTAAACTCATGAAAACACCAATAAAGTTTGCCAGCTTTGAAAGTCATTTTATGACATTAAGTAGTCTCCACATGTTGATTTGATAGATTTACAAAAGTGATATAGAGATGGGCTTGCTCAATGTCAACCAAACTACAAGATGTTTGCTAAATTCTTTCTCGAAGGGAAAATGACCATTCTTATTTTATATGCAGATGATGTTAACCTTCTTGGAGATGGCTAGGAAGAGATTAGTAAATTGAAGAATGTGTTTGCCATGTAGTATGAGATCAGAGACTTGGGTCATCTGAAATACTTTTTTGGCATGTAAGTAAATCGTTCTAGGAATGATAATTTCATTTGTCGACTAAAGAATGTTCTAGATCTTCTAAAAGTATGCTTGGTCTTTAATCGGTTCACATTCTCATGGATCTTTGACAATAAAATGGGAACAAATGAATGAAGTCCTTTTGTGGATGAAGGTAGATATTAGAGGTTGGTTGGGAAGCTCATTTGCCTCTCTCACACATGATCAAAAATCACCAATCCTTTTTTCTCCATTGTTTTCTATTAAGAGTCAAAATTTCATCTAAATCTAATAAAAAAAAAGATCAATTGTAATACTTTCTAACCAAGTGTTTTTAGATTTACCTCTATCTTTCTTAACATAACCAAGTTTTTAAATCTTGTTGTTTTTAGGTCCTAAGTCATGGACGAAAAAAGTGAAGAATTTTATTAGGTAATTGACAACCAACATAAAACTAGTCGAACAATCAAGATTGATTGAATACAAATCATAAACGATAAATTACGGGCAATCAATAGCACCACACAGATTGTGAATCACATATGATCAAAAACCAGTTTCTCTTTTAGCATGTTCATCCATCTTTGAACAATCCCATGAAAGAACACTTGGGACTATGTATAAAATTTTTGCAATACCTAATAAGGAATCCTGGATAAGGATTGCACTTTAAGATGACTATATTTAGAGACATTGAAGTATGTACTGATGCTGATTGGGCTAGATTAACACCAGTTCAAAGATTAACTATAGGGTATTGTAGTTATGTGTAGTGGTATTTGGTTACTTGGTAGATAAAAAAACAATCAATGGTAGTCAAATGCAATGCATAAGTTGGATTGAGAACTATGATCCACAACAAATGTGAAGTTATGTGACTAAGTAAGCTATTTGGGGGATTGAGAATGTCAACTAGAAAATCTTTGAAGATATTGGCTACCATGAACATTACAAAGAATCTTGTTCATCATGACAATGAAATACGCGGAGATCATTTATCATTTCAGTAAAGAAAAGTTAGGAAAGACTCATGAAGTTGGTATACACGTCTACATTTCTTCAAAAAATATACGTTACTGTAAGTAAATTGTCACATCTCAATTTGAAAATTTGAAGTCCAAGCTTGGAGTGATTGACATCTACAATCAAACTTGAGGGTTAGTGTGGATAGTAGTCCTTCCCTTCCATTTATGGAGAATATGAAAATATCTTTCTAGATGTACAAGTTTTTATGTTTTGAATAATGAGATATTTTGGGCAACCGGTGTTACTCTCTTTTCTTTTTTTGTTTACAGTTTTTTTTTCATGCATTTTAGACAGTTCTTTAACTATAATCAAGGTCTGATTTTGTTCCTCTAGCTATAAAACTAGCCCAGTCTTATGTAGCAAAGAGGGTTGACAATCGAGATTAAGCGATAAGGGATAAGGGATTGTTCAATGCTATCAAGCTTAAGATGAAATCGGTTGAGATCAATTCACGAGGTTCTAGAGTGAACTTTCATACTTGAAAAAGGAAGATTGTTAGTCATCAACTTCCCTATTAGTAAAGAGAGGTTGATCACCCTCTTTATTATTTTGTGATGAGACTCCGATCTCAATAAAGGGCTCTGAAAGCAGCACTCGTCAGATTTTTAATTTTCTGTGTAGTCAAATATTTTTTGGAATACATTCTATCGATAGATCAATATTCTCGTCTAGTCCTTAACCACGGATTGAGGTTTCTTTGAGTTTGAATATCATAGTGTAAGGGAATAGCTCATGACATAAATGCATTGAAACTTAGTAAAATGAGTAATGAACCAGCCAGTACTTGTCGCCGTGTGCTGTATTTCCACAATTCATTTGTGAGAGTAAATAAATTTTTTGTGCCGTTTTTATTTTATTGGATAAATGCCTATTATGATGTGAAATATGGTTTTTGCTTTGCCAAACTTCATTTGTTGAAAATTTTATTCGCACTATTCTGAGCTTGTCAGTTACCATTTAATTGGCTATTCCATATTTTCTTAGAATTATGCAGCTTGATATTATCAATTCTCTAGAAAATTTGTAAACGTACCAATCAGTGGAGCTTTTTCTATTTGATATTTTAAAAGTGGCTGCAATATTCGCTTGCTTTAGGATGCATTCTTTCAATGTTTTGTTTCATATATTGTTTCCTTAAAGTAAATTTCATCACGTTTTTTGAATAATATATGTTTTGCTGGTTTTTGCATCAACTCTTTGTAAGTTATTTTTTTTTTCAAAATCACTTTCTATTGTGATTATTGAGATAGTTCGGTTAATATTCTACTGAAAATTTAAGGGTAGGGTTTTGTTCTTTTATAGATTATTTGTGTCTTTTCAATGCCATTTTCTTAAAAAATATTGCTAATCATCAAATATTCTTGCAGTCCCCCTGCAGCTGGAAGGAAAGGCCGTTCTCCATCACCACCGCCTAAACGAGGCACACCCCCTAGGTCAGGTTTTATTACAATTTATGATTTTTGGACTGGAAATTTCCTTCAAAATAGTTTTGGGTTGTTGAAAATAGTTTTTTTTTTTCACCTTTAGATACCTTGACGCCGGAGCTGAGACGTCAATTGTATTAAACTTCAATCTAGTTTTATTTCTTTTGGTAGCGTATATGGCTACATAGAATTAGCGCTCTCTTGTCTTGAGTGTAGCCTATTATGGGTTGCATTTGTCTATAAATAGGAGGCTTTACTTGTAATAGAAAAAGATTTGAGATGAATAATATTTGAGTAGTTTTTACTTTGCTTTTTGGGTTTCTGTATCCTGAAGGATTTCATGTGGTGATCCCCCTCCCAAGAAGGAGTTCTTGGTCGCGTCACCGGATTGTCGACGTGGATTCGTCGAGCCCCCTCCGGTCCGGTGTCATTTGGTATCAGAGCCGGCAAGTTGCTGGCGTTCTTGTCCGTCGTTGCATCACCATCGTCGTCGGAGTCGTTTGCTCGCAGCCCATCCCCCTCACGCTCCAAACAACGATCTCCACTCGCACTCAGGCAGTCAGCAGTCAGAGTTACTCTTCCTTGAAGATCACGTCTTGGTGGTTCGTTTCGAGAGGATCATCACGCCAAGAGGTCTTTCGTCCAAGAAACCCGCCATCTTGCAGAAATCCACTCCGTCTTCCTTAGCAAAACAACCAAGATTTGTTTCTATGTTGTTTTGTACCAGATCCTTTGACAAAGAGGCCAAAAATTCATGGTGGCCTATCCGTGACCACAGATCCCAGTGGTGGCCAATCTTCTCCTAGGCGGACTTCAAGAATTGTTTCTTGAAGTGATCGGTGGATTTCCGGTTGCCTAAAGAGGACCGTCCGTGGGTAGTAATTCTTGGCGGAGTGCGTTTGGGATTAGAAGGGACCACCAGAGAAAAAAACTTTTCAACCTGTTAAACGATGTCGTGATTGCCAGGCATCATTTCTGAAAATTAAGATTTGTTTTTGTATGTTCACCCTTTCCAGAACCTTGTGGATTTGCACAACATAGCAAAATGTGGTCTCGTCGGACTCGACAACCACCATGTCAAGAAGAAGAAATCGAAGATCTTCTACAAGAAGTGGCACGACTCAAACAACGATTATCGAGGCTTGAACAAAGAAAAGACGTGAGCCCCCTTGCCCGGGACTTTGATTGCATTCATCCACGAGATGATCATATCTCTTCTATTTACGAAGACATATTTGACAAACCACCTTGTCAGTCTTCCACCACACCTTCGATCGAGCTCAGCTTTGAAGAATTTGAAGATCCATGGCCGAATTCGTCGTCTTTGCCTCTCTACGATGAACCCGTGTACGATGTGTATGATGACGACATGTTCGGTGGAGTTCTTGATCTTGATCAACCCACATATGACGATGACCAGAGCAAGATGGATGCCCCGCCGGAGTTATGCATGCATATTCCTCCTGTTAAGGCAATAGATGTGCTTGCCATCACTGATAAGAGGAATGTTCCAAGTAAACTATTTTATGAAGGTGGAGATAAGCCTGAAGGCGACTTAAAAGATTGGATATGCTGCAAGATTCTTGTTCACTTGGATTGCTATCGTAGTCTTAAAAATCCTATTGGTCCATGGCAATGTGAGTTTTGCAAGGTTACATCCGTACAGGCAAGTCGTAGGAATCAACAATTGGGTAGCGGAGAAGAGACTTGTTCTAGAGTCCAGTATAGTTTATGCAGTGGTGTTGACATTGGTTGATTTATCCAGACCGGTTTAGCCAACCAAACCCGCCTCCTTATGGTGACCAACTGGATATTTGCCTATGAGCCTGAAGTTCCTCCTACCCCGGTAGTATGACGCCGGAGCTGAGACGTCAATTGTATTAAACTTCAGTCTAGTTTTATTTCTTTTGGTAGCGTATATGGCTACATAGAATTAGCGCTCTCTTGTCTTGAGTGTAGCCTATTATGGGTTGCATTTGTCTATAAATAGGAGCCTTTACTTGTAATAGAAAAAGATTTGAGATGAATAATGTTTGAGTAGTTTTTACTCTGCTTTTTGGGTTTCTGTATCATGAAGGATTTCAGGTGGTGATCCCCCTCCCAAGAAGGAGTTCTTGGTCGCGTCACCGGATTGTCGACATGGATTCGTCGAGCCCCCTCTGGTCCGGTGTCATACCTCATAGGTTCTTATAACATGCTTGATTTGCTCATGGAAATGGTTTTATTGTTACTTAGTAACTTTTATTATATTTGATAGTTGGAGAGTGTGGGTTATTGATGGATTTTGTGTTATTTTGATTGAGCGATGATTATGTGGAGTTGTAGGTTGGCTAATGAGAGTCAAGTGGAGGTTATATGGTTGGCCTAGGCTTGGTACGAAGGTTTGACTGGGAGCTCTAATGGGAGGAGATGGAATACAAGTAATAAATGAGGGGAGGGATTGTTGTCTCACCAAATGATTACAAGATAATTAAAGAGTTTGAAGATCCAAACAAAGGAGACTTAAAGGTTGTTGGAGAAGATCAACAAATATATGTTGAGTTATTGATTTTTATAGGTGGTGGCAAACTTGGTCTTGATCCTCTTGAGGAAACTTTATGTGTTTTGTTTAGATCTAGTTTTTTGTTTTTTTTTTTAATGCTGCCTTGACATTTTGATGGTAATACTGTTTAAAGTCTGTTTGTAAAAAGGGTGGACTGCATTTGAGTTGAGTTAGCCATACGCACTCTTTATGTTATGCATTTGATTTACTTGATTGGAGCACCAACCAAAGTTGTAAGTTAATATAAAGCTTGGATTTCTTTCTCATGTATTTGATAATATAAATTGTATATGATCTCTTATAGTTGTCCATTTCTTTGAAGTTTTTTTTTAGATCAGCATGTTGTATATTAACACCCTCCAAATACTTATTGGAACTGTGAGAGATCTTCTTAATGAATATATTTGTAAAACTATATTTTTGCTGGTCTTTTAACATGACCACATTTTTTCTTTTTATTGTTTGTTGTTGCAGCAGCAGCAACAACAACATTCTTTATCCCACTATTTGCATTAATCCTTTTTCTCCATTGTGCTATGTTAAGAGTTGATTTTTATAGGTGGTGGCAGAATTTGAATTTAAACTCAACTTTAATGGGGAGAATTAAATTGGATGAGAGGAAATTGTGGGAGGTAATTATGGAGGCTTGCCTATTAATGAGATAGGAGAGAGAGATGGGAAATTTTAAGTAGGTGGGGACCACAATTAATTAATCAAAATCTGAAATTTAGATTTCAGATTTTAATTATATCATGTAACTCCCTTCTTTAAAGAAAATTGGGAAAAATTTGAATTTCAAAAAGATTGTAACTCCCCGTAATTAATATCCTAATTTAATTTGACTTAATTAGGTTTTCAAAATTTGAATAGGTGGGCTAGAGGGAAACCGGCGGCAAGGTTCAACGGTGGGCCGCTGGGCGATTTTCTGGTCGGCGGTTGGCTAGGGGAAAGGGGCGGCGGCAAGGATCCAAGGAGGGAGGAAATGGGCTCCATTGTTTCCCACACCAATTGCCAAAGATAATGGAGAAGAAGGCAGAACTCACAAAGAGATCTAGCTCTTCTCAAAACATGAGATTTGAGAGAGAGATGCTCACAAAGAGAACACAAAGTGGTCTTGAAAAAAGAACTCCTCTTGATGCCAAAAAGCAAATTTTCATTAACCATTCATCATCTCATTACATAAAAAAGAAACTTAAAACAAAACACATATGTGTTTCATAATAAAAATTTAAAAATTACAAATAAAATATAAGATAACGTGGGACGATGTTTAGATCTAGTTCCGCACCCCAGGTTTAATTAAATCCCAATCAATTTGTTGTTTTTTTTTAATGCTGCCTTGACATTTTGCGATAGTTTATTGTAATACTGTTTAAAGTCTGTTTGTAAAAAGGGTGGACTGCATTTGAGTTGAGAAACTTTCATGTTCATAATGCAGTGATGCCTTAAGCTACGGGAAGCTTTTTTGATTGATGTTCATGGCTTTATGTTATGCCAAATTTGATTTACAGCTGGTTTATGGAACAGATGTAGGTCTTTATCTCTACTTAGAAAAAAAATGCGATGTAGCTTTAATTTTACAATTGGTACTAGCACCAACCAAAGTTTCATTGTAAGTGGCAAGTCCTTGAAGCTAAGTTAATATAAAGCTTGGATTTCTTTCTCATGTATTTGATAATATAAATTGTATATGATCTCTTATAGTTGTCCATGACACTTCTTTGAAGTTTTTTTTTTAATCAAAATCTGATTTAGATTTCAGATTTTAATTATATCATGTTCCCTTCTTTAAAGTATATTAAAAAGATTGTAACACCCTAATTAATATCCAAATACTTATTGGAACTTGGGGAGGAGAATCTGAATAGGTGGGCGAGGGAAACCGGCGGCAAGGCTTCACAGGTCCGACGGCAAGGACTTTACGGTGGGCCGCTACGGCGGCATAAGGAGGGAGGAAATATTATTTACCTTGATTTCCCACACCAATTGATCACAAAGATAAGAGAAGAAGGCCTCCACAAAGAGATCTAGCTCTTCTCAAAACTCACTAAGAGATTTGAGAGAGAGATGCACTCACAAAGAGAACACAAAGTTGGGTCACTAAGAGAGATTTCTGGTTGTTCCTGAGAGATGCACCTTCTTAATGAATATATTTGTAAAACTATATTTTTGCTGGTTCTCAGTATTTAGCTGTTAAGACTTTTAACATGACCACATTTTTTCTTTTTATTGTTTGCTGTTGCAGCAGCAGCAACAACAACATCAAGTCTTTATCCCACTATTTGGGGGCAGCTACATGAATCCTTTTTCTCCATTGTGCTATGTTAAGAGTTAAATGCTCATTTAAATCTATCATGATTGCTGTTGCAGAATATAGAAAATTGTTGTGTCCCTTCCGTGTCATATACTGTAAAACTTTTACGTGGTCCCATCTTGTGTAATGGCTGTCTTGTTTCTGTGTTTTTGCTTTGCAATGTGCTCAATAACTAGAAGCCTCCTGTGTTTTATTTTTGTGTATTTTTTCTGCAGATAAATATGCCTGATAATCTGTTCAGCTGATGATTGCACATTATAAAACTATAATAAGCAGGCCATGCATTATCTTTTATGTGAACTTTCTATTTAATGGGTTTTCCATGATGATTTTTATTATTAGATCTGATTCCAACTGAACTTTATCTGCTCAAGCTTGTCATGTGTCCATGTTGATGTCTTATTATTCATTGTTGACAACTAAACATAAGGCAATTGCTTGTCTCGTTTCAGTTCTATGACCTAAATGAGATGCTTTAGTCTTCCCTTTTTTGCTTGTTCTGCTTAGTGGAACTTCAGTACTTATATGATTTATATTTGTAACCCCTTTCTCTAATTCATTATTATGTTTATTGCGCATGGATCCATGCTTCTTACTTAATTTTTTATCTCTGAATGACAACAGCTATTCTTTGTGTCTTTGGACTGCTACAATTTAGTGTTAAAGCTGTATTTTTTACCCCAACTGTTTATGCTTTATCACAGGAAAATATCTCCACCAGTTATTGAATCTGTCGTTCTCCACGTTGATCATCTATCTAGGAATGTAAACGAGGCACATTTAAAAGAGATATTCAGTGAGTACTTTTCTCGTCAGAACTAGATAGGTCTTCTGCTTCCTTGCAAGTAAAATATTTGTTGAGAAATGCTTCAACATTGACAGATTGTATGAAAAATTGTCCAAGCAATTGAAAATTTGCTATACTGTCTTATTTTGATTCAGACTTTTCATTGTCCAGACATTTGACAGATTGTAAATTCACAAATAATGACAGATGGCTCTAGACCCAAAGTTGACTTACATGCTATTTTCCACATTCTGATCTCACTGCATATTAACTTACATGCTATTTTAGGCGATTCTATCCAATAGCTTTTTGAAGCTATATGCTCTTAATTTGCTTGTAGATTATACTTCTTTTACTTAGAAGCATCTCATTGAATTAGGATGAGTTAGTATGCATTTCACTTTTTTTTTTATTATTTAGGTATTTGATATATACGTGGACTCTCTTAATAATTTAATATAATGTTTCCTTGATTCTTTTTATATCATTCTTGTGTTTGCCCTATATTTTGTGAATTGTTAAACTTTGGTTCCCCCCATACCTAACATTACTCAGACTACTTACCTTTTATTTGTGTCTCCAATTTTTTACGGCTTTAACATTTCTTTGGGTTATTAAAAGTAAATATAAATTCATGAAGCTTTTCCTTCAAATTTCTTCATACTTGCGATTTTTAAAATATTGGCTATAATGTATGATTTAATGTTCTGCAATGAGTTACTGTTAGTTGATTCTGATTGTTTTTGCGATTTATGTTTGTAACGAGTCAATGCTAGATTAATATTTAATAATATCCATTGGTTTTCACAGATATGGTCTTTATATGATTATGGACTGGTTTGTTTTTTACTGGGACCTTCTGTAATTCATAGATCTAATTTTATGCCTGCGATCTCCACTACATTGTTTTAAATCTCGGGCTTTTATTTTGTGAAGCCTTTTAAGTAGAACCTACCTTTTTTATTGCTGTCCAACATTTGTCTTTTGGGGTTATTATGAGCATCTTCTAGGCATATGGTGAGACAGTTTTGGCTGCTATGATGTATCCTGAGAATCTGGTAAATATTATAAACCTGCACTTTATGCACAATTTCCCTAAACGTATGTTAGAAAGGTTGTGTCTAACCAGGTTCTCTTATAACATGGTTTATCTGTAGTGTTGGGTTGCTTGGTTTTGTCTCATTAGAGTCGATCAATATTATTAGAAGAGTAAATGATATGTGGTATAATAGATTTAAGCATCATCGATCTATTATATAAATGAATTGGGTATAGAAAAGCAGATATTTTATAGAGTTAAAGGCCGTGATTAGATATTAAAAGTAAATTGGGAGTACTATGTGATGCGAAGGTTTTATGGAGATTTAAAAGATAAATTTAATAAAGCTCTAATAAGTCCAATTATGCTGTATAGATCTAAGTGTTCGATGGTAAAAAAATTGTTGATCATTTAGTTGAACATAGTGGAAATGAGAATGTTTAGATGAATATGTGGGAAAACAAGAAAGAATAAATTAACGTATGATCATATTAGAGGAATAAATGGAGTGTATAAAATGAACCAATTGGACGGGTAAATAGAATTTGCGTCGAAGAATTATGAAAGAAATTGAATACACTTAAGGTAACATAGGTAAAAATTATTTAAAACGATTTAAATAATTATTTTCATCTCATGTAGCACTTAACATAAATAAATGAAAAATAAAGATTCTATAAGCTGACCTCAATTAGTGTTGATGAAGATAATAAGTTCTTCCATTTTAACAGTTAGAGCAATTGCCTAAGCTTCTTGGGCATAGTGACATGTGTTATATATGCATTGGCCTTTGTTATGTGGAAGCCTGATCATTAACACTAGCGGCTTCTAAGCCATGAAAGGCACCGTTATTTGATTTTGAATTGCATGTTTACAGGTAATTTTGGTGAGTTGGTTAATGTGGAGCTTTCAATGGACAGAAATGTAAGTGGCTTTTTGAGTCTTCTTGGGACAATTGTGGATTTGAAATCCATGTCTCACTCTTTTGTTATTTTTAAGGTCAACCTTCCCCGAGGTTATGGTTATATTGAATTCAAGAAGAGAACAGATGCAGAGAAAGCCCGTCTTTACATGGATGGTGTATGTGCTGTTATTTGGAAAAACTTATTAGCGTCCTTTAGCTTCCCCCCCCTCCCTCATTTTTTCCTTCAGTTTATGCGTTAATCTTATTGTTTCTTATCCCATAACAGGGTCAAATTGACGGAAATGTTGTTTCAGTAAAGTTTACTTTAGCACAACGGCAGAAGGCTTCATCCCCCCCAAAGGTGATTCCTCCTCCAAAGAGAGAAGCACCTCAAAGGGATAAGATCCTTACTGGATCAGAGAAAGAAGTTCCACCCCGTCCTAGGGAATGTAAGTTACTGAGCTTTAAAATGGATTAATAAATTCTACTTTCCAGATCCAACCTGTTATTTGTGTTATTCTCTGCATATATTTTGAAAGCCCTGCTGAATTATTATTTTTGTTTCTTGCCTAGAGTTCCACATTGAGTATGTTGTTTTATTTTCCCCAGAGTTTCGATTTTTTATTTTCTGCATTCCTTCTGTTTTTTATTGTTTTTCTTAAGTTCCCAGGTGGTACTGATCTTATTGTTACCTAATGTGCTTTGGCAATCATCTTTTAGTAGGTCATAAAAATATGATACCTTAGATTGGTATCTGTTTGTCAGATCTATACTGTTTTCATACGTACAACTGATATTCCTCAATGGTTAGCTTCTCCGCGTCGTAGACCGCCATCTCCACCACCACGAAGGCGATCTCCTGCTGCAATTCGTCGACCTGATTCACCTAGGCGTCGACCTGATTCCCCTCCTCGTCGCCGTTTGGATTCTCCAGTGCACCGGAGAGCAGAATCCCCTCCTCATCGTCGTGGAGAAACACCACCTCGCAGGAGGGCTGCTTCTCCAGTTAGAAGACGCTCTCCCTCTCCCCGAAGACTTAGATCACCCGCACGGTTTGTCATAGTTATGCAATTCTGCTACCAAAGTTTGTCAACTCTTGGCTGTTAGTTGAGAACTAATTTCCAAGTGAAACTTGACTGCAGTGTTTCCCCGCGAAGAATACGTGGCAGTCCTTCCCGCAAGCGCTCCCCATTACCTCTCAGGAGGAGGTAAGTCACATTATTGTTTTTTGAGCAAGTCTAAATTAGCTTCCCTATTTATCTTCAATAATTATTTTGGGCTTGCCACTCTTTTTCATGATAAAATACTATTCAGTATTATGCATTGTTATTGTTGCTTTAAGAGGTTATAGTATTCCATGAATAGTTTATCATATTTACTCTCTCTATTATTTTTTTTGGCTGCTAAAGTAAATTGATTTTGTAGTAAACTCAGGCTTCATTTGGGGCAGCCTTCTTAATGCTTTCTAAAGCAACTTTTTGTTATAAAAACTTCTCAAAAGCAAAAAAATAAAATGGTGGTTAAAAACTGTCCCAAATGAAGTCTTAGTCTGCTTGGTTAATAGATTGGCTATAAGTTGAGAATTCCAAGAACTTTTTGCACGTAAAACATAGGGTGAATCAAAAGATTTTTTCAGCATGAAAGCAGTACATTAGTGACTTATCTACTGTAGTTTGAATTGCATTAGTAACTTATCTACTGTATTTTGAATTGCTTTAGAGTTTGCAAAGATCACATATATAACCTATTTCATGGAGTTTAAAGCAAATGAATTTTCTAAAAGAATTGATGTTTATAGTTAAAGTAGAATTGTAAAAAATTATGAAATGATTACGTTGAGCATAAGTTGAGATATATATAGAGCATCAGGCTTGATGATCATTGATAAGTGTTTGTTTAATGTAGGAATGTGTATTATATTTGATTAGTTGAAAACTAATTTTTTAATATGATTTTGAAGGCTAAAAGATGCCAGATGAGTGGAGAATGAGTGTGTTAATTCCTTATTTTAAGAATAAAGGTTTTGCATAAGATTGTGTGAATTATAGAAGAATAAGATTAATGTGTCATACTTAAAAATTATGAGAGAGAGTTATAGAGCATAAGTTATGACATGATACTAATGTTTCTCAAAATTAATTTGGATTCATGCCTAGTAGGTCTACTATGGAAGCTATACTTTTATTGAGTGGTTTGATGGAGAAGTATTAGAGAGAATATAGAGGATCTTCATATGATATTTATTGATTTATAGAAAGCATATGATAAAGTTCCAAGAGAAGTGCTATATAGAGTTCTTGAAAAGAAAGGGGTTAATAATGCTTATATTGAAGTCATTAAGGATATATATGCAGTAGTTGTTACTTGTGTTCAAATACAAGGTGGTTTGACCAAGTATTTTCTTGTTTCAGTTGGATTACATCAAGTATCAACTTTAAGCCATATCTTTTTGCTTTAGTCATGCATGTTCTTATTAGATATTTGCAAGAGGTTGTACCATGATGTATGCTTTTTGTTGATGATATTCTTCTTGTTAATAAGACTAGAGAGGGAGTTGAAGGTAAACTTGAATTATGGAGGTCAACCTTAGAGTCTAAAGGTTCTCATTTTAGTAGATTTAAAACTGAATATATGGAGTGTAATTTTAGTAGTAATAGATCTGGTTGGGGGGGATTATAACTTTGGGCAATCAGGTCATTAATAAGAGTATACCTTTTAGATATTTTGGGTCTATTGTTCAGAATGATGATGAAATAGATAGAGATATTATTAGTAGAATTTGATGGTTAAAGTGGAGGAATGCATTGGGCTTGTTGTGTGATAGAAAGACCTCTTCATTAAAAGAGAAGCATAATATTAAGTTAAGTGTTGCAAAGATGAGGATGCTTAGGTGGATGAGTGGATTTACTCATAAAGATATGATACGAAACTAGCATATACGCGAAAAGGTTGGAATAGCTCTTTTGGAAGATATAAGATTAGAGAGAGTTGCCTTAGATGGTTTGGTCACTTAAAACGGTGACCTTCTGATGACCCGGTTAGGAGAGTTGATGTATTAGATTTAGCTTATGTTAAGAAAGTTAGAGGTAGACCTAAAAAAACTAGGTTAAGAAATATTAAAAATGACCTTTATTTATTAGATTTAAATGAGAATTTGACTCTTAACAGGGACACAATGGAGAAAATTGATTGATGTAACTGATTTCACGTAGTGGGATAAATGCTTGATGTTGTTGTTGTTGTTGTAGGTGAAAACTAACTTGAAAGCCTGTTTCAATGAAAATCACAAAAAATAGCACCGTATAAATTTGAGAGGAACAGGCGGTAGTGAGGACAACAAGTTTGATTGAGAGATGATGGGCTCTAAACTCTTGAAACAATGAAAATTGGCGAATGCAATTTCTGTTTTATTTGTGAATGTGAATTTGGAATCCCTCCCTTTAGTAATAAAAAGAGGGTGAATGAGAACTTATAAAAGGAGCATTCTTATGTTCATCTGATATGATGAAATATAAATAGAAAATAGTATATAGCATTATGAAATATTATTCTATTTGCTATTATTTTTTAATTATTGGAAATAATATCCATTTCTAGCTCAAGGTTTTTATTTTGGTTTCAGACTTTTTGGGGATTTCAATCGAGGTGGTAGCTCTGGTTTGCTATTTCATTTCTGGTTTCAATTTTAAATTTAATTATTATGTTTTATATAATTTTTCATATTATACATAAGAAAATAATCAAATAATTAGCTAGTGTAATCTTAATTGTATCTTGATATTTGTAAACAAATTTAATTAGTTATATACTTGATGTATTAAATTTTTTTCTTAATTTCGATTGTATAATAATGTATTTTGTAATACCAAGCTTCTATATTAAATATTTAATTTTATGATTAATGATGTTAAATAAATCACTCTATCCTATATATTTTATAGAAGAGTTTATTTTAGAAATAATCATATTCAGTAGACACTAACTATTTTTAATTGCATTGATATAGATTACATATATTGCTTAGGTAGTATATGTTAAGATTAGAAGCTTGGTATTGTGCTTTACTATGAATGTTTCCCCCTTTGACAAGTCAGGATTGAATCTTGGACAATGTTATTGGGCTGCAAAAAGTTTTCAAAGTGCATGTGGCCAGATTGATACTAGTAAAAAGCTGGAATTTGAGAAACTCTTTTTGGATCTATTTTGGAATATTTTAAAAACTATGAATCTGGTGATTTAATATGGAGTGCTCTGTTTTCTATAATGCCATTATGCACATATTAATGTTGAGTTTATATTAGAGTCTGTTTGGGGTGGCTATAACTTTTTATAAAGGTGGTTGTGAAGCTGTTTGAGAAAATAATTTTTTTGAAAGTTATGTGATTATAAATGTATTATTCATTGAAAAAGTTGGATAATAGCTTTTTTTTACAGTATCCACACAATAGTAGATATGGTTGCAAAGAGCAGCTTCCACCACAGATTTTTGGGAAGCAACAGGAAAACAATAGCTAAATGAAAGTGTGATTGCGGTATAAAAAGCAAAGCAGTCAAAAAGCTATCTTAATTAGGCCATTAGGCTCTACTTGTGTTTCTATTTTTGATAAAGTATGACAAAATGTTGATGTCTAAAAGATATTATAGGAGGCTATTTAATATAGGTGTGTAAATGAGCTGAGCCAACTCGAACTCGGCTCAGTAATAGCTGCGAGTCAAGCTTATCGAGCCTGAGTTCAAATTCAAGCTCGAATATTAAATGAGCTCGAGTTCGGGCTTGTTAACAAACTCGACTTTTTATTTAAAATTTAAGCTAATATAAAATTTTTATGTATTATATATAACATTTATTATAACATTAATATAATTATTATACTAAGAGTTATACAAGTTAAAAAAAAAACCTAAATAACTATTTCAGCAAAGTGCTAATTAAAGCTGTAGCAGAAAATAACTGTTGCTGTTTTCTTTTGTCGAGAAAAAGTTGTTGCAGTAGAGAGCTAATTAAAGCAGCATAGTGCTATTTTTCTAAACTAATTAAAGAAGCAGAGCTCTCCTTCAAGACCCGCACTTTGTCCTTATTCCTCATTTTTTTGAGCGAGCTTTCTTTACAACCAACATGTTCTCAGCGACGATGAAGCAAAAGCTTCAGCTCTTCCAATCTTTCTTCTCCACGGCCGACACTTTCCCAATGACGACGAAGCAAAAGCTTCAGCCTCGATTTTATCTTGAGTTGAGCTCTCGAGCATGAGAGAAAATGGACTAGTCGAGCTCGAGTTCGAGCCACTCTTTTGAGGGACGAGTCGAGCTCGATTTTGTTGCTACTTGAGCTCGACTCGACTTGTTTATGCCCCTAGTTTAATATGATATTGTGATGAACAAATTAGTATTTAATTTTTTATAGACTTAGAGGCTATTTGGATACAGGATTTAAGTGGGATTTGAGTGAAATCTTGCCAAACACAATAAAGCCACCTCAAACTTCACGATAAGTTAATTCTAAATTTAATGCGGTTCTATACTTTTTTGCCCTTAATTTGGTTGATGTATGGGATTTAGTCGAATAAGAGCGTGAAATGGTGGAAGATAACTACCTTTGCTACGAGCTCCCTTTGTGACTTTTGATCTGACAGGAAGAGCATCGTTGAAGGAGGCAAAGTGGAGTTTTATGATTCTTTCAAAACTCTCTCACACAAAGTAGGTAGGAGTCGAACAACAACGAAGGAATGGAGAAGAGGAAAAGCAAACCCTAGACAAGCCTAAGGCTATAGGAAGGGCATAGAAAAAGACCAAAGAGGAATTATCGAAATAGCTAGGTAATGGCAGAGAAGAATATTATATATTAATCTAATTAGTTTAATTAATTTAATTAAGAGTATATTGTAATTAGTAAATCAATAAATGGGTTTGATGAATTGATAAATAATTTAGATTCTAATTGTATTATTAATATTGTTCGTTATTGATGGTAACTAAAATTGGAAGTAAAAATTATCTCTTAAATAACTAAAAATATAATTAAGGGTAGTTAAAATTTTGATAAGATTTAATTTTAATCCTCATCAAAATGTTATAATTAAAAGTACAAACTAGATTTGCATTTTCAGTGAATTAACCACCTTAAATGTTATAATCCACCGGCTGCGGTTTTGATATTGCGGTAACATTTTTGTTGGTTGCTTTGTCTTTTCTAAATGTCATTCATTTCATCACCATTTTTTACTAATAATTCAATGATTTATTTTAGTAAAGAAAATACTCCTCTATTTACAATTATGAAAAGCACTTAGTGATCTAGGGAAAATGACAACGTGATCATATTTTTAGTATTATTTAAAAAAATTATTAGGACGGATCAACAGAATTTGCTGAAGCAACACTCTACATGTCCGTTTAGGGTTACTAGCAATGGAACAAACTTTTACCAACTATAGAGAGACAGTGATGTCGGGACTTTGGTAATTGAGAAAATTTGTGATATGCATTGTAGCAGCACTTTTTGTTTCTTTTCTGTTGATGCAAATGAATGCTAGGCTTTTTTGGGATGGAGGTAATGCATGGAATTTTTATTAAATTTCAGGGGCAATTGTGGCATTGGGTAGGTTACTTTTTAGATGTATTTTTGAGCAGCAGAAAATCTTTCGCTTCCTGTAGCTGCTTTTGACAACAATTTTGGCCACTTGCTTTTTATAAGGGAGAAAACAATCACTCAATCACCATCCAGAAAGTCCAACAGCTGCCTTTTCTTCCGCTGTAGGAAGAAAGCTTAAACAGACATTCTTATTTTTTATTAATGTAAAACATGGATAACTTGTAATATGGACTTGATGAATATTAATTTCCTTCACCATTTGCACTTGGATAATTTTAAAAGCTAACGGTTATGGAATTTATAAAATGTAGGTTGATATGACAATTATGAGCTGATGTTTCTATGGAATTAAGATTCATAAAGTTGATTTGGGCTTTGTTTGGGATAATTTTTTATTGCTATTTAAAACAACTTTCTAGTACAAAAATATCTAGTTCAAAAAATTTGTGTACTAAAAAACTGCTTTAAAAAGCAATGAAAAAGCTGTCCCAAATGAAGCTTTAATCCTCATAATATTTACATAAATTATGAATGATGTGAACAAACTCATTATCACACTTCCCACCATGGCCCCGAGGTTGAGTGTTTAAGCTTCCCATGGCGGTGGTCATGAGTTTGAGGCTTTATATGCGG
The DNA here is from genome assembly GCA_016618105.1 of Dendrobium huoshanense. NCBI lineage: Eukaryota > Viridiplantae > Streptophyta > Magnoliopsida > Asparagales > Orchidaceae > Dendrobium > Dendrobium huoshanense. The sequence goes on along the minus strand of CM028353.1, from coordinate 38,646,956 downwards.
GTTTGTGTGAGTGTAAGATTAAACTTGCTCAAAGTTTTCACATTCTTTTTATTATTTAATTATCTCATATTTTTTACGCATTGACATGTAAATGTTGCTTAGGCAGTATGGTAAGATATATTAAATTCCTATAAATATTTTTTGAAACTTAAACTAAAACTTCATGTTAGAAAATGATAGTGCAAAGACACATAATGCTGAGATGCTATAAGTATAATTCATTGGATATATAAATGAAAAAATATGCCATATTTATTATTACAAACACATGGCATGTTCATGCCCGTACACACTTCTACACATTATCCTTCATATGAAAAAAATATCTGGAATAAGAGACAAAGGGAGCATAAGAGAGTTTAGTATGGATACAAGAAAAGAGAGGAGTTTTAAATCTAAACATTTTCATTTACTGTGGTAGCATTGTAGCAGTTAGAAGGAAAGATTTTCTTTTAGCTAGTATAGATAAGTTGTCAATACAAAGAGGCGAGAGTGGCAGAGAGAGGAGAATACCTAGAGAATAGGGGAAGGGAATCTTTTCAAATTAATTTATCTTTCTTTTGTTCAATTCAGGTCATAAAACTCATATTTATTTGAATTCAATGTTAATTCAATTCTTGATAATTACTAGTATTCATATCATGAAATTTGAAATAAAGATAATTCTTTATATTTAGTAAAATAAAGTTAAAATAAATTATAATTTTATTCAAATTATTAGAAGATTTTAGAAATATTTTTCTTGTGTTGTATCAAAATGTCTCACTATTTGTCCTAATTTTAGCAGTAGAATAGAAACAAGCTGTGCTAAACTATGATGGACAGCAAAGATATGGATTGGGAAAGGAATAGCAGGAAATCTCTATCTATCTATCTATCTCCATCTCTCTTTCTTTCTTACTGACCATTTCTTCCACTATCCATATCTCCCCCATTTGCCTCTTGGTTGTGCCAGACTGTTCACGCCTTGTTCTCTCTCTCAGCCTATCTCTCTCTCTCTCTCTATCTCTGTGACCATACCTTTTCCTATCAATCTTTTAACTATTTATAACTTAGTCTAGCTCTGCTTAAAGAAAAAGGTAGGGAGGCACCTGAGGATGTACTTTGCCAAAGTAGGCTTATTTGTGTTTAAAAGTGTCGGATATTGTTCTAAGTGGTTGCATACAGCTATTTTTGCTTCATGGTTGGTTTCCAGATTTTGTTTTGAGAGGCTAATGGTGCACAAATATTAGTTTATACCTTGTAATTCCCCTTTTACTGCAAGACCCAAAATATTTGATTAACATAGTTATCCTTGCTGCATCATGATGCAATACTTTCAGATCTGCAATTTCAAATCTCAATTATTCTGGCTAACAGTATTAATTTTCACAATGAAGGTTCATGATAAACATTTGTATTGCAGATCACCCATAGCTAGGAGAGCAAGGAGCCCACCAAGAAGATCACCTCCAATACGCCGTCGCAGCCGTTCACCTGTTCGAAGACCTGCTCGTTCCCGTTCTAGGTCAATCTCTCCTCGCAGGTATGATAATGACTAAGAGTTTGAATTATCATTTTTGTTTATCACTCTTATATCTCTTATGCTATTAATTAGGATGTCTATGATATTGAATCTGATTTTGCTTTGGATCAAAATCAACTTAGATTTTGGCTTTATTGAACTTATTTGCAGAAAAAAGTAGCTAGTGATATTAAGAATATGCAAAGGATGTGCTTGAGTCATTGTTTAAAATTCCATAATATGAGGCCCGCTTTAGCGCAATTCTAGTGAAAAACACCTCAAGGCTTACGCTTTGAGCTTTTTTTATGAGGCTTGCGCCTCAGCTTGGTGAGGCCCGCCTTGAGGCGTGCCTCGCCTTGCTAGCATGAGGTATATGCCTCATCATATATATATATATATATATATATATATATATATATATATATATATATATATATATATATATATATATATACTGAAATCCAAAGCTAAAGCCCCAAACAAATCACACCTTCATGGGTCCTTGAGCCGTAGCAACTTACTCTCGACTAACTCGACCTCCAGCCTGCCGTCTTCGCCGTAGTCACCACCGTTGTAGCCGCTGTGGGTGATCACTTGAAAGCCGTACACTGCCACCACCTCTTCTAACAATTTTGGGCTATTAATCTTATCTTTATGTTGATGACAAGCATTTATGAAAGAGGAAGATGATTGAAATAAATGAAGAAAAAGCAGATTGAAATGTATTGAACTTCATAGGATGAGTCAATAGAGAAGTCAATTTGTTATGATGATGATTCAAATAAAGGAGATATTATTACGTGCGGGTCCGGACATAATGGAGGTACCTTGGTGTATGCTTTTTGCTGATGATATTCTTCTTGTTGATAAACTAGAGAGGGAGTTGAAGGTAAACTTGAATTATGGAGGTCAATCTTAGAGTCTAAAGGTTTTCACTTGAGTAGATCTAAAATGAAATATATGAAGTGTAATATTAGTAGTAGTAGGCCTAGGGGGGATTGTGACTTTGGATGATCAAGTCATTAATAAGAGTATACGTTTTAGATATCTTGGATCTATTGTTCAGAGTGATGGTGAAATTGATAGGGATATTATCAGCAGAATTCAAGTTGGATGGTTGAAGTGGAGGAATGCATCGGGCTTTTTGTGTGATAGAAAAATACCCCTCAAACTTAAGGGAAAATTCTATAAGATGGTGGTGAGGCCTGCACTGCTTTATGGTGCCGAATGTTGGCCATTAAAAGAGAAGCATAATATTAAGTTAAGTGTGGCAGAGATGAGGATGCTCAGGTGGATGAGTGGCTTGACCCTTAGAGATATGATACAAAATGATCATATACGTGAAAAGGTTGGAGTAGCTCCAGTAGAAGATAAGATTAGAGAGAGTCGCCTTAGATGGTTTGGTCACATAAAACGGCGGCCTTCCAATGACCCGGTTAGGAGAGTAGAGGTATTAGATTTGACTTATGTTAAGAAAGGTAGAGGCGTACCTAAAATGACCTTTCTTTATTAGATTTAAACGAGAATTTGACTTTTAATTGGACACAATGGAGAAAAAGGATTCATGTAGCCGACCCCACGTTGTTGGATAAAGGCTTGATGATGATGATGTTGTTGTTGTTGTTGGAGTCCGGACACAGATAAATGTTTGGTTATGTGACTTTGAATAGTAAAAACACAGTGATTGTTCACCACTGCGCTTTATGAGTTGTTGACCACTATTTTTCCCCAAATATTCCCTGCACGTAATAATCTCCCCAAATAAAGACCTCATAGTGATGATAGTACATATGATTTATGAGTTTTTTACAACTATTTTAGCTTCCTTTACAAATTAAATATGGATGAGTAAGAAATTAGAAAGTAAGAATTTGAAGTTGAACTTAATGTTATATGACACTTCTTTGCAATTCCTATATTTATTATTGTTTTGCTCTTATAATATTTGGATTTTAATTTCATTTCATTCAATTTATCATCTGTCACTTTACATCTTGTGCAATTTTTTGTTTCATATGTATGCCAATTTATTTATTCATAACTCAATAGAAAGTTAATATATCATCATTTAACATATTATTTGGGTATTATATAAAAATTGCTTTTAACTTTTATTTTCACTTTACGTTATTTTTTTATTGTGAGGCTTATGCCTCAAAACACCTTGAGGCTAACGCTTCGCCTCACAAACGAAAAAAATACCTCAATTCTTAATTGCGGAATTTAAAACCTTGCTTGGAGTATCAAAAAGAAAAACTCATTAAAGTAAAAATAGTTGGTGATGAAATTAAAATGTGCAAGAAAAGATAAAAAATTAGAAGCTTTGTAATAAAAATTGGTTTGAATATAAAAGCTTGTAAAATTAGGAAAGATATAAAGGGGCCCGTAAAGAATCTAAGAAAATAATATACGATGCAAAGAATTTAGCTATTAAGATTTATATAATGGATTAGATGCTAAGGAGAGAAGTTAGCCAAACAAAGAGATATAAAAAGTACATATTTAATTCAATTGAAGTGCAAAGGATGAAGATCAAAAAGTGCTTTTGTTATAAGAGGATTTTCAACAAAGGTGGATGAGATATATCAATAAGCTTTTCAATGAAGATTATGAGAATACTATTTATTTTAGTGATCTTAGCATCTTAAATGAAAATGGAGAGGTTTGTTTTTATTGTTGTACTAGTAAAACTGAAGTTAGAGAGAGGCCTTAAAGAAAAAAGATGTGTGGAAAAGTGATTGTAGTTGATGATATTCCAATAGAGGCGTGAAAATGCTTAGGAGATGATGAAAATTTTTTGTTTAAAAAAATTTTCAATATAATTTTGAAACTAAAAAGACGTCAGAAGAAGTGTGTTGATTCTTATTTTTTAGAATAAAGGCGATGCACAAAAATGTGCGAATTATAGAGGAATTAAGTTAATGTGTCGTACTTCAAAACTATGGGAAAGAGTTTTGAGCATAGGTTACAATGTGATATTAAGGTTTCTCAAAATCAATTTGGATTCATGCCGGGTAGGTCTTCAATGAAAGCTATATATTTATTGAGAGGTTTGATGGAGAAGTATTGAGAGAATAAAGAGGATTTACATATGATATTTATTAATTTAGAGAAAACATATGATACAAGTTTCAAGAGAAGTGCTATGTAGAGTTCAAGAAAAGGAAGGAGTTAAGAATGGTTATATTCAAGTCATTGTTGTTACTTGTGTTCAAACACAAGGTGGTTTGACCAAGTATTTTCTTATTTCAACTGGATTACATCAAGGATCAACTTTAAGCTCATATATTTTTACTTTAGTCATGGATATTCTTACTAAACATTTACAAGAAGATGTTCCCTAGTGTATGTTTTTTGCTGATGATATTCTTTTTGTTGATAAGATTAGAGAGGGAGTTGAAAGAAAGCTATAATTATGGAGGTCAACCTTAGAGTCCAAAAGTTTTCATTAATAAGAGAAGACACGTTTTAGATATCTTGGATCTATTGTTCAAAGTGAATGTGAAATAGATTGATATATTATTAGTAGAATCAAGTTAGATGGTTGAAGTGGCAAAGTGCATCGGGCTGTTGTGTGATAGAAAAGTACCCCTCAAATTTAAAAGAAAATTCTGTAAGATGGTGGTGAGACCTACAATGCTTTATGGCTCAGTTGGTCATTAAAAGAGAAGCATTAAGTGCTACTGAGATGATAATACTTAGGTGGATGAGTGACTTCACTCTTAGAGACATAATGTGAAACGAGTATGTACGTGAAATGGTTGGAGTAGTGTTAGACCGGTCCACTGGACCGGTCCAGCCGGTCAAGGCGGGACCGGTTCACGGGCGAAACCGCAAAACAGCGGAGTAAACTCCGCCTGTGCGGGATGCCGCGCGAGCCGCTCATCTTGCGGGGCTATTTTAGGAAGGTTTTTGAATGGATTTTAGGAGGGAATTTGAACGTAGGGACTGTTTAGGGAATTCCTTTTGATTTGTATGCATTAAATAATAGATTTTCCTAGGGTTTGATCATCTTGAATTTGGCTGAAATTTGAGATCTCGTAGATTTAGGTTTTCTTTGGGCTCTAGCGGCGTCTAGAGATTTGGGAGAGATCGATCATCCTCTCGAATTGAGGATCAATTGTATCTTTGCTATTTTCCTTGCAACTACTAATAAAATACAAGTTTTTTCTCTGATTTTTCTGCAGTTTTTCCCTGCTTTCCTACTGTTTTTGGCTGTTTTTCTGCTGTGGACAGCAGTTTTACATTTGATCTACTTGGTTTTGGTGAGAAACACTTGGAAATCCAAGTGTTTCCTATCAAATTGGTATCAAAGCGTCGATTTGGGACCACCGGCGGCAAATTTTGAAATTTCAGCAAGTTTCTTTTCCGGAAGAAGAATTTTTTTGGGATCCGTTAGAAGAAAAATGGCCGGAAAGAAGGTGGAAGCGTTAGAAGGCGAGTTCGGACAACTGAAGACAGATCTGGAGGGAAAGTTCATGGAAATCTCCGCCAACAACGACAGGTTGGAAGGGAGGTTTGCGGCTATGGAAGAAATGATGAAGAAACTATTGGAGATGAAGACCAATCCGGAGACATCGGAAGTGAGAGAGACTACTGACGGCCATGACGTAGGAGGAAATCCAAACCCAATCCGGGGGAGGAGGAATCCGATGGTGGAGATTCTTGAAAGGGACGACGACATGCCACCTCTAGAGCCAATCTCTAGAGAGGAGATGAGCATGGGAAATGACCGTCGAGGTGCTGATTTTCAGCGTCGAGGTGCTGATTTTCAGCGTCGAGGTGTTGATTTCGGAGGCAGACGGGGGGAATATGAAGGTAGTGCAGATTTTGGAGAAAGGAGAGAAGAATATCAGCGTCGAGGTGCTGAATTTCAGCGTCGAGGTGCTGATTTTGAAAGAGGAAGGGGGGATTATGACGACGAACTCGGATACCAGCGTTGGAGGGAGGATCGGGACACTTGGGGAGCACCTCATCTTCGAGGAATGGGAGGTTATGGAGAGTACCGGGGTAACTGAAGGGATCTGAAGGTGAGGAAGTTGAAGATGCCCATCTTTGAGGGCGAAGATGGCTATGGTTGGATCTATAAGGTGGAGCGTTACTTCGCTGTCAATGGGTTGATAGATAATGAGAAGCTGACGGCGGCAGGGTTGTGTCTGGAAGGGAAGGCGTTAGCCTGATATCAATGGCGTGACAGACGGGAGCCCATCCGGAGTTGGCGAGAGTTCAAAGAATGCTTACTAGAGCGTTTCCGAGCCGATGGGGAAGGAGACTTCTATGAGCAATTCTTTGCCCTTACCCAGGAAGACACAGTGGCAGATTACCGGGACAGGTTTGAGTATCTGGCTAGTAGGCTGGATCATATCTCGGAGTCAGCCCTGGAAGGGAATTTCATGAAGGGGCTGAAACCAGAGATAAGAACATCAGTCAGAGTGTTGGAGCCAAGGAGTCTCGGAAAGGCCATGGAGTTGGCCCAGTTGGTGGAGGACCAGAAGAAGTCTGAAAGAGGGAATCGGGGAAACCATTCAGGAGGCTCTTACAGGACGACGACCACTCTTCTAGCACCCAAGGGGCCTACATCAAGCAACATTAATGAGACCACCCGGGAGAAGCCAGTAGGAGGAGGGAGTGGGGAAAATTTCAAGAGGCTGACAGAGAAGGAGGTGCAGGAGAAGAGAGCAAAGGGGTTGTGCTTCAGATGCGATGAGAAGTACATGCCGGGGCACAGGTGCAAGGACCGAACTCTTCAGGTTCTCCTTGTCTGTGAAGATGAGGAAGACGAGGAGGGAGGAGGCAGCAAATCTGATGATGAGGAGGAGAAGCTGCACCTGGATGTGGCAGAAGTCTCCCTCAACTCTAGTGGGATTCACCCCGAGTCACACTATGAAAGTGAGAGGAGAGATAGCTGACCGCGAGGTGGTTGTGTTGATTGACAGTGGGGCAACCCATAATTTTATTTCCAACCAGTTAGTGGAGTCATTGGGGATGGAGTTAATGGATACCGGAGGCTATGGAGTGATGATGGGCACGGGGAAGGTGGAGATGGGTAGAGGAGTCTGTCGAGGAGTAGTACTGAAGATTCAAGGAATCCATGTAAAGGAAGACTTCCTTCCCTTGGAATTGGGGAGTACGGATGTCATCCTGGGGATGAAATGGTTGCAAACCTTGGGGCAAACCAAGGACAATTGGGGAGCACTCACAATGGAATTAATGGTGGATGGGAGAAAGATAGTTATAAGGGGAGATGCAGGGCTATCCAAGGCCACGAAATCACTTAAGACCATGGTTAGGGATATACAAGAGGTTGGGGAAGATTATTTGGTGGGACTACACAAGCTGGATGTGATCAGGATGGAGGAGGAAGGGGACCGGTTCACGGGCGAAACCGCAAAACAGCGGAGTGAACTCCGCCTGTGCGGGATGCCGCGCGAGCCGCCCGCTCATCTTGCGGGGCTGTTTTAGGAAGGTTTTTGAATGGATTTTAGGAGGGAATTTGAACGTAGGGACTGTTTAGGGAATTCCTTTTGATTTGTATGCATTAAATAGTAGATTTTCCTAGGGTTTGATCATCTTGAATTTGGCTGAAATTTGAGATCTCGTAGATTTAGGTTTTCTTTGGGCTCTAGCGGCGCCTAGAGATTTGGGAGAGATCGATCCTCTCGAATTGAGGATCAATTGTATCTTTGCTATTTTCCTTGCAACTACTAATAAAATACAAGTTTTTTCTCTGATTTTTCTGCAGTTTTTCCCTGCTTTCCTACTGTTTTTGGCTGTTTTTCTGCTGTGGACAGCAGTTTTACATTTGATCTACTTGGTTTTGGTGAGAAACACTTGGAAATCCAAGTGTTTCCTATCAAGTAGCTCTAGTGACAAATAAGATTTTAGAGAGAGTCACCTTAGATGGTTTAGACACATAAAACGTTGGCCTTCTGATGACCCGGTTATGAGATTAGATGTATTGGATTTGACCTATGTTAAGAAAGAGAAAGGTATGCCTAAAAAGAATTGGCTAGAAAATATTAGAAATGATTTTTTTTTTATTAAATTTAAATGAGAATTTGACTCTTAACATAATACAATGTAGAAATTATTCATGTAGCCGGCCCCATATTGTGGGATAAAAGTTTGATGTTTTTGTTGTTGAACTTATTTGGGAAGTTATATGGAACATAGTTTTGATTCCATCCACACACATATGGATTTCACATGTTCTAATTATTGGAGCAGTCTCCCTTTTTATCATGCAAAGGTTAGGGCTATGAATTGTCCAAAAATTGAAAATTGAATTAGACTTTGGCTTGGATCAAAATCAACAAGCTGACTATTACGTCAAGTCCAACTCAGATTGAACTTAATTGAAACATATATGTCAGTTTAAGCTAGCTCATGATTGGATTAAAATATATATGCTTGTATTTATAAATGCCTGTAGACATATTTACATATATATTTAGAATTGAATTCGTGTGTGTATATATATATATATCATGTGTAGAGCTTTTATTTGTTTGTACACCTTGCTTGTGCATGTAATGAAATTCATGCAAGTCATTTTTTCTGGTTACTTTCTTTATCTTTATTCAAGTTTCTATGGTTTTGAAATGGTGATGTTTGTTTCTATCTTCTAATTTCTATAATTTTTTATAAAAACAGGGTTCGAGCACCTCTTAGACGGGGCAGATCTTCATCCGTCTCAAGATCACCTAGTCCTCGGAAGGTTGGTTTCTTAGTATATTGTCGTCAGCAAATGTTATTTTCCCTTCATTTTGAACTGTTTTAAGTGTGTATACATCAACTGACTTGAATTTCTGGCACAGGGAGCTCGCAAGGTAACCAGAAGTCGCAGCCCAAGAAGGTTTGTTAAAAGGCTTTCAATATTGAGATTTTTTGTATCTCGTACCATTTCATATATATTTTGCAGACATATCGCATCCATTGCAATTATTATACTATAGGCTTATAGTTTATATAGATTAGTTATATCAATATCACCAATAGCATTGCTTTAACGACTTGATGTTACAGCCTTCTACAAACCACCAATGAACTTTTTATTTTTGTTTTAATTATTTAACTAACAGGCTATTAAAAAGATTCATCATTTATGATGCATTAATATGTTGTAATATTAAGATATTACATGCATCTGATAGAATTCAAACACCCTGTTGGCATGTTTGATTAACAAAATTATAAATAAATAGAAAACATATATGCTGTAGGTTAAATGAAGTAGTGTTGATGAGAACAAAATAGGGCAGGATTTTAGTTTTAAAAGAAATAATTGAAATTTGCCTTTAGCAATTGATTTTTTATAAATTATGTCTCTTTAATAATATTTACTTTTTTTATTTATTTTGCAGAATATCAAATTTATCATTACATGAATTGAATTGTGTGTATTTTTCTTTTATTTAATTTGTGCAATTATTATATCATATTTTTAGTTATATATATAATGCATGTTAATTAGGTGTTTATGTTCTAGAAATGAATCAGCATCTCCTCGCCTGTATGAGGGGCTCATCATATATTCTAATCATTAAAAGTGGGCCACTGTGTTAATGCATTTTTTTCTTTTGTATTTCTGTTACCCTTATTGAAGACCTGCTCGAGGAAGATCCGTAAGCAACAGTCCCAGCAGCAGTTCTGCCTCCCCTAAAGGACCTAAACCTTAGTATGCGACCGGTACTGAAACAGGTAAGCTCTCTCTCTCTCTCTCCTTCTGTGTGTCTGTGTCCACTCCCCTCTCCCATATCATCCTATGTCCTTCCGTACTTGCACCCTCTAGCTGCAAATTCCACTAGTCTTGCGGGGGTGTAGGAGGTTAAGAATAGAACTTTTGATGCTGCTGGACGACTATTATTTTACGAGTTGCCATTTATTTTGAAATTGAGTTGTTGAGAAAACTTCTAGTATGAAAACTATGTTGCAAAGCTCTTTATTTCAAGCAAGGCTCAACTCCGATTTGTTGCATGATGTAGTACTTCAAACTGTTACATCATCTCCTTAAATCGTGTCTTCTGGGATTTTAATGATGTTAGAGAACATTCTTAATTTTAATTCTGATCATGTTTCATATTCTGCTTTACCCGATTTAGATATTACTAGGCCTTGTTTTTTTTTTCTTTGTATTAACAGATTCTGTCTCGGTGTTAGTTTGCCCATTTAAATTGATTTTGCAACCAAATTGAATTCGCTAGTTGTGACTGGTGTATAAAAAATGAGTCAATTTGATAATTACTTAATCGACTCAATTAAGGCACTTGTAGTCGTCCTAAGAGGCTCTATCGCTGATCACTGGCAACAAGCCACCATCCCTTTTGAATAAAGTTAAAAAATAAATTAGTTGAGGACTTAAAAGTAGTTCTTACAAGATCCATATATATGATTCAAGTAGAATTATTCGGATGATTTTAGACAATTTATAGAGCTCTTGATCAAATTTTGAAACAACGTTAATTGTGTGTTGCTGCGTACTAAAAATGAATGTTACACTCACTGATGATGTAAGCGATGATAAAGGACATCATTGATAATTCAAATGCCACTAATTGATTTAAATGATGCTCAGCCATGACAAGGGATTTAAATCATGCAAAAGGAGCTGGGTTGCTTTGTAAAGGGTTTTTTTTTTTTTAATCAATAAATCGAGTTGAATCTTTAACAAAGCTTTATTAAAGGCAAGATCTTAATTTCCTACAAGGTTTACTTGATAAGAAAATTTGGAAATTTTAAATTTTAGTATAGGCATACTGTACGTTTAGTACGTATTAGAGAGATTTTTACTATAATATAATTATTTATCTGACACAAATCCTACCGATTTCATCATTAATATGAGTCTTGATTTCATTTTATTCATTTTGTTAAATGAAACATTTGATCCTTTTGCTAAACAAGTATTGATAAGTCAAGTGAAAAATAGTTTTCTTTACAAATTATTTCTTTTTAATATTGTTCCAAAAATTCTGCCTAAAAAGGTCATTTCTTCGCAAATTACTTGATTATAATTTCTTTTTCTACTGAAAAATGTTAGATTGAAATCGGTCTATTTGTGTTTTTGTTCTATCCAACCGACCAGACCCACCCGCTTCATTTAAAGTTTTTGTATTAGCACTACACACCATGCCAAGGTTATATGATCATGATCATGATCATGATATCCGACCTTTGAGCTTGACTTGGACCTTTGAGCTTATATCAAATCATTTATTAATTCGAGCATAGTCGACTCTAGAAATTCAACTTCATAAATCCATCAGAAGGTCCTATTTATTCCATTCCATGTGCTAAGCATCTTGTTTAGTTATATTTCGTACTTTTTTTTTCGCATCCCCTCATCTCGTTTGGCGCAGTGAGATTGTTATTAAAATATGCCACTATGATTATCAAGTTCTAAATCAACCCACACATTAGTAGAATATATTGAAGATAGTAATAATACATGATTACATGGCACCGTGAATTTTACAAACATCATTATTATAAGTAAGTCGTATGTGCAATGTATCTATCACTATGAAACCTCAAAACTATTTGCAATCCTAAATAATTAACATTAGCTATTTCCTCACTCGCATATTTCTTACAATATTTACAAGTATGTGCATCATTCAAGAACTTCTTAGGTAGACTTTATCCTGTCCAAGCGAAACTTCCTCTGCAATTTTTTTTTGAAAGAAAGAAAAGAAAGGATATTAGCAAAATGAAATGTAATAAAATCAATAGAATAGCATATATCTGATCCATATATACTGACCAGAAGAGCATTAATTTCATCTAACAAAGGCCGAAGCAATGAGACCAACATTTGGATGTCATCTTTTAAACTGTTGCAGTCTTGCTCGTCATCATCATCGCCCATTAGGAAGCTGGAGAATATTTCCTTCTCTGGTATCAGCTTTAAAGCTACCTATCAATTTCCAACATCCAATTCAATTCATGTCTACATCTATTGAACTATCATTCTTATGCTTAACAAAGCCTAAGAATAACTTTTTTAAACTAAGGAAATAATTTATAATCCATTTAGGTATGCATGAGCAAAAGAAGAGAGTAATTGAAATACTTTGTAAGCTGCTGAGGAGATCCAGCCATGCCATGGCTTTAATGTGCTCTTGTAAGATTCTTCCACTATTTTCTCCAGGCTCCATTCCGATTCCTTCTCAAGGAACTCAAGTAGTGCTAGGCTAAAATTCAATGACCTGACCATCATATCACAATATTTTATTTATTTATAATTAGTTATGGAATAAGTTCAAAAAAAGTGAGTTAATAGCCGTTTTAGAAGACAAAGAGAGAGAGAGAGAGAGAGAGAGAGAGAGAGAGAGAGAAGATCACCTACCTGGTTAGCCATAGAATAGCCCTTGAGCAGCTATCACGCTTTCTTGCAGTTCCATCATCCATTTCTTTCTTTAATATCTCACCCAAACTTGAATATAGTGATGGATCTATCAAGTATATCTTCTCCAATCTCTATTTACAACACACAACAATACAAAATCAATATAAGTACTGTACTGTAAGATAAACTTGATTTTAAAATAACATAAATTTTATTTTGATGGACCAAAAAAACAAAAAACTATTACCTCTATATTTCTCTGGACATCCTGTCTCAGTACTGCCATTGTTGGCCCAATCTTATCTGTAGAGTGAACAGAAGAGATAAATTATACAGATTCATAGACTCCACTCAGTCGTTGATGAGAATCACAAAGAAATTATGATCATATTCTTTTTTTTTTTAAAATACCTTGAAACAAAGAACACAAAGAGAGAGAAAGTGAGAGAGAGAGAGAGAGAGTCAGACCAAGAATATGAAGGAGAGACTTGGAAGGGGCGAGGAAGACGAGTGTGGAGGGCTTGTGTTCCTCATGCTTCACTGCTACAGAGAGCTCCTCTGCGGCAAGCCTTATCTCTGTGGGGAATACATCTCTTTTGGCTTCGACTGCTTTCTTCATCTCTCTCTCTCTCTCTCTGTGTTGCTTCTTTGGCGAGCTCGCTCTTCTCTTCCTCTTTAGAAGGATCAGTTGAAGAATAAAAACTTGTAAGGTCAAAGGAGTTGCTTTCGTCACTCTCGGTTGCTGTAATCCCTAATTTCAATCCTGCAGCCTCACGCCTTCCATTATTATAACAAAACAACGCCGGTTTTGTCATTTTCGTCTCGCCGTATCCACAATTTTTCTTTTTTAAATTTTACATCATTTTTTTTTAAAATATTTTCTCGATTTTTAAATAAAAATATCCGTATTTCAAGATTTTTAAATAATTCAGTTATAAATTTTATAAATTAAAAAAAAGGTGATGTAAATATGATAAATTATCTTAGGGTTACTTCTGTGTATTGTAATAATGTAAAAAATATATATTAAATTCCAAAAAAACTTAATTGTTGGGCAACGCTGCTCAGCACCATTTGGAATTACAATATGTGTGAGTTGATTTAGTCAGAAAACCCTAAAGCAACTAATTAATATTAAATATGTGAAAATTTTATTTTCTATAAAAATCGTTGGCCTTTGGGAGGGCGGGCATAAGTTGGGCACGCGATAGGCCCAATGCTGCGGCGAAATAATCGGAGAGAAGCTGTTGACACAGTTTTTTTATTTGTGGTGGTTTAGGGTATTTATTTACAAAATACAAAATACAAATTACAATTACAAATTACAATTATAATTACAATTACAAAGGACGTTTTGATTTTGAGATTTGAGTCATTATTATTTTGAATGATGGAATAAAATATTAATTTGAGTACGAATATGTAAGTTAATTGTGTGGACTTATAAAAGTAGATATTTTTTTAAGAGAGCTATATTTACCGGCCCGTGATCATAAACCCTAATATAAATATTCATCCGCTCACCTAAAAATTAAACCTGATCAAACAAACACGAATGCCTATGTAATATTTCGGTTCGAAATATTTATTTGGGAATAAATTTATGAACATCAAAACTCTGATTTTTTGTCTGCTTTTGCCCGACTACAGTTTACTTATCTTAACTACACATAAACAATTAAAAATTGTTTTCTATAACAGCTTTACAAAGTCTTTCTTTATAATAGTTTTACAAACCCTAAACAATAAAAAAGTAATCCCAAATGAAACATAAATCTTGATAAGGAACTAAAACTGAAGCAGTTTACTTAAATATAAAATAGTAAATATGTGTAGTTACGATAAGCATCATAATTGCTCAGATGCAAATGAATCATCACCATATATTTATGGGAAGCAATTACTATAAAAAAAAAAAAATAAGATTGAGAAGTTGTTATTCATTTGAACAAGTAATAATAGAAAGAATAAGTATAGATGTCCCATTCCCATCACACGCTTTAAAAAATATTCTCTCACCATCTTATCTCCATCTCATTCTACTCTCTCTGTCTCCCATTTTTTCTTACACTTCACAATCTATAATATCTCAATAATGACTAATAAAATACATGAAAAAAACTTGTTTCTTTTTAACCAATTACACTGCTTGTGTTCTTACGATGATCATGGATCATTAAAGTATAACTTTCCATTATTTTATTGTTTGAAATAATTATCAAGAGGTTCAAGTATAATACCTTAATTGCTGTTGCAGTTGGAATTCCAATCCAAGCAATCTGTTACAAAACACCGAGAAATTTTAAAAGAACTGTTGCCATCATTTCTACCTTCCAAATCAGACGTTATTCTAAAGGTACATACTAATTGAAAAAAATATGAATAAAAAAAACGCACTTTGGATGCTATATTGAACAAAGGTAAACGCCTAGATGATTAAATAAATTTTTTTTTTTTTTTGTTAAAAACATCAAAGAAAAGTTCACAGAAGAAAAATAGTGACATGAGCATTCCATTCATACAACTACAACAACATGCTTTTATCCCACTACGTGTGGACAAAAGCAAAAGCATTCATAGTCAACGTAAATTTGGAGTAGACTATCAAAGAACAAGTGATATCATAAATTAACAAACTAAGCTTTCAATTAAAACACTGCACGTTATAGGACCACACCACATGCCTTTTGTTGACCCACATGCGAAAGGAGCGAAAATAGGCGACTTAAGTGACGGCCGATGGACACGATGCATCATTTGAAGGGTCAAACGACCTCTGATCGCCAAATGGACTGCGCCATTGCGATCGGAGCATTGAATTCGCCTAACATGAACCATCTCGCGGTCAATTCGGACAAAAAAACGGTCAAAATTGGAGACCAACACTTGAAATTGACGCGTCGCGCCGCCCAAACAATGTCTGACGGCGAAACGAACTTCATTGTTGCATTCGGAGCATCCACAATACCCAAGAACGACCATAATTCTACCCAACGGAGCTCATCTGGCGAAAACAGCACGAATCTCAAGGATTTGACGCACAAATTTCAAAAAAACACACACGAATCAGGACAAATTGCCATGCAAAAACATGATATCTAATAATAATATTGTTACTATTATTACGATTATTATATAACAAAATTTAAAAAAATAAAAATACCTCTTATGCAAAAACACGAATCAGGATTCTCAAACAGTCCATTTGCACTCTCACGAATTGTAGCCGAAATCCTCCTCTAACAGCCTCTCAAACCTCCACATAGATTTCCCTCTCTCAACCTATTCTATTTGTTCCACTAAAATAGCCCTCACCCTTAGTCTCATATTTAATCACCAGTAGCCCGAGCCCAATCCTCTTACTCTTTTTCCTCCCAAATTAAACTAGCCACTTACTGTATTGATCCTACAGCTAATCTCCACTCCAACAGCAGCTTTGTTTTCTTCTTTTCTCTACTCCATTTAGTCATTGTAATTACTTAGTGTTATTAACTACTGTTATTAATTATTATTATTATTGTTTTTTTTGTTTTTGTTGTAATATATATATATGTGAAGAAGAGCAAAAAGAGAGAAAAACAAAAGAAGATAAGAGTAAAAAATAAAAGGGTATAATGAAAAAGAGAGTAAAAAGAAAATTCGTGCATTTCAATCGTCGATGTCGACCCCTTCGTGAAGGTATAATGACTTCAAAACTCTAAACTCTAAATCCCTCTTTCAGCACTTATAATGCACCAGAAAACTACCTATACACATTTTTCTTAGCGTGATGGGAGGAAACTCAGTGCAAAGCTTGCAACTAGGCGGATATGCCCTGTACACGCTTTTATTAGCATAGCAGGGACACTCCTAAGTACCTATGCATGAACTTATATGCTTATCGAAAAAAACTGTGCATTTTTAAATAGGAAAATCAAAGACATACACTTTTCTTAGCATGATGTAATTGAAGACTATGACCGCGTTGTTGCCCTACACCTACCTTACACGCTTTCTTAGCGTGATGGGAATGTCCAGCTTTCCAAAATCCTACTAAATAGGGGAGACACCGGGAGATTACCGAAATTTAGAACAGACAAACGACCTGATTTGAACAAAACTACAAGAGACATAAATGAATGGCAGGAAACAAAACCCAAACAACTCACAAGAAACTGAACTTTAATTTAACAAACACACAATCACATTAATGCAAATATTAATTAAAGAACTAGAACATTCAAATGAACAAAAATGAATGAGCAATGACTTGATGGTGAGTTAGGAAAAATTCCTAATTCTCATTTGCAAGTAATAATCAATATGAATATGTAATTTGATTGCAAATGATGTTGCAAAACCTTTAATTTACATATGGGCAACATGAAGCTTACAATGCACACATTAGCTTGCCTGTGAGCAACGCTAGCAAACGAGCTTGTAATGCAAAAATTCCCGGTGTCTGATGTTAGCTAACTTGCAAACACCTACAATAGTTCCCACGAACACTGAAATATATGGAAGCAAATGTAGCGGTTCGCTGATCAACATGTACAAGGAAATTGATGACGAATGCAATAGTTCGTCAATCAACAGGCAGGGAGGAATTAATGATGAATGCAACTCACCCTACAATCATCGTTAATTTGCAAATGAACACACATTCGCTTGCAAACAATAACACTTACGGCTACCATTCGAATGCAATCAAAGAGACTGAAGAATGCAATGATATGCTCATGAGCAAAGCATGAGAGTTAGGCAACAAATGGTGCAATCTCCGTACGGTCAATATTAACCTACATATGAACATGTCAACTCATATGCAAATGTACACAGAGCAATGTGTAATGAATGCAGCTCACCCTTACAGTCAACTACAAGTAACTATCTAGCAAATACGCTAACCCCTAGCAAGTAAAAGCAGTTAATATGCAACAAATGAAAATATTTATGAGTACCACCAGAATTTTTGAATTCAACGCAGCTTTCCCACAGATAACAGCGAAAGGCTTGTAGTGCATACAATGGACCCACTTACAAGCAATGATAGTGGATGTAAATGATGAATCCTCTACAGCATGAATAAGAGGATAGCAACGAGTACTACACATTGCTTATGCGTAGAAGTAACAAATTTGTGGTAAATGCAGACATCTACAAGCCAGTAACGAAAATGCGTCGTGTGCGCAGCAGTCAGCATACAACTGCTGGTGACCTCTGGATACCCACTAACAACTTGCAAGCAAATTTAATAAAGCTTGTAGTGCACAACAACTTGCAAGTAAGAAGCCACAGGCGACCCGTAGCGCAACGCTACGACTTGCCTACGAGCAAGATACAAGTTGAATGTAGTTCACTAGCATGCAACAACATCCAACATTTGAACGCCCGCTGACGGCACATTACCCACGTGCAAATTAAACAAAACTCTCAAATGCTACGATTCGCTTAAGCAAAATAAGGGAATCAATAGTAAACACTGCAGGCCATAGATAAGACAAGGTAGTAAATTTGTGATGCCAGGCTATCATATCAACTACATCAGCTTAGTTGCAAGCAGTAGGTGGAAGGCTCCTAATGCATGGTGTAGCTCATTTACAAGTAGAGATTCACCATACAGGCTGAATGATCGAAGAAAATAACAACATGAAGAAGACGAAAAGAGCTAAATAACACTGTTGATGCGCAATAAATGAAGTACAATGCCACATCATCGGATCTGCAACACTCGTACAAACGAACATAATACGTTTCTCAAACTTTAAATGACTTGCGTGAACCTTAGCAGCAATCACTTAGCACAAATATTATATTTAAATATTTAATTGCTCCCCCTCATGCATTAAAATATGATTACACATATGGACCATAACGAGCGTGATGCGTGCCACACATGGCGTCTGAGGATGCTACACGAGTTAAGAAATGAACCTAAGTTTGTGCCTGATCCTTTAATGTGAATAGATAGGGCTAGATGCGGCTCGAACTATCGAACAAATATACGGTTGCGACATCGACTGACATATTTATTTTAAATGTTAATATTTTCAAAATTTTGAATTTTATGGGCGTTTGAGGGTATTTTGAATGTTTAATCCCCTTCGATTGAGATTTACATTCAACACGCCATCATCGGGGAATTTATAAACATTTTATTTTATTGATTGTCGACTTTGTCTACTCACTGACAGAGGGTCGGATTCGAATCTACATTCATTTCTTAACCCTCGTGGCATTCTCAGGTGTCAAGTGTGTACCTACAACACACTCGTTAGGGCCTACGTGGGTATATGTCGTTGGATGCATTTCACATGATGCATTCGTATGTAAAACCCTCTACTTATTTTAAATGCATGCAGATGTATTTCTTGAAATGCAATAGCAATGCCAGGAAGTTATCTTGAAATGCAGTAACAATGTTGAGTGATATGCCCATATAATGCATTCTGCAAATTATGAGACATGTATATGCAACATATTATCATGCAAGTGCAATACATGTGTGAGGGGAATTTTAGAATATTTGCATGAAATGCAAAGGGGTGTCCGGTTTCATTGGTGATTGTCGCTTTCAAGTATGCAAGGGCTTTATTTTGGGCCTCATTGACACCTTCTGCCTGTGTGTATGAGCGTTGCAAATCCGGTGGCAATTCTCATATAATAGTTATGCAATGCACCAAGTTCATGAATATGTAAATCACCCAAACTGAATTACCAAAAGGCCACTTCAAAAGAATTGGACTATAATAACTTGATCAGCATAAGGAAAAGAGTTTGGTGGTGACAACCTCATCTTCGTTGATGGGCTCATCTCACTATGAGTGGAAAGTTGGTGGCCTCCGATTTACTAGCATGCACTTCTTATTATGCAATGCATTCTAGTATTTTTAAGCTTCTCTCAAAGTTATTGCACCTATGATACTCCAACATTTCATGAGTTGTTCATCCCAAAATACTCCTCTTGGGAGAGGATTTAGATCTATGAAAGATGGCATATCATTGTCATTGATTTCCAAGAATTGTCCAAAAGATGAAACATCCAAGAATTATTCTTGTCAATATGACTATAGAAATAACAATCAAACACCATCAATAAGCTTGTGCTGCCAACTCCTATGATGTTAATAAATTTAGATGGTTGGTTAGAGACACCATTGGTGTTAACCACCACTGAAACCAATATTGGGCATCACCGATCACCGGGATCAACCTGAGTTAAGATATGCTGATTAAGTCCCAGGGGCAATAAACACCAATCGTAATTTGATAATTGAAGGAAGCAATCTCCATTGTTTGTTGATAAAAATTATGAAGAATATTCTTAATAACTAAAATACCCCATAAAGTCTATAAAAATAAGTTATTTTTAATTTATTTAGTAAGCTTTCCTCCACAAGAAAAATAAGTCTAGAGAAATTTCTCATCTCTAGCAATGCTTATGATTGATGACCATCTAATTCACCATAATATATTCATTGAAATTGTCATGTACAACAACTATGATCATGCCCACCACCACCATTTCAAGATTTGACAACATTCATCATCCACTCACAACCATCCTACACTTGTGATAGTCGTGTCAAATGTGTCACATATGAAGGATTTAAAAGCTTCACCTTTCATCTGAATACCAGATGATGCTCAAGACTGTAGCAAGCAAGATTATTTATTTTACCAAAAGCTACCGGAAGCACTATTATTCATGTTATTCAAACAAGAAAATTAACCCTATCATTGCACATTCTTGTTAAGTTCATAATCGATACGCATGAGCCAAACTTAGAGCCCTCAACATCATTATTTTTTTGAACTTTCGAAGAGCCTTAAGCCCCTCTGATTGATCAAAGGTGGATCACTCTTGTTCTCATTTCTACAAAATAATGGATCTTCACAAACGGGCTAGTTTTTCGCCCAAGAGATTTCTACATTAAAAAAATGCTCCTCTCTTTTGTCATGTATGTGCGAGAAACTCTTAAGCAATGTCGAAAATTATCATCAAATTCTATAAATTCCTAGCATCCTTCTGGCATGTAAAAGTACTTATGCAAATTGGAAATCAATGCCTTGGGTTAGCACACATAGAACCCAAATACTATTTTGAAACAACCCATTCAAGGAAGAACTATTCATATATCATGAATGTGAACTCAGACTGAAATGAATACTTGCATGGGATGTCTGTAATCTCTTTCCTGATGTTTGATCTGGATAAAGGCAATAGTAGTCAGCAAAGGATGCAACTTGGGCCTTATCCTCTGGTGGCGGTAATCAGAACATTGGAGCAAATAAGGTAGAAAGAAGATGTATCGTTTCAGGGTTGCCATTCTCAACTCCTTAACAGAAAATGTCAAATTTTCAAGTAAGAACCAAAGACTCATTTAATGCTCACTAGGTTTTCTATCTGAAACACTAATTATAGAAAGCAAAAGCATAAAGAAACCAGTAAACTCTGCCAAGAACCAGCAGCAGAACAGTTCGATAAAGTCTGGTCTAAAATGCTGTATCAGAAAGTTCAGAAGTTCAACTCACATTGACGCTGCTGAGATACTTTTCCTTGTCAACCCTAACAATTTGGCCTTTCTGCACTGAAAAGTTCAATTACCAATTAATTAACTAATTTTCTAATACGGTAGGTATGCAGACAATACTCGTTCGGAAAACAAGCCAATTCCAATGTATTAAGTAATATATTTTAAGGTAAAAAGGAAACGAAATTTGGTTTTGGTTGTGTGATGACAATGATACAGAGAAAAAGGCGAATCCTACTCGAGCTGGGTTTTTTAGGACGGACAGCAGGCTTGGAGGAAGTCTTCAGTTCAGTTGAGTCCTGGGCGTTGGAAACTTTCTCCTTTATCGGGTTCGGAGGAAGCCGTGGCCCTGATACATGATGACGCATTCCTTGTTAGGGTTTTCGGAGGAGCGGATAAAAGTCTTGGTAAGGAGTCCGAGGAGAGAACGGTGGCAGAGGACAAGAGAGACGCCATGGATTAGTGAGAATTGCGAGGAATGGATGGTCGAGTGTAAGTACTGCCACGAAGCTTACCGCTCCAAGATTTCGTAGCTCTGCTTCACCTTTTTTTTTCCCGCCCTGCTTTCCTTGAGATAAGATTGAACTGATATAAATACTGTTCGTTATTGAACGGTAGTTTTACCCACCTCTGCTTCCGTGGTTTTTTTTTTTTTTTTATATTTAGGTCATTTAAGGCAAATTCATACACACAACTTATACACATAGACTCGAATCCTGGACCTCTTAGTTGGAAGCCTAAACTCTCAACCAATAGGCCAAGACGAGTTGTGTTCTGCTTCCGTAGTTGGTGAAGAGCTGACCGGACAAAGTCTAAGTCCTTGGACCTTGGTTTGAATTCTTTGGTAAGTGAAAGTATTAAGAATTGGTTCACATAAATTGATGTGGGTTGTATGTTAGGTTGATCTGAATTTTCACTGGCGGAAGGACAATACTTCTTCGTCATAAAAAAAAAAGTTTTTATTTATTTATTTAATTGCATAATATTGAAATTTATTTATTTATAAATTTACATCATATCATTTTTACAATTACAAAAATTATGTATATTGGAGATTATTAAAAAAAATTATACATATGCCACTCAAAATTTATATATTTATATATCTAATATTTAAATTTTAATATTTATTTATATAACATCAAAATTTTAAATTACATAAAAATATTATTGATATGTTACCAAAAATTATTTTGATCATACCCAAATCTCAATGTAAATATGAATTAAAAATTTTCAAAATTAAATATGAATCCACCCGAACTCCGATTTTAAGAAATTTATAGTCAAACTGAATCTCTCAAAGAGACGAAACACCAAAATCAGTCTAATCTAAACTTAAATGGGTCCAAATTGAGGGCCCAAAGTCTATTTTGAAGCAATAAATTATTAATTAGATAACCAAATGATATCCAAATGTGATATGCTTATAGCTGAATTGAGCGGCTCGACGAGACAAATCCAACGAACCCAAGATCGTCAAATTCTGACATCAATAAGATACTTAAATTCTCGATAAATAGTCCATGATCAAGGGAGTTAATATCAGCTGTCCATTTGAAACATTTTTAACATGCCCTTGATCTTCTTCATATTCATTGGTCATTGTTTAGAAAACTATAAATACATCCCTCATTCTTCATTGAAAGGAAGGAGGAACCAAGAGAAAAAAGAGAAGAGAGGAAGAGAAATATGGGGACTTGTGGGCTCCGAAAATTCGGCCCCGGCCTCCGCTCGCTTTTCTTATTCGACGAGGGAGTTTTAACAGACTATGTTCCGGGGTAAATTTTGGAAGGCAGATGGGTTTGTAGATAAGACACTACCCAGAGATTTCGCCCTCATTTTGTGAGGACTTTATGATCTGAGCTCTGGTTTCCTATAGGCGCAAGCCCCTATAGTTAATTACCCCTCCCGATCACGAGAGAGAACTTTCGATTAAGGCTAGTCGTCGATCAGATACGTATAAATATACGTGTATCTGGCATATAGTAGCAGCAATGGTTTGGATATTGGTAGAAATTTGATTTGGAAATTGAGTTTGGATTTGGAAATTTGGAAAGCATTGAAAAGTTTGATATTTAAAATGTGAAATTTCACCATCATGCACTTAAAGCGGATGGTGGGGGAATGGATGATAGACCCGATCAAGATCCCATGGTTCCGTCGTCCCGGGCTATCGTGGTCCCTGGTCTACTTAGTCAGAGGAGGTAGTCGACCCAACCTGACAGAAGGATCCTTGTCGGCAGCCATGGGTTGCTTCGTCCAAGGGAACCTTGTAGACCGGGGTTGGATGTTTGTCTAAGGGGACAAATTTGAATCCACCTTAGCTAACAGAGGGCTTTGTGCCCTATCAATCATACCCTATTGATTCATATCTCAAGGATTTAACGCCATTAAGGAGCGTATTGGCTCTGGCCATAACCGCTATCTGTGGTGCCATTTGGCGGCAAAACCACTCGGTTCAGAGGGCCCCGGGTCATAACCGTTTACCTGCAGTGCCATTTGGCGGCGAAACTGCCGGTTAGAGGACACGTACCACGCCCTTACTGGCAAGAGATTATTTGAGAATGGATCCTAGTGATATTTTCGACTAGACATTTCGTTCTTTGTGAGCTGAAGTTGATTTTAATTTGTCCGCCTCGACAAACTTTTGCGGAGGGCGGATGATTTTTGCTTTAAGTGATTAATGGGTTTATTTTAATTTTAAATATTTTTGGAATTTTGAATATTTTTGGGATTTTGGGTTTTTGAGATTTTTGTGGAGTTTTTGGGATTTTTGGATATTTGGAACGGCATTGGAAACTATTTGGGAACCCCTCCGGTTGAGATATGCATTCAACACGGCCATCATCGGGGTGTCTGGGGTCATTCCTCTTTATGGATTGAACCCTGTCAACTCTGTCGGGCTGTCGACAGAGGATCGGGTTTCGTAGGCTTTATGCCCTTGATAGTGAATTCTCTTTGTTATAGGCCTTAAAGGCCTAAGATGAATGTATTAAGATAAATATACCGGTCGTAGCAACCGTATATTTGTTTGAGAGTTCGAACCTTGTCAACTCCTATTGACCCATATAGGAGGATCGGGTTCGAACTAGAATTCACTTGTCAACCCGCGCAGCATCCCTAGACGTCACGTGTGTACCAATAACACGCTCGCCGGGGCCCATGCGGGTGTTTAGGGGCATTTTATAATTGAACCTTGTCCACTCCTTTTATCTTCTTAGGAGGATCAGGTTCAAATTTGATAACCCGCGCAGCATCCCTAGACGTCACGTGTATTTTTATAGCACGCTCGCCGGGGCCCATGCGGGTTTTATAATTATTTTTACCCCTTTTAGTGTACCTACGTGTATACAACTTATAGTGCACGTGCAGGGGTACTTTGAAATAATTGTAGACGCCTTCTGTCTGCTTGTACGAAAGTTGCAGATCCGGTGGCGTAGCGTAGCAGCTTCTGGATAGAATTATTCGCTGCTTCGTACAGGTAGACTGTCGTGCACTATTTGTTGATTTTTATAGGCGGGTCATAGTGCACTAACTAATCTCCTGCCTTGGGTCGTAGGAGCTTGCACTTGTCATATCCTCCATGTATTTTGTTGTGGTCTTTGATCTTTTCAGTGCATTCGCTACTGCTGCATGTAGGTAGGTAGATGTCTTCCTTTATATACTGGAATTGACTTCAAGATACTGCATTTACTGAAGTCTTTCTATATCTACTCATAGATGGCATGTTATACATACATATGTATTCATAGAGAGATTGTATGTATTGCAGATCATTATTCCTTGCTTGCATGTAGATCAGTGTGCTATGAGTCTTCTATAGTAGCCCGTGGAAGCTTGCATTTACTATAGTCATTTGATATCTTGTTTATGGATGACATCTTAAACAGGTAGTAGGTTTCCTACATGTCTTCTATTGCTTGTAGATAATGGACCTCTCATCTTTGCAATGTATTTGCAGTTGCTTCTTTATATTTGCTCTTAAAAGATGATTGCTCATCCTCTTCTTTGATGGTATCATCACAACCTTGCTGACCACATCCAATATCTTTCATCTTATGCCCATTCGTATTGAGCAATCTGAAAGAAATCTCAAATGACACAACAATCTCTGAAAGAACCTCTTATGCTATTTGATCCTCCAACATCCTTTTTATTATTGTTGTTTGCAAAGATGATCATATCTTCTTGCAAGACCGTTATGGAAACTACATATTACTTCCATTATTTGTATACATGAGAGATCGATATCTTGCACTACTTTGTAGATGCTTGCATTTGTTATAGTATCTCTGTATGTACGATATAGTGCATTATAGTTGAGTGAGGAAATCATCATATTCACCATATATCCTCCATGCTTTATACATTAGCATATCATTCATTATTGAGATGGATTATTCATATTTTAATTTATGTGTCCTTCTCAATTGGCTATAGCATGTTTATGTTTACTTGCAAGCAAATGACATTGGAGAATTTATTTGCCACAAGCCATTTGGGTGCTACTTGTGGATGACTCACATTGGAGGTTACAAGTCTCTTATTATCAAGTAGAAATGATTTAAGTAGAGAAATCATTTATTAACATTTGAATTTCAATAATTCCTTATAATATCATTGAAAATATTATACCATCATTTGAATTACTCTCCTTATTGATCATTAATTCAATTCATGTCCAAACTCAAGTTCAAGTCCAAGTCCAAGTGCAAATCCGAGTTCAAGTCCCAATCTGAGTTCAAGTTCAATTCAGGCTTAAGATGAGCCTCTTCCCTTCATTCGAGTCCCCTGTAGTCCTTGCAAGTGCAATATAATGTCCAAATTGTTCAAATAATGATTTGAATTTGAGTTCACTTAAGTCCAAATATAGCATTATGTTCACCCGAAATTTCGGCAGCCTCCCGGCGTCTCCCCCGTTTAGGGGCAAACTACGAGAAACTGGGCCTTTCCCACCACGCTAAGAAAAGCGTGCATGGTAGATGCCCTCTTTCGAGGACACCGCGACCGTGTAATTTTTCGATCCCCCACCACGCTAAGAAAAGCGTGCATGGGTATTTTTGTTTGTAGAAAAGTATTTTTTTATTTTTGAAAATATTTTGCAAGAAAAGCAGTTATTTCCCCGCAAGCGGGTACTTATGAGTATCCCTCCTTCGTCGTACGCGTCGCACCGGATTTCCATCCCACCACGCTAAGAAAAGCATGCATAGGAGGTTTTCCGGTGCGCTACGAACTCCGAAGAAGAGATTTGGAACCCAGGATCGCTCGCCTACCTTGTCGTGGGTGTCGCGCCGGTTGCCCCTCCTACCACGCTAAGAAAAGCGTGCATAGGTAGACCACCGACTCGACACGCATGCCGAGGTAAGAGAGCAAATAAGGGTTCGAAAATCGAAACAAACAAAAAAAAATTTCTTTTCTTTCTTTTTTTTTTTTAACTCTTTTTTTTTTTGTTTCTCCTTTTCTCTCTTCTTTTTTTTTTCTTCTTTTTTTTTTTCTTTTCTTTTCTCTCTCTTTTTTTTAACAGCTTCTCTCTTCCTCTTTTTTTTTTTGAAACTTCTTTCTTTTTTTTTTTTTTATATACACATACACACATGTACTTACGCATATACATACACACACATATCTTCTAACCTCCAAATAACAGGCAAGTAATAGCCTTCTTTACATTAGCATACCCATATTGATAATAGCAAGATATAACAATAAGAGAACTCGAGATGATTATATCATAACTTAAATCTGATTTCCACATAAGGATATGAATCATTTTCCCCTTCTTTCCATGACCCGATCCA
This sequence comes from Dendrobium huoshanense, assembly GCA_016618105.1. Classification (NCBI taxonomy): domain Eukaryota; kingdom Viridiplantae; phylum Streptophyta; class Magnoliopsida; order Asparagales; family Orchidaceae; genus Dendrobium; species Dendrobium huoshanense. Next base: position 38,619,794 of record CM028353.1, on the reverse strand, counting down.
CTACAAAACTTCATACCACTTTCAGTAAGGAAGTTATATGCTTCTCATTCAATCTTTTTTCTTTTTTTTTAATCTATAATCCTCCATTTTGGAAGCCTCCATGAGAAGATAAATTTGCTTTCTGATTTCCCACTTGAAGATACGGAGGAAAAGTGATTCTGCTTGCATGCAGATTATTATAATGAAGTAATACACAGAGATTAAAAATGAGAAGTAATTGTATTTTGTAAAGGATGAAGCTCACAAGCATGGCTTTGTCAAGAAGAAGCTGAGTCGGAATGTGAGCAAGGGGCATGCTTACTAGTTGATTATGGTTTTGTTGTTGCTGTTAGGATGCAAAAAGGACATCCAAAATACTTCTTGGAGACTTATTGCGGCTGAAGGTGTGCTGCTGTAGTAGGGAAGAAGGACGACCCATGGACAGTGTGGTCTTTTTGCAAAGCCACGAAAGGAGCAATTGTCTTCACGTGATCAAGGACCTTGGACGGAGGCTTACTGCTGGTTGAACTTTGCATGAATGGTGGCCTCCTAATGCTATTTGGATTCAACAGAGAGCAGGTAAGGGGGTGTATCTTCGGCTGCTGGAGAAGGAAATGGGTAGAGGTGGAAGGCAGCAGCTGCGAACTGGTTAGGCGCTTCAGTTTAGAAGGGGATTTGCTGGAGAGATCCATTCTGAGCTTGGCTTCGAGCTGGTGGATGAAGTCTTCAAGGGAAGTGATCGGAGCGAGATTATTTCAGGAGTTTGCAAACAGAGAGATCTTTATTGTCGTGAAAGGAAAGAATTTGGAGGGTGGGAGTGAGGTAGGCTTCGGCTTTGTGGAGACGAAAAACTGAGAGAGTGGCTTTCACGGGATTCATTTTGATCTAAAGACGAGAGCCAGCCCTCGAGATGACCTGCCATCAGCGGGATTTCAGGGATTTTGGACAGAGCAAATACAGAGATACGAGGTTTGTAATAATGTGATTTGAGCCTTCATTTTGACTTCTGAATTTATTTTAAATTAATGCTAATATTAATAATTTTATATCATTATTAATATTAATATTAATTTGAAATGACATAACTGTGCTAATAAGTCAAAAAAAATAATATCAGTTGATATATTTTCTCGATTTGCATGTTGTTCGCTCCGCTTTACATGTCCAATTCATCGAATATCAAAATTAGACAAATTGTTAATGCATTTAGGATGTTGACGACGTTCCGGATGCACTGGCCAAATCCGTTCGTCAATCGGACATCATTTGGCCATCGTCGAGAATTAATTTCCTTCGTAACGCGTGCCTTTGCATTATATTTAGATCGCCTTTAAAATTTGGGACACCATATTAAATAATTCAATTTGATAGAATAAAATGTAGATTCTTAATGGAGACGATGTTCCGGACGCAATGGCGTTGTCCGTTTGTCGATTGGACATCATCTGAGCATCTTCGAGGCCTCATTTCCGTCGTAACGCAGGCATTTATATCATATTTGAATTGCTTAGAAATTCGCCACCATCTCAGAAGACCAAAATTTATTAAATAAAATATATTTTCTGAATGTTCGTGATGTTCTAGACACAATGGCGCTATCCTTTTATTGAGCCGACATCGTACCGTCTCTATAGGGGCAAATCTCCTCGATATGCGTGTTTTGCCTTGAAATTTGTGTCACCACTCCGGATGATCCAAATTGAATATACAAAATGCAGTTTTCATAGGTTGGCAATATTTCGGACGCAACGATGAAGTCTATTTGTCGATCTAGGATCGTTTGATCAGTCTCGCGCTTTAATTTCGGGTTTCGATCATCCCTTTTGACCGATCTTGTCTGATTCAATTGCGAGGGGCATTAACCCAGTAGAGTTTGATGTCCTGATCGTAACTATATCGTCCGTTTAGCATTCGTAGGTCATTTGACCCTTTAAGTGACATGTGGTACTAAGGCGCATAATATTTTATTCACCAATTGGGGTCCTTTATCGTGTGGTTTGAGGTTTAGGGGTCAACAAATGCCCCCCAACAAATGTGGTACGCGCCTAGAGCGAATCACGTTTGTTGTATGATGATTGACCCTGTGGATCTTCAGATATTTATTCTGGATGTTACACCAAGGGTTCTCATTAGCGGATCTCCAAGATTTTGATTGGATGTCACGTTGATTTTTTATTATTTAGTGGATCTCCAAAGTTTGCTTGGATGTCACACTATGGTTTTCATTTAGTGGATCTCCAAAAATTTTGTTTGGATGTCACACTAAAATTTTTCTTTAGTGGATCTCCAAAATTTTATTTGGATGTCACACTAGGATGTTCATTTAGTGGATTTCCAAAAATTTATTTAGATGTCATACTAGTTTTCTTTCTCCACTGCTCTTTTAGACATGTCCATGGATGGTTGATATCTTGTCTTTATATATTGATGCTAATGGATATCTTCTGCTCAAGATTCTTCTATCATCTGGTTGTATTTTGATGAAATTTTAAATATTTATTTGGGGATCTCGGCATGCAGAGCGATGTCGACCCAAATAAATATTTAAAATGCCCCAGCCTTTAGGGTCATTTGTAGATGTCATCCAGGGTACTCCTTTTGCGGCCTTGGCCAGAGTCCTGAGATTTTGATCCTTTTGTCCTGTGCTTTGTGTTGTTGACTTGGTGAAGGATTATCTGATTTATCTTTGGTGACTTGTCAGAAAATTTGTATGCCTTCTGCCCTTTGCTTCTAGCTTTGGCGGGCTTGATGAAGGGGCAGATGCCAGTGACCTAAACCCTTAGGTTTGTACTAGGTCGGTGGCAAAAAAGTCATCAGTCAAGAGCTTTGTGGATAATGGACTTGTTGATGACATAATCCACTTAGTTCAGCCTTGGGCCTTGTGTGAACTGTGGGATAATTTTCTTCGGTCCTTTGCTTTGTGCTGCGGACATTGATGGAGAATTGCCTGATTTGTCTTTACTGACTTGTCAGGTGATTTTTTTTTGTACCTTCGGCCCTATGCTTCTAGCTTTGGCGGGCTTGATGAAGGAGTAGATGCCGATGACCTAAACTCTGAGGTTTGTATTAGGTCGATGGCGAAAAGTCATCGATCCAACGCTTTGTGCATAGCGGACTTGTTGATGACAGAATCCTCTTAGTTCAATCATACACTTTTCATGAACTTTGGGATAGTTTTCTTCGGTCCTTTGCTTTGTGCTTTGACGGACTTGTTGAAGAAAAATTCCTTCGATCCTCGCTTTGTGCTTTACGGATTTGTTGAAGGATTTGCAGGTTTTGGATTCAGTTGATAGTACCGAACGTAGGTAGTATCTTGATCCTTAACCACTTGAGAAGACTTTAATCTGAATCACTTGAGTTCATCAGATTGAGAGAGCTAGAATTTGATAGCTTTTTGTCTTCTAGTTGCTGAGATGGGGGTTCCTCTACTGCGGTCTTTCTTATGGCTTGTTGAGTAGACGGAGCAGCCAGCGATCCGGCCATATTTGGGCTTGTTGGATCCGACCTCTTACACCCATTCAGGCTTCAGACTTGAGCAACGGGAATTGCGCTCCCCAATGTTGATTTTGCTGAAGTTGGTAGATTTGGAGTCTTCTTTCGTAGTTGTAGATTTTGGATCCTACGAACATTCAGTAGTTGTTTGAGACTCATCCTCCTACTGGAACTTTGATTCTTCAGTCATTTAGGAGAATTTTGTAGACTACGATCACTTGAACTGGTCGAGTCAAATTTGCCTTCGTACTTCCTACAGTCCCTACTGACGGGTTGACGAAGTGGGGGTTCCGCTACTACGGCCTTTCTTATGGCTTGTTGAGTAGACGGAGCTGCCAGCGATCCGGCCATATTTGGGCTTGTTGGATCCGACCTTTTACACCCATTCGAACCTTAAGCTTCAAGCTGTCGAAAGACTTCAAGCTTCTTCAGCTCAATTTTGTAGGAGTGTGTAGCCACAAAAGTCTCTTTCTTGACCTTTGAGTTTTGGTTTGTTGGAGAAGACGATGTCTCTAACTTTTGAAAGATCACCTGCATATACTTTGGAAAACAAATATTTGTATTCTTTAGCATGAAAGAATATCTGGATTGATAATTTTAAATATTTATTCGGGGATCTCGGCATGCAGCGCGATGTCGACACGAATAAATATTTAAAATGCCCCCTATCTTGTAGGGACATTTCAGAATAGAATAGATTTGAAATTTTAAGATTTTAAATATTCATTTGGGGATCTCGGCGTGTAGCACGATGTCGACCCAAATGAATATTTAAAATGCCCCCTGTCTCACAGGGACATTTTGGATAGGCTTTGTATCTTTGAGATTTTAAATATTTATTTAGGGATCTCGGCACGCAGCACGATGTCGACCCAAATAAATATTTAAAATGCCCCCAGTCTGATGGGAGATTTTGAAACGCATTCTTGCTATACAAGAGAATTTCAAAATATAAGTAAACATGCATTGATAAATATGCATATAAAATTTTGACAATTGTAAAATACATTAGTCATGAAATTCTTATGCATGATACTTCTTTAAATGTCGACCGTTGATTGGCGGCATAGGCCTCTGACCGTTTAGATCGATCAACTGATATGCTCCTCCTTGGTATACTTTAATTCTCGATGACGAAGGGGCCTTCCCAATTGGATACGAATTTGCCACCGATTTTTCGGTGTGGGATGATTGGTCTTCTCAGCACCAGAACCAATTCTCCTTCCTGAAATGATCGAGGTCGCACCATTCGATCAAAGGACTTTGTCATTCTTCCTCGGTAGATTTCTAAGTTTTGTTGAGCTTGTAACCTGAGTTCATCAAGTGCGTCGAGCTCTTCCATTCTGAGGCGGGCATTTTGCTCTTGAGTGAGATCGTTCTGGATTGCTACCCGGAGTGATGGTAGTTCGATCTCCAATGGTAATACGGCTTCAACACCGAACACTAGAGAATACGGAGTGGCTTTGGTTGGAGTTTTGTAAGTTGTACGATAGGCCCATAGAGCTTCTGCCATCTTCGTATGCCACTCTCTTTTGTTCTTGGTAAGGATCTTCTTCAATAACTTCACCAACGTCTTGTTGAAGGCTTCCGCCAATCCATTCGCCCTTGGATTGTATATGGAGGAATATCCCCAATCGATTTTGTGTCGATCAACGAACTTATAAATTTTTGTACTTTTGAAAGCAGTACCGTTGTCTGAGATTATGCGGCGTGGCACACTAAATCTGTAGACGACATTGTGGGTAACGAAATTGATCACATGCTTCGATGTGACCTCTCTGAATGGAGCCGCTTCTGCCCACTTGGAAAAGTAGTTTGTCGCTGCTAGAATAAATCGATGTCCCGCTGATGATGGCGGATCTATTGGCCCGATAATGTCTGTGCCCCAACATTCAAATGGCCAAGATGCTATTGTTGGGTGTAGTGGATTTGGCGGCTGATGTATAACATCACCGTGGATTTGACACTCGTGGCACCTCTTAGCATGGTCAATACAATCTCTGACCATTGTTGGCCAATAATAACCCATTCTCTTGATTTTAGAGGCCATCTTAGGACCTGACTGATGTGCTCCACAAAGCCCTTCATGGACTTCTGTTACCACTTTATCAGCTTCCCTGGTACCCAGACATCTTAGCCACATTTGATCAAAGGCTCGTCTGTACAACATGTCATTGACAAATGCGTACCTCAACGCCCTTTTTCGAATTTGTGCGGCCATAGACTTTTCTGTCGGGAGTTTGTTTTCTTTGAAGTAGTCAATGAATGGCTGTCTCCAATCATTTTCGACTTCAATATCTAAACAATGCCACCACGATTCTGAAGCTTGACTAGCTTTACGTCTCTTGGCCGTATGATATCCTTCCGGATAATTCTCCATAATAATTTGATGGAGGGGTTGAGGGACAATTGGAGTTTCATCCTGCTGACTTGAATCTGGAATTCCTTCTGTCCTCGGGAATTGTAACAGAGCGGGCTCCAAGACCCTACGAGTGTAAACCCCGATGAATATAGGCCTCTCCTCGTTGATGTTCGCCTTGTGGTGCTTGGAAGTTTGGAGGGTCAGCAGGAGGATTAGGCATGGCGTCAATAGTAGCATTTCTCTGCATCATCTGCATCATCGCCCCCATTTGAGTCATCATCTCAGTCATCTTCTCATTTAACTGAGATATTTCCCTGTCTTTGGCCCTCATTTGTCGCCTCATTTGTCGTCGCATTTCAGCGAGTGTGACATTTTCGGCTTCATAAGGGTTTTCATCTACTTCCTCCGCTTCTTCTTCTTCTTGAGAATGACGACTTCTGCCAGTGGTGGATCCTTCTCGACGACGACGACGACGATATACTTGTCTGGGTGGCGGTTGCCAACGCTCTTCATCATCATCATAATTAGCACCATCATCGATGTCTACATGTGTCACCATATAGACAACTTCCATATCCAGAGTGTCATTTGTTTCTTGAATTTCTTCTTCTAAATTTTCCTCTAGAAATTCATTAATATTTTCTTCTAAATTTTCCTCCATAAATTCATCAATGTTTTCTTCAATATTTTCTTCCCCTTCAAGGAGTTCTTCTTCCTCTAGATTTTGATCATCTATATTTTCCTACAGTACTCGGATCTCCGAGCGACGACGCCATTGGATTTCCGGCTCCTGATTAGGCACAGGGACTTCTTCATCCAGTGGACTGCGATCAAAGTTAGTCTCTCCCTTTGGAGGGGATGGAGGGCGACGGGATCCCCCGGAGGATTCTCCAAAGTGTCTACCGTCTGGAGGAGTGTCATTATGGGTCCTTTTCGGGGCCCACTTCTGATGTTGTTTGTAGACTTGGGCGGATCTCCGGGAAGCCTCACCAGATGTCACGCCCAGATCAGTTCCTCTTTCTCTTCTTTCTTTTTCATTTCTCTGAGGCTTTGGCCTCCAGACTTGTTTTCCTTTCCACCGGAACCTTTCAGTGGTGGATCCCTGAACATATGGTTCAGGTGTCACACCCTGATGTTCACCGCGTGGGATATATCTTCTTTCTCTTCTTTCCGCAATAGCAGATAGACGTTCCCTTGGCGGAGTTCTTCTGGCCTCTATCACTAAGGGCCGTTGAAACTTTTTCTTTTTCAGACCTTTCTCTTTTACAGTCTTCAGGACCCGATAGACCCGAGCTGAGAGAGTTTCAGGTTCCTTTCTCTTTGGAGGAGCTGGGACCTCCTGTCGTTGCTCCCAGAAAGACTTCTTCAGCTCACCAGTGGAGCTATTCCTTTTTACCCATTTTAAATCAGAAAATTTGTTCCGGGTAGGAACATTGGCTTCAGGCACTTGGGCCGACAGATTGGAAGGGTGAACAGGGAGTTGTCGTTGCTGAGCTCGGAGTTCAGCATTCATCTTTCTCCTTTGTCTTCTCGTAGGCCTCCCTCTAGATGAGGAGGCTTCAGCATTGTACTCTCCAGGCGCAAATAACCTGGTCGGCAGGGGTGTGGTGTTTGTAGTCACCACAGAGACTCTTCCACCATTCACAATTCTTCTAGTGGTCAGGGCCTCAGGCTGTGACAGCCTCTCAAACACAGAAATTCTCCCACGAGAATTTTCAGCAATAGGTCGTTGTGCCGGCAGATGCACACAACGGGTGACAGCTTCATCAGCATTGAGTCTTCTGGCAGACTTCTCAACATTCCTACCATTCACAGGAATGGCAGCATTCCTTGCAGCAATCGCCGGGAAGTCAACGCTACCAAACTGGATGGTAGCTCCGGTGTTTCCGGTCTCAATAATAGCATTAGCCAGCTGAATCCTGGCTCCTTGTCCCAGTTGGACAGTCATCGGCGTGTTCTGTAGATCCATCTACATTAATGAAAGGCAAGGGTTAGTAATCATATTCTGATACATCACCCCGCACTTTCAAAATGCAGAGACTTACACAGAACACAAAAATAAGAGAAAATATCATTAGCATAAGCAAATAATAAAAATAAATTTAAAACACTGCTGAATGCCGAATGAATTTGTTGAATAATCATTTTGAAAGGCTCAAAATCTTGAGCACGAGTTGATATGACAGCTACTATAGGACTGAGACGACTAGCCAAAGATGGAAAGAAAAACCAGACCCCAGCGGAGTCGCCAGAAATCTGTGGGCTCCGAAAATTCGGCCCCGGCCTCCGCTCGCTTTTCTTATTCGACGAGGGAGTTTTAACAGACTATGTTCCGGGGTAAATTTTGGAAGGCAGATGGGTTTGTAGATAAGACACTACCCAGAGATTTCGCCCTCATTTTGTGAGGACTTTATGATCTGAGCTCTGGTTTCCTATAGGCGCAAGCCCCTATAGTTAATTACCCCTCCCGATCACGAGAGAGAACTTTCGATTAAGGCTAGTCGTCGATCAGATACGTATAAATATACATGTATCTGGCATATAGTAGCAGCAATGGTTTGGATATTGGTAGAAATTTGATTTGGAAATTGAGTTTGGATTTGGAAATTTGGAAAGCATTGAAAAGTTTGATATTTAAAATGTGAAATTTCACCATCATGCACTTAAAGCGGATGGTGGGGGAATGGATGATAGACCCGATCAAGATCCCATGGTTCCGTCGTCCCGGGCTATCGTGGTCCCTGGTCTACTTAGTCAGAGGAGGTAGTCGACCCAACCTGACAGAAGGATCCTTGTCGGCAGCCATGGGTTGCTTCGTCCAAGGGAACCTTGTAGACCGGGGTTGGATGTTTGTCTAAGGGGACAAATTTGAATCCACCTTAGCTAACAGAGGGCTTTGTGCCCTATCAATCATACCCTATTGATTCATATCTCAAGGATTTAACGCCATTAAGGAGCGTATTGGCTCTGGCCATAACCGCTATCTGTGGTGCCATTTGGCGGCAAAACCACTCGGTTCAGAGGGCCCCGGGTCATAACCGTTTACCTGCAGTGCCATTTGGCGGCGAAACTGCCGGTTAGAGGACACGTACCACACCCTTACTGGCAAGAGATTATTTGAGAATGGATCCTAGTGATATTTTCGACTAGACATTTCGTTCTTTGTGAGCTGAAGTTGATTTTAATTTGTCCGCCTCGACAAACTTTTGCGGAGGGCGGATGATTTTTGCTTTAAGTGATTAATGGGTTTATTTTAATTTTAAATATTTTTGGAATTTTGAATATTTTTGGGATTTTGGGTTTTTGAGATTTTTGTGGAGTTTTTGGGATTTTTGGATATTTGGAACGGCATTGGAAACTATTTGGGAACCCCTCCGGTTGAGATATGCATTCAACACGGCCATCATCGGGGTGTCTGGGGTCATTCCTCTTTATGGATTGAACCCTGTCAACTCTGTCGGGCTGTCGACAGAGGATCGGGTTTCGTAGGCTTTATGCCCTTGATAGTGAATTCTCTTTGTTATAGGCCTTAAAGGCCTAAGATGAATGTATTAAGATAAATATACCGGTCGTAGCAACCGTATATTTGTTTGAGAGTTCGAACCTTGTCAACTCCTATTGACCCATATAGGAGGATCGGGTTCGAACTAGAATTCACTTGTCAACCCGCGCAGCATCCCTAGACGTCACGTGTGTACCAATAACACGCTCGCCGGGGCCCATGCGGGTGTTTAGGGGTATTTTATAATTGAACCTTGTCCACTCCTTTTATCTTCTTAGGAGGATCAGGTTCAAATTTGATAACCCGCGCAGCATCCCTAGACGTCACGTGTATTTTTATAGCACGCTCGCCGGGGCCCATGCGGGTTTTATAATTATTTTTACCCCTTTTAGTGTACCTACGTGTATACAACTTATAGTGCACGTGCAGGGGTACTTTGAAATAATTGTAGACGCCTTCTGTCTGCTTGTACGAAAGTTGCAGATCCGGTGGCGTAGCGTAGCAGCTTCTGGATAGAATTATTCGCTGCTTCGTACAGGTAGACTGTCGTGCACTATTTGTTGATTTTTATAGGCGGGTCATAGTGCACTAACTAATCTCCTGCCTTGGGTCGTAGGAGCTTGCACTTGTCATATCCTCCATGTATTTTGTTGTGGTCTTTGATCTTTTCAGTGCATTCGCTACTGCTGCATGTAGGTAGGTAGATGTCTTCCTTTATATACTGGAATTGACTTCAAGATACTGCATTTACTGAAGTCTTTCTATATCTACTCATAGATGGCATGTTATACATACATATGTATTCATAGAGAGATTGTATGTATTGCAGATCATTATTCCTTGCTTGCATGTAGATCAGTGTGCTATGAGTCTTCTATAGTAGCCCGTGGAAGCTTGCATTTACTATAGTCATTTGATATCTTGTTTATGGATGACATCTTAAACAGGTAGTAGGTTTCCTACATGTCTTCTATTGCTTGTAGATAATGGACCTCTCATCTTTGCAATGTATTTGCAGTTGCTTCTTTATATTTGCTCTTAAAAGATGATTGCTCATCCTCTTCTTTGATGGTATCATCACAACCTTGCTGACCACATCCAATATCTTTCATCTTATGCCCATTCGTATTGAGCAATCTGAAAGAAATCTCAAATGACACAACAATCTCTGAAAGAACCTCTTATGCTATTTGATCCTCCAACATCCTTTTTATTATTGTTGTTTGCAAAGATGATCATATCTTCTTGCAAGACCGTTATGGAAACTACATATTACTTCCATTATTTGTATACATGAGAGATCGATATCTTGCACTACTTTGTAGATGCTTGCATTTGTTATAGTATCTCTGTATGTACGATATAGTGCATTATAGTTGAGTGAGGAAATCATCATATTCACCATATATCCTCCATGCTTTATACATTAGCATATCATTCATTATTGAGATGGATTATTCATATTTTAATTTATGTGTCCTTCTCAATTGGCTATAGCATGTTTATGTTTACTTGCAAGCAAATGACATTGGAGAATTTATTTGCCACAAGCCATTTGGGTGCTACTTGTGGATGACTCACATTGGAGGTTACAAGTCTCTTATTATCAAGTAGAAATGATTTAAGTAGAGAAATCATTTATTAACATTTGAATTTCAATAATTCCTTATAATATCATTGAAAATATTATACCATCATTTGAATTACTCTCCTTATTGATCATTAATTCAATTCATGTCCAAACTCAAGTTCAAGTCCAAGTCCAAGTGCAAGTCCGAGTTCAAGTCCCAATCTGAGTTCAAGTTCAATTCAGGCTTAAGATGAGCCTCTTCCCTTCATTCGAGTCCCCTGTAGTCCTTGCAAGTGCAATATAATGTCCAAATTGTTCAAATAATGATTTGAATTTGAGTTCACTTAAGTCCAAATATAGCATTATGTTCACCCGAAATTTCGGCAGCCTCCCGGCGTCTCCCCCGTTTAGGGGCAAACTACGAGAAACTGGGCCTTTCCCACCACGCTAAGAAAAGCGTGCATGGTAGATGCCCTCTTTCGAGGACACCGCGACCGTGTAATTTTTCGATCCCCCACCACGCTAAGAAAAGCGTGCATGGGTATTTTTGTTTGTAGAAAAGTATTTTTTTATTTTTGAAAATATTTTGCAAGAAAAGCAGTTATTTCCCCGCAAGCGGGTACTTATGAGTATCCCTCCTTCGTCGTACGCGTCGCACCGGATTTCCATCCCACCACGCTAAGAAAAGCATGCATAGGAGGTTTTCTGGTGCGCTACGAACTCCGAAGAAGAGATTTGGAACCCAGGATCGCTCGCCTACCTTGTCGTGGGTGTCGCGCCGGTTGCCCCTCCTACCACGCTAAGAAAAGCGTGCATAGGTAGACCACCGACTCGACACGCATGCCGAGGTAAGAGAGCAAATAAGGGTTCGAAAATCGAAACAAACAAAAAAAAATTTCTTTTCTTTCTTTTTTTTTTTTTAACTCTTTTTTTTTTTGTTTCTCCTTTTCTCTCTTCTTTTTTTTTTCTTCTTTTTTTTTTCTTTTCTTTTCTCTCTCTTTTTTTTAACAGCTTCTCTCTTCCTCTTTTTTTTTTTGAAACTTCTTTCTTTTTTTTTTTTTTTATATACACATACACACATGTACTTACGCATATACATACACACACATATCTTCTAACCTCCAAATAACAGGCAAGTAATAGCCTTCTTTACATTAGCATACCCATATTGATAATAGCAAGATATAACAATAAGAGAACTCGAGATGATTATATCATAACTTAAATCTGATTTCCACATAAGGATATGAATCATTTTCCCCTTCTTTCCATGACCCGATCCACTACAAAACTTCATACCACTTTCAGTAAGGAAGTTATATGCTTCTCATTCAATCTTTTTTCTTTTTTTTTAATCTATAATCCTCCATTTTGGAAGCCTCCATGAGAAGATAAATTTGCTTTCTGATTTCCCACTTGAAGATACGGAGGAAAAGTGATTCTGCTTGCATGCAGATTATTATAATGAAGTAATACACAGAGATTAAAAATGAGAAGTAATTGTATTTTGTAAAGGATGAAGCTCACAAGCATGGCTTTGTCAAGAAGAAGCTGAGTCGGAATGTGAGCAAGGGGCATGCTTACTAGTTGATTATGGTTTTGTTGTTGCTGTTAGGATGCAAAAAGGACATCCAAAATACTTCTTGGAGACTTATTGCGGCTGAAGGTGTGCTGCTGTAGTAGGGAAGAAGGACGACCCATGGACAGTGTGGTCTTTTTGCAAAGCCACGAAAGGAGCAATTGTCTTCACGTGATCAAGGACCTTGGACGGAGGCTTACTGCTGGTTGAACTTTGCATGAATGGTGGCCTCCTAATGCTATTTGGATTCAACAGAGAGCAGGTAAGGGGGTGTATCTTCGGCTGCTGGAGAAGGAAATGGGTAGAGGTGGAAGGCAGCAGCTGCGAACTGGTTAGGCGCTTCAGTTTAGAAGGGGATTTGCTGGAGAGATCCATTCTGAGCTTGGCTTCGAGCTGGTGGATGAAGTCTTCAAGGGAAGTGATCGGAGCGAGATTATTTCAGGAGTTTGCAAACAGAGAGATCTTTATTGTCGTGAAAGGAAAGAATTTGGAGGGTGGGAGTGAGGTAGGCTTCGGCTTTGTGGAGACGAAAAACTGAGAGAGTGGCTTTCACGGGATTCATTTTGATCTAAAGACGAGAGCCAGCCCTCGAGATGACCTGCCATCAGCGGGATTTCAGGGATTTTGGACAGAGCAAATACAGAGATACGAGGTTTGTAATAATGTGATTTGAGCCTTCATTTTGACTTCTGAATTTATTTTAAATTAATGCTAATATTAATAATTTTATATCATTATTAATATTAATATTAATTTGAAATGACATAACTGTGCTAATAAGTCAAAAAAAATAATATCAGTTGATATATTTTCTCGATTTGCATGTTGTTCGCTCCGCTTTACATGTCCAATTCATCGAATATCAAAATTAGACAAATTGTTAATGCATTTAGGATGTTGACGACGTTCCGGATGCACTGGCCAAATCCGTTCGTCAATCGGACATCATTTGGCCATCGTCGAGAATTAATTTCCTTCGTAACGCGTGCCTTTGCATTATATTTAGATCGCCTTTAAAATTTGGGACACCATATTAAATAATTCAATTTGATAGAATAAAATGTAGATTCTTAATGGAGACGATGTTCCGGACGCAATGGCGTTGTCCGTTTGTCGATTGGACATCATCTGAGCATCTTCGAGGCCTCATTTCCGTCGTAACGCAGGCATTTATATCATATTTGAATTGCTTAGAAATTCGCCACCATCTCAGAAGACCAAAATTTATTAAATAAAATATATTTTCTGAATGTTCGTGATGTTCTAGACACAATGGCGCTATCCTTTTATTGAGCCGACATCGTACCGTCTCTATAGGGGCAAATCTCCTCGATATGCGTGTTTTGCCTTGAAATTTGTGTCACCACTCCGGATGATCCAAATTGAATATACAAAATGCAGTTTTCATAGGTTGGCAATATTTCGGACGCAACGATGAAGTCTATTTGTCGATCTAGGATCGTTTGATCAGTCTCGCGCTTTAATTTCGGGTTTCGATCATCCCTTTTGACCGATCTTGTCTGATTCAATTGCGAGGGGCATTAACCCAGTAGAGTTTGATGTCCTGATCGTAACTATATCGTCCGTTTAGCATTCGTAGGTCATTTGACCCTTTAAGTGACATGTGGTACTAAGGCGCATAATATTTTATTCACCAATTGGGGTCCTTTATCGTGTGGTTTGAGGTTTAGGGGTCAACAGGACTCTATTGCCACCAGACTCTGCCTCGACCACTTCTCAGCCATCGGTTGTCCCCAGACTTTCGCTTGATCGTTGACTTTCATTGAACTTCCGCCTGACCACCGATCGTCTCATGACTATAGTCCTTCTGACCATCATTACTTGATTAAGGTCCACTCCGACCATCGTCACCAATCGACTATGGTCCACTCTGACCACCATCGCCCGTCGACTACGGTCCATTCCTACCATCATTATATGATGACTACGGTCCACTTTGACCACCGTCGCCCTCTGACTATGATCTTTTCGACCACCGTCTCCCGCCAACTATGATTAACTCTTGTCATTATCGTCTACCAAATACGATCCATTATGACTACTTGTGCCCGCCGACTACAGTCCTTCCGATCACTGTCGTTGGCTAACTACGATCCCTCCTACCACTGTTGCCCGTCGGCTAACTACAATCCCTCATACCACTGTTGCCTACAGACTACAGTCCACTCCTACCACTGTAGCTCGTCGATTATGGTTTACTCCTACCACCATCACCAATGGACTATAGTCCACTCCGTCTACCTTCGCATGCTGATTACGGTCCACTCCAACTACCGTCTCTAGTCGACTATAGTCCACTTTGACCATCGTTGCCCTCCGATTATGATTTTTTCGACCACCATCACATGACAATTGTGGTCTACTTTAACCACAGTCACTCATCGACTACTGTCCCCTCTAACTATTATCGACCTTCAATTATGATCTTTCTGACCACCGTGACTCGCTAACTATGATCCACTCCCACCACTGTAGCACACCAACCTCTGTCCACTTCGACCACGTTCACCCACCGACTAAGGTCAACTCATACCACCATTCTGGGGCAGAACTCCTTTTAAGCTAAGGGGGCAACTACCCCCCCCCCCCCCCCCCCCCTCTTAAAATGTTAAAATACTATGATCTTTAGGCAATTACCCTCAATATAATTAAATACATTATATAGATGTGTTATTATTAGGGAATGATGAACCAAATATAAAGATAAATATTAAATCAAAATTTGTTCAGGGCGTTGCCCCCATAAACCCCGTAGGGGCGCCGCCCCTTGACCCCACGATCTAACCGGGTAGGTAAAACCCTTTCAGGGGGCGCTGCCCCCTTGGACCCCCGACATATATACCAACAGTTACTTATAAGTTTTCCCCCCTAAAAATTATAGCTGGTTCCACCCCTGCCTCCGTTGCCTTTCAATTATGGTCCATTTTAACAACCGTCGCTCGCCGACTACTATCCTTCCTATTACCTTTGCCTCTCGACTCCAATCTTTCATACCATCATCGCATGCCGATTATGATCCACTCCAACCACCGTCGCCCGCCAACTATATTCTTTACAACCTCGGTCATCCAAATACAGTCATACTGACCAAACAAACATGTTAACACTCTTTTAAGAATAATTTCCACATAAATAGATCTATATAATGTGCATTTATTATATAAAACCTTCTCCCCAAGGAAATACCTCATTTGTACTCAATCATCATACTAGTGAATTTGCTTAAGAGAACATACCCCATTGTTTTTCCATTATTTAGGACTTTTCAAGTAAAAATTTTGTTATCTCTTATGAACGCTATACCCTTCTCTCTTATATGTTTATATGTTATATCTTCGTGCAAAGATATACTTAACTATATCTCTCTACCGCCACAAATTTTCTAGGATGCAATAGTTATTAATATTAACCTTTTAAATATGAAATAAATATTCTCATGCCTTTATTTTAATGTGGTTGAGCCATTAGAATATTATATAAATAAATATTGTTTGTAGGTGCTAGATAAATAAATAAATTAATAAAGAACTTCACTTATATTAGTGTTGGATTTAGTTTAAAGTTTCAATTTCAGATGAAAATTAGAGATACGAGATTATTAATTTAAAAAATAGCCAACATTTAGATATTATGTTTAAATTGGCCAACCTTTAGATATTCTTCATTCGCCAGCTTCCTAAGATTTTCTTAAAGCACGCCATGTGTCTTCATATGATCGATGAACGTAATTAATTATATTATGGCAAAATTTTATATGCTCATCCTTTTATGTTTATTTACATTGTGCAATTCATTTCTCTCACAAATGTACTTATTATTTGTGTGCTTAGGTTATCAATTTTATTGATGTATCATTTAGCTTTCATTCAAATTTTATTTGTGAGATTTTGAATTGGTGGATTTCAATGAACCAACGACTCAAAGCTTAATTATTCACCTTAAAACTTACTTAGACTTAATTTATGACAAAATGCTGCACACTCATTTGCATTGATTCATTCAGATTGTGCAGATCACTTCTCTAACATACCATAATTTGAGTGCTTAGACTATTAGTTTAAGGGCTGTATTATTTTTCTTTCATTGGAACTATTTGTGAGGCGGCATGACTTTTGAGTATCACAAGAAGGAAAAGTTATTATGCGCGGACACCGAATGCTGTTTAGAGACCAATAAAAATGCACCACGTCACTCTTTTACTGTACCACAGCTCGGTACTGCTCAATACCATGCCTCGATACCGATGTTCGGTACCGCTCGGTACAGCGGTATCCGGACATAGAGATGCGTCCGGCATCCATAGAAAATAATCTCTCCACAAGCAGGGCCTAACATGACCTCATATCCAATTATGAAACTAAAATAACAGTTTATTTATCCTTAAGTTTCAATTTTCTCAGCTATGGTCATAAATCTACTGACAGTCTTCAAAGCAGATTCTTTGAAAAGGGTTTGAAGAAAGAACTCCTCACGCTTAGCCATGAAACCCTGCCTGCCCAATACCTTATCATACACTCATGTTTACCTTGAAGATGATACCATATTCATTCATCATTCTTTTGAAATATTCCCGAACAAATTGACAGAGTTTTGTCTTTCTTCTTTCATCTGATCAACCAATAAAGAAAGCATTTCATAGATCTCTTCAGTCTGTGAATGAGACCCATCCCCAGGCACAAACACTTTCTTTCCTCCTTTCACCTCAATCCAACTACAACCTGCCTCCTTCCTTAATCCCTTCCCCTTCATAACCAACCTAACCTTCCTCGCTTCACTCCACTTTCCAGCAGCTGCATAGATATTACACAGTGTTACATATCTCGCTCCATTCTCTGGATCTAATACAAAAAGCGACTCCGCAGCTCTCCTCCCAAGTTCTATGTTTCCATGAATCTGACAAGCACCAAGCAGCGCGCCCCACATCCCAACACTGCTTGACAACCCAGTCGAGTGCAAGCTCTCTATCACCTTCATGGCCTCCTCGAGCTGATTCATTCTCCCAAGGCCATCAATGAGAATCGAGAAGTGTTCAATCCCAGGGCAGACTTCAAATTCTTTTTCCATAAATCTCAATATTCGATTACTCTCTGATACTAGACCAGCATGGCTACAAGCTAAAAGCACGCCAAGAAATGTCACATGGCTTGGAGTTACTCCAACCTGCACCATTCTCTCAAACACATCAAGTGACTCCTTTGCAAGGCCATTCTTGGCAAATCCTGTAACCATTGTGTTCCAAGAGACAACATCACGACCAGGCATATTATCAAAAAGCACTGAAGCTGACTCCATGTCACCACATTTCGCATACATGTCAATAAGCGAGTTGTGGGTGAAGATGTTGAAGCAATCAACACCTATAAACCTTCGAAGCATATAGCAATGAACTTGCTTCCCTCGATCGATAAGTCCTAACCGTGCACAAGCACTCAGGAATGATACCAAAGTGAATGGAGTAGGACAAATACCTTCTTCAAGCATTTGCTCAAAGAGATCAACTGCAGCATCTTCCTGCCCGTTTTGCTCAAACCCAGAAATAAGAGCTGTCCATGAAACAGCATTGCGTAATGGTGCACTTATAAAAACTCGGTAAGCATCATCAAGCCTGTTGGAATTGGTGTAGGCACCGATCAATGAGGTCCATGAAACAATGTCCTTCACCTCCATCTGATCAAAAACCTGCCGAGCAGCAATGGCATCACCACACTTCCCATACCCATCAATGAGTACGTTTGACATAATACAATTTAACTGCATCCCATGAAAAATAATAACACAATGTAACTGGCGAAGAGATTGCAAATCAGACAAACCAGCGCAAGCTGGAGCAATGCCAACAACAGTGAACTTATCCATGCCAAGACCTTTCCTTTGCATTTCAGAAAAGAGTTTGAGCGCCTCCTGGTGCAAGCCGTGATGACTAAGTTTCGATATCATGGTGTTGTAACTAACAAGGTTTCGTTCAGGCATGTCATCGAACAGGTGACGGGCGGAATGGAGAAACCTGGAGTCTCGCGAGTATGCTGCGAGGAGCGTGTTCCATGATTGGTGGTTTTTGAAGGGAAGGTCGTCGAAAGAGGAGATAGTGCAAGGGAGCGAGCCGCACTTTGCGTACATGTCAATGAGGCGGTTCGAGAGGAGAGTGTGAAGATTGAGCGCTGTCTTGAGGAGGCGAGAGTGGAGAAGACGGCCGAGCTTGAGATCTTTGCTGGAGATGCATATCTCGATTTGTGAGAGGTAACATTCGATGATATCTGCGGCGGTGGCAGTCATCGGAACGGCGGCGGGGTTGCTTGACGGAGAAGCTACGCATTGCTCGGCTCCGGCTGGTTATCTGAGGCATAATAGACGATGAGGCCACTAGATCGGGTTTATTAATTGAGGAACTTAAGCACACCATTAGCACCTAAGCTTTTATTTATTTAATATTTAATATCTTAATAATATTAAAATACTACATAAAAACATAATTTATTTAATATACTAAAATTAATATTTTTATAATGTGATTTAAAAATTTGAGTTTTACATAAATAACTATAACAATTTAGATATTTAATATATAATTAAAAATTAAAAATTAGTAGTATGTATTTAAAGTCTTAAACTTCCCCTTATTAATTTTCTAGATACATCAATTGAATACCAACCACCATTGTTGTCAATAAGTTTAGTTGGGCTACATTATTGGAAGCATTTTTGCAAGATTATTTAGCTATATTTTTTATTATTTCTTAGGAATTTTTATGATAAAAAATATTCTTTAATTTTATTATTTGACTTTTTAAAAAAGAAAAAAAAATTACAATAGTCATTAAAAAGGTTATTTTTCATTATAATTGTACTAACTACTTTTACAAAGTGTTTTAGCTGCTAAAAAATTGAACTTTTATAATAGTAGCAATTATTTTGCTGAAGCCAAGTAATCAATAGCGGTTTGATGCATCAATTGAGATGATTTATTAACCTCAGCAGCAATGTCAAGAGCATAAGAGCAAAATATTATATATATATATATCCCAAATTTTATTCAATAAAAGGAGAAATGCAACGACCTGAGCAAAGTCAAAATACAATTACAACATTAGAGAGCATAAACTCCAAAAGCCGAGCTAAGATGACAAAACTGCCAAGAAGGAATGAAATTAAGAAAAAAATGAATGCTACAGCCCATACGGACCCAATAACGACAATCCTGCAACCACCGAGCTGTCAAGGACGGACCATTCATGGAGGTAGCAAGCCACAAAGCAACCAGTCGAGAATCTCAAAAGAAATAGGCGACTATATTGCTCACAATTATGGGTGTAAATGAGCCGAACGGGCTCGTGTGCCATCAACTGAATTCAACATAACTATATCCCAATAAAAGTATATTTATCTGTCACATAATTAATTTGTTGATCAAATCATTCTTTCCATTATACAAAGATATTCCTTCTTCTACAAGTAGTCTCCAGTCAACCGCATTTTTACGTGTACCTCATTATTTAACCAACCAAGGAAGGAAAGACAAAATTTGTCAAGTGAATTATTGAAGACTTGCACCCCAACAAAAAGACATCCCTTTCATCTCTAAAAGATTTTGGCCGTTTGCTCCTCCTCATAATTTGTGCTCCCCATGAAGTCCCATCAAAACTCTGTGTGAGCACACTTTGTCTTTGGTTGAATGCAAAGGCAGCAGAAAGTTGGCCATTGCGTTACTCCTTATACTTCCCTTGTCTTATTTGCCTAAACAAAAATTTAAAACAGATCAATATTTTCTCCTTCTTTGTCTCTCCATTGTTCTTCCTCTTTAGAATTATTGCTGGAAATCTGATTCATTCAATTTGATTTGAAATATATTATGGCCAAGTCTATATTGGGATGCTTTCTCTTTCCATCTTGTTACAGCCAAATTAGTTCAAATCAAATCTCATCGAAAGATCTCGATGAATTCTACAATTCTTATTGCGAAGATCTCAACAAAATCAGTAAGTATTTTGCTCGTGGCTCTCTCTCTCTCTGCTGGTCAGTGAAAGCAATGAAAATCCTCAAGAAGATGCAAGTAGAGCTACTTATTCTGATTAAGAAGTCCAACTTATGTATCTCCATTGGAACTGAAGATGGTAATTGGTTCAATCAGTACATGAAAGATAGCATGACAATGTTAGATTTATGCAACTCACTCAAATTTGCTGTTTCGAGGGTCGATCGATATCGTATGATGGTTGATATCATGATGAATGAAATTAATAAAAATGATTCATCAAAAATTATGTTATTTAAGAGCCAGGAATATTTAATTCTCCACACTGTGAAAGAAACAACTGGACAAGGTGAAGATGAGAGTATCAGTTCTGCCATGATTGCTCTGCTCCATTCAGCATTCGTTTCTCAAGTTTCAATCAAATTAGGCGGTTGTGATTTAACCTGTAAATATCCTCAATTGAAGCCATTCATCAAGATGCTTTCAATGTTGGTTCGAGAGTTTAATGAAAGGGATTCAACAATGGAAAATAGATCAGGTTCGGAGCTCATCGAGCAGGAGATTGTGGCAAAGGTGATTGTGGATATTCAGACGCAAGTGGTGGATGGAATTGAGGATAAGGAGAAGTTGTTAAGCAGTTTGGAGTTGTTGAGGACAAGTTCAGTTGAGCTCAAGGAAGGGATTGAGAATCTTGATGTTGCTGTGGGTGATGTGTTTGATGTCTTAATTAGAGGGAGAAATGAAATGTTGCGAGTTTTAAGGGACAGATACTTGTCTATTGGATGAAATTCTAAGTTCATTTAGCACGAGTGTTCGTAATTATTTGATCACTAAATGTGTTTTTCGTGCCTTTCTTCTTTTGTAAAAAGCCACTGAAAGATTAATTTGTTATATATATATATATATATATATATATATGAATGTGATGTATATGTTTTATAAATTAATATCGGATTGAATCATTTAGATTTTTTTTCTTAATATATATTTCAACAATGAAAAACTTAGATTTAGGTGATCATCCATCCTAATTGATAAACGTTCATGATCTTTTGACGGCAAATGTTTGTGATCAATTGATGGTTGGCTGAAGACTTGGTCGTTGCCTTGACAGGAGGCCGTAGGACGACAAGCATCTTCCCTTCTCCTTCAATTTCTTCCTGCCAAGCAACACTGGAGGGAGAGAGAGAGAGAGAGAGAGAGAGAGAGAGAGAGAGAGAGAGAGAGAGAGAGAGAGAGAGAGAGAGAGAGAGAGAGAGTGAGAAAATTTATATTCAAATATATTTAAAAATATTTTTAGTGTCCTAGCACTGCAGTGCTCAGACCCAGTGCCGCAACACTGTCTGTATAAATTAGATTTAGATTTCATTGAAAGCTTAACTTTTATTAAATAATATAAACTCATACAAGTGTATCCTTAGGCACTTCAAGGACCTACATCATTGACTCCAAATGTCTACTTCCACTCTGAACATATTCTTGTCCATGTCCAAGCAATATACATTCTGTCATTCGTTGCCAATAATCACTACACCTAAAACATTGTCCTACTACAATGTAGCAAGGTCCTATATGTCTCCTTCCACACCAAATGCATTGCAAACTTCCTAGGAGATTTAATAGGCTTAACCATTCTTTTCTTACTCGTATCCCCCATCTTGTTATAGCTCTATCCAGACTATTTTGTCAATCAATCGCTCATCATCTGAGCAATTACATCAACAAATCTTTCTATATTCGCTAAAGTCACTGAAAAAATATCAGTGTCGGGTTCAGATGTCTTTTCTTTTCCTATTATATCCATTTGCTTGATCAATAAATAAAATTTAATTTTAAAACGAATCATTCAAAACACAAATATAAAATGAATTCTTCAAAACAAAACAAATCTATAAACACATTCAATCAACAACTAATGCAATTAATAATGCAACTCTAGTCACAATCAAATTCTTCAATTATCCATTGCATGCTCTGATATCACTTTATCGCGCCCATAATCTATAATGAAAGAATTTATTTTTTCATTTTTTTGTTCAATCTTTATCATCTTGTCAATTCATTATATTCTTTTATCAACTAGATCAATTTCAACATCTAGAGTTGATTAATAGCATTGAAGAAAATCAATAAACAAAAAAAAATCATAATTTGCATTTATGTAGTTCAGAATTATATCATATTGATGGAGTCCAAACATTATATATATACAATAGTCAGACTTGCTACAAAATAATTTAAAACTAAAGAAATAAAAATGAAACTACTCTAGTACCAATGCATATATAGCCTCAAACTACAAGCTCATTGTCTGAAATCATTTAAACTATGTAATGAGATAAAAGCCCAAAAATAATTAAAATCTTACATCTAAAATCAACGTAATGAAAAAGAGAAACAATATGTTATAATAATATAAAGAAATGTATGCATCAATATATATACTAGTTATCTGTACCAATTGCTCAATTTAATATACATTACATCTCAGTTCATTACACCATCAACCACAGTATCAATAACAGTAATTCTCATTAGTAACAATAAACAATCTCAACAATAGTACTAATATTAATAGTAACAAGATTAACAGTAATAGTAATAATATATTATTTATATCAATAATCATATCAGTAATAATGATCAGTATTATCAGTAACAATAACGATCAATCGATAATAATAATCAATATTAATAATCAGTAATCAATATTCTATCAGATATTCAAATGAGGGTATCTTAAGGATACCTTTCTCCTGAACTTATCAATCTCTAACTCCTTATGACTCCCAATCGTTGCTCTGAAATCGGTACATCGTTGTATCGTTATAGGTTATCACCTCATATATCTAAAATCAATCAGTTCATACTTTTCTATCAAATCAATATCAATATTAATACAGTACATCCTTTTCTTTCTCAGTCAAATTAGTATTATATTCCAGTACATATCAATAATTTTAACACATATTAGAGTTTAGTGCTGTCACGCCCCAAGATCTAACTTGGAAAGAATTTCAATCAATCCATTAAAACCATTAATTCATTTACCAGAGCTATCTATAGACTTCAATCAATACCAAACAGTCTAACAAAATTCTATAATTTAAAACATCAATGTACGATTCTATTCATATCTCAAAAGATCATGTACAGAACTCAGGAGCTACACTAGGAATACAACACAAGAACTGAAATCTATTATATCATGAGTACAAAAGAATCACTATAACCAAAAAGAACAAAAACCTGGAGATTCCTGATCAACCACAATCTCCTGCTCCCTTGCCCTGACCTGAAAATATTAACCACATATAATGAGCTTCAAAAAGCCCAATAGGTCACCTAATACCTATAACTGAAATCAAAGCACGGTGCGAAAGCAATATGCATGTCAATCAGTCGAATCCATAACAGTCAATTTCACATGATCAATGAATCTATGCAGATACGAAAATCAGTAGTCAATACACAATCGATAAAATCCATAGTCATCAATAGGAGAATCAATAAACAGTAGAAAAATCTATGCAGAAGAATCTCAAATTGCTCAGTCAAATTAATCGTATCAAATCGAATCAAGTAAAGCAATACTCTCTAGTCAATGAAATCGATCGGTATGAAATCATGAAATCAATCATATGAAACAAGTACAGGGTAAGAACGGTTGAAATCGAATCAATACAGTGAAACCTAATCCATATCAGTAATGGATCACATGCAGCAATTCAATACGGTATATCAATGAAATGATAGTATCAATGAATCAATATCAATGAATCAGTAGTATCCATGTCCATAGCATCAATAAGTCAATGTAATATCGATATCAGTATCGGTATCAATGCTCAGTGAAATAATGGGAATATCAATGAAATCGTACAATAATAAAAAGTTCGTAAATCCGTCCGTAAATCCATTCAAAATCAATAAATCGATAAATCCATCATGAGATCAATATGTCAATATCGTACACATGCACTTCAATACAATAGTCTTACTGAACAAGTACAATCACTGGCTATTAAGGCGTTTTTCAATCCATAGTGTTGTTGTAGAAATCCATAATGATAGCTATCCGTTGGTTCAATAAGAGTCGTCACTCTGTGCCCGTCGGCATAAGAATCTCTTTATGTCTCCCAATCGTTATATCAATGATCAATAGAGGATATCGCCAAACCCTTTTTAAAGGAAAGCCCGTCGGCCCACCATCCTGTACAGGTTAAGTCAAACTCCAACCAACAGTTCAACCAGTCTTCACTTGTCTTTCAGTAACAATAGGCATATATTCACATTCGTATGTATATCAGTTCAAATCATCAATTTCAGGAAAACGGAAATCGTACGAAAATCCAGCGGCATAACGGCAGTATACGGAATTTACACATAAATCACAGAATTCACAATTTACCAAATTAGTACAGAACGTTCACAACAACATTATAAGACTTTTATTCTACTGAAGCAACATCAATCAACATCCTGATATTTATCTATTCGATCAAAATCGCACATAACCCAAAATAATCGGTAGAATCGTTACGGAAAATAATCAAAACATATAGAAAAATCATATCAATAACATATCAAAAGTTGTGCGGTGAAAGTTTCATCAATACAAAATGCGGTGCGTTTTTCGGTAACGAAAACACAATTCTGTGCACAAAACGACCAAAACTCAACATCTTCGAAAACATAAATATGATTCGGAGTCCTTACCGCGAAATAAACAATCCTTCCAACAACGGCGACGGACGAAAAGCGCTCCGCGGCCTCCGAAATCTGGCTTTTTCCTTTGCTTTTCTTCTATTTCTCTCTCCTCAGATATTTTGTTTTTAAAAATGATTTTTCTCTCTCTTCAAATCGAGCTGATTTCCTTTTAAAACAAGCCTGATCGGCCCGGCCGATCGCCATATCGTCAAGGACGATATGAACAAAAATCCAATCGTCCAGGACGATATCTCCGGACGATAATTAATTTTTCTCAGACGATAAAAACCCTTGCTCACTGACTTTTGCCATGCACTGATCGTCCCAAGACGATTCAAAATTGGCCCGGACGATCTAGTCCAGAAAATCAGCTGTTTCACTGCACTGATCGTCCTGGACGATCTCAATATCGTCCCGGACGATCCTGGGAGGAAAATCAAATTCAGAAAGGAAAAAATCAAAGGAACGAGCTCTCACAATCTCCCCACCTTAGAAAAATGTCGTCCCGACATTTCCCTAAGGGTCTGAAACAAAACGAGACAAAATAAATTTATCCAAATCCAAATCAAAATCAAAACTCATCGAAAATCATACATATCACACAATTCTTTCAATCACATGTCACTATGCATGGTCATATGTCAATCAATCAATTAGTCAAATCAGCTTACCAGCAGAACTTTCTGGTCGCTATTGATCTTCATAATGCTGTAAATTGTAGATACGTGGCACCACTGGAGGAAGTGCAGGAGGTCGTGGTGCAACGGTCTCCCTCTGACTATCTCTGACAGCTCTATCAGCTCTGTCATTCATCCGGTTTGTTGATCTTTCACTATAGGCTCTTGAGCCAACAGTCCTTTGTTCTGTACCAGAATCAGTTCTTCCGCCCAATCCTTTCTGAGGGCAATTTGCTGCTCTATGTCCCTGGTGTCCACAGTGAAAACATTATCCCGTCAATAAGTAACACCGACCTGCATGTCGTCGACCACAATGAATGCACTCACTGTAGCTTCCAGAAGACGCTACCGATGCAGATACAGATTCTCTCGAATTACCATATTTGCTTCTCTTATCTCTATCTCTTTCTCTACTCTGTTCATCTCTTCTGCTTGATTCATCTCTACTCCTTCTGGTGGCTTAATATCTTGATACCGATGTTGCCAGATCAATCTCTATCAGTCTGGCCCGCTCTACCAACTCATGAATCCGTAAGGGTACTAGCGGATGTCTCAGATCCCTATTCAATCCTTACAGAAATCTATAGCATTTTTCTTCAGCAGTAGGGATCAAGTGAGAAGCATACCTAGCAAGTGCAGTAAACTCGACCTCGTACTGCATCACTGTCTTGCGTCCTTGTTCCAATCTCATAAAAGCCTCTTGCATTTGTCGTTGGGCTGACGGAGGTACAAACCACATCCGAAACACTGTAGTAAACTCATCCCATGTGATCTCAGCATTTGTCTTCCCTAAAATTTCTCTCTCTGCTGTCCAATCCACCATCTCTATGCTTCTCCTTCGAACATAAACACAGCTAAAGGCACCTTCTGACTTTCAGGACACTGCATGCTGTCAAAGATCTTTTCTATCCTCATTATCCAATCTTCAGCAGTCTGGGGTCCTACAGCTCCTTTAAACAACGGAGGCTTCAGCTTATGAAACATCTGCAAATGCTTATCTGCTTCTTCTTCTTTACTTCCACTCATCTTACTCTGTGCATCCCCCATCACATGTGCTATAGCAGTAGCCAACTGCATCATACTTTCTGAAGGTACTAGAGCTGCACTGTGTTGCTCATTTGGTACACTTGATTCTGGATTATCCATTTATCTTTTCACCTGCACAGTTCAGAATACATGATACACACATGCAACTATGTATGCAAAATAGTGCACTTAAAGCTACCCATTCTACCCAATTCTCACTCAAAACCTATAACTCTGCTAACAATCAATTCTTCTAATAACACTGCTCTGATACCAAAAAGTCTGTCACGCCCCAAGATCTAACTTGGAAAGAATTTCAATCAATCCATTAAAACCATTAATTCATTTACCATAGCTATCTATAGACTTCAATCAATACCAAACAGTCTAACAAAATTCTATAATTTAAAACATCAATGTACGATTCTATTCATATATCAAAAGATCATGTACAAAACTCAAGAGCTACACTAGGAATACAATACAAGAACTGAAATATATCCTGTCCTGAGTACAAAAGAATCACTATCACCAAAAAGAACAAAAACCTGGAGATTCCTGATCAACCACAATCTCCTGCTCCCTTGCCCTGACCTAAAAATATTAATCACATATATAATTAGCTTCAAAAAGCCCAGCAGATCACCTAATACCTATAACTGAAATCAAAGCACGGTGCGAAAGTAATATGCATGTCAATCAGTCGAATCCATAACAGTCAATTGCACATGATCAATGAATCTATGCAGATACAAAAATCAGTAGTCAATACACAATCGATAAAATCCATAATCATCGATAGGAGAATCAATAAACAGTAGAAAAATCTATGCAGAAGAATCTCAAATTGCTCAGTCAAATTAATCGTATAAAATCGAATCAAGTAAAGAAATACTCTCTGGTCAATGAAATCGATCGGTATGAAATCATGAAATCAATCATATAAAACCAGTACAGGGTAAGAACGGTTGAAATCGAATCAATACAGTGAAACCTAATCCATATCAGTAATGGATCACATGCAGCAGTTCAATACGGTATATCAATAAAAGAATAGTATCAATGAATCAATATCAATGAATCAGTAATATCCATGTCCATAGCATCAATAATTCAATGTAATATCGATATCAGTATCGGTATCAATGCTCAGTGAAATAATGAGAATATCAATGAAATCGTACAATAATAATAAGTCTGTAAATCCGTCTGTAAATCCATTCAAAATCAATAAATCGATAAATCCATCACGAGATCAATATGTCAATACGGTACACATGCACTTCAATACAATAGTCTTACTGAACAAGTACAATCACTGGCTATTAAGGCATTTTTCAATCCATAGTGTTGTTGTAGAATCCATAATGATAGCTATCCTTTGGTTCAATAAGAGTCGTCACTCTGTGCCCGTCGGCATAAGAATCTCCTTATGCCTCCCAATCGTTATATCAATGATCAATAGAGGATATCGTCAAACCCTTTTTAAAGAAAAGCCCATCAGCCCACCATCCTGTATAGGTCAAGTCAATCTCCAACCAACAGTTCAACCAGTCTTCACTTGTCTTTCAGTAACAATAGACATATATTCACATTCGTATGCATATTAGTTCAAATCATCAATTTCAGAAAAACGGAAATCGTACGAAAATCCAGCGGCATAACGGCTGTATACAGAATTTACACAGAAATCACAGAATTCACAATTTACCAAATTAGTACAGAACGTTCACAACAACATTATAAGACTTTTATTCTACTGAAGCAACATCAATCAACATCCTGATATTTATCTATTCGATCAAAATCGCACAGAACCCAAAATAACCGGTAGAATCGTTACAGAAAATACTCAAAACGTGTAGAAAAATCATATCAATAACATATCAAAAATTGTGCGGTGAAAGTTTCGTCAATACAAAATACGACGCGTTTTTCGGTAACGAAAACACAATTCTGTGCACAAAACGACCAAAACTCAACATCTTCGAAAAAAGAAATATGATTCGGAGTCCTTACCGCGAGATAAACAATCCTTCCAACAACGGCGACGGACGAAAAGCGCTCCGCGGCCTCCGAAATTCGGCTTTTTCTTTTGCTTTCCTTCTCTTTCTCTCTCCTCAGAAATTTTGTTTTTAAAAATGATTTTTCTCTATCTTCAAATCAAGCTGATTTCCTTTTAAAATAAGCCTGATCGGCCCGGCCGATCGCCATATCGTCCAGGACGATATGAACAAAAATCCAATCGTCCAGGATGATATCTCAGGACGATAATTAATTTTTCTCGGACGATAAAAACCCTTGCTCACTGACTTTTTCCATGCACTGATCGTCCCAGGACGATCCAAAATCGACCCGGACGATCTACTCCAAAAAATCAGTTGTTTCACTGCACTGATCGTCCTGGACGATCTCAATATCGTCCCGGACGATCCTGGGAGAAAAATCAGATTCATAAAGGAAAAAATCAAAGGAACAAGCTCTCACAAGTGCATCTCGCCAATCACAATACATTGCTTTTCCCTTTATTTTCAGTACACATTTTCACACATATTTCACAGATAAATTCCTATACACAAATTTAACCAGTGAAAATGCAAGAAAATTATATCATATTGTTCATAATGATAAAATAGATAACATATCATAAGTTATATGGTGAAAGCTTATAAAATCAAGAGATAATATATTTTTGTAAGATTTGGAGAGATAAAATCTATAGAAATAAAAACCATCAAAAATATAAATAAGAGAATAGTTACTTATAATGATTGGAATAAATTCGTAAAAAGAATGGTAGACAAAAATGACCTAAAGGCCTTTCTCTCTCCTCTCTCTACTCTTCTCCCCCTTCTCCTTTGAATTCTTCTCAGCCAAGCAACGCTGAATAGAGGGAGGGAGAGAGAATATCATGATATTGATATTAAAATATATTTAAAAAAAACATTTTTGGTGGCCTAACACTATAGTGTTCAAACCCAACATCGTAGCACTGCATGTATAAATCAAATTTAATAGAGACAAAAGTGCAATAGCAGCGGTTTCTAGCACTGTAGTATTCTCAGATCTAGCATCACAACATTATATATACAACGTTGAAGTGCTCTAGTGAAATTATAAATAAAAAAAAATCATTTTTTTTCCTTTAAAATACTTGTTATATCTTTGGATTATTACAAGAAATATCATCTCTCAAGCTCTAGTGCCCCTTTTTGTGTAAGAGTGGCCATTACATTTTTTCTCCTTCTCTTATTACTTTTTGTTACATTAGAGACATCCTACTATCTTGGATAGGTAATATCCATTATCAAGCTCCAGTGCCTCTCTTTGTGTGGAAGGAGTAACTCTTGCCTTTTATTCTCCTTCTCCTTTGTACTTCTTCTTACATTAGAGGCATTCCACTATCTTGGAAATGAAGATCCCCTATCAAAATCCAGTGCCCTTCTTTGTGTGAAAGGAGTCTTGATGAGAGATCATTCTCCTTCTATGACCAAAGAAGCTCTCAATCTCCTCCTGTGCAAAATGATTGTCCAAGGAGATCTTACAAAGGTAGCAAGAGCTGATGGCAATGATCAGGTTACACTTTTATTTTATATGTTGATGGGGGCAGATAGTGGGCAACTTGGTGGAGGAGAGAAAATATTGTATCAACCGTAACAATCTAGCGGCACACTCATGGTGCATGCAAATTTGGTGGATTCTTGATGATTTGTAATAAGTTTTATGTTCTTAATGACATGACGATCTTTTCCCCAAAAAGGTTCAACTAGATATGTACTCTTCCATTATGATGACAATGTACGAGTTGACATTGATGAAAATAATATAGCCTTCTTCACTTTCAGATTTTTGTATTAGATGAAGATGATTGTATGTTTGAATTTGATGTAGAGCTATATTATATGTACCTCCAGTAATATTATATATGAATTTGATACATTTATATGAGCATGATGCTTATTTTTAATTTGAAGTAATGACTACTCTATCTTTATGTAAGAATACTTTCGATTTGTGAACTTTCCCCCCAGAGAAAACTAAGTTCTTTATGCATTTTTTAGATATGGTTTGATATATTGTCCCCCTAGTTAGAACAACTAGCTTTAAAAAAATTATCCCTTATGCAGCTTTTAGCTTTCTGAGACTTTTCAGAGAAATAAATAAATATATATATATATATATATATATATATATATATATATATATATATATATATATATATATATATATATATATATAAGACTTTTAACCTTCTGAGATTTTGATGTATCTGTGCCTTTTGAGGTTTTTATCTTTTTAAGATCTTTGGTGTACCTATGCTTTTTGATATGTATACCTTCATATATTTTTTAATAATCATATACCTTGTGAGGCTTTTGCCTTTTGAAGTTTTAGGTATACATCTACCTTTTTAGGCTTTTAGCCTTATAAGATTTTATGTGCATGTATTCCTTCTAAGGCCTTTACCTTAAAAGTTTTTGAATGATCCTGCATCTTCGAAGGCTTTTACCTTTTAAGGTCTTTGAATGGTCATCTAATTAATGCTTTGAAGTTTTCAAATAGACTTTTGTCCATTTATTTGGGCCCATTTGGGCTCGGATTGGATCGATGGTGTCGTTGGGTTCATCTCCTTGAGATATTCAATTTGAACATAAACTTGCTGAAATTAGAGTTTGGATGGTCCCGATCTTAATTTTTGAAGCCTCTTATTCATATTTGCATCGAGATTTGTGCCTGATTAATGAAAATATTGGTGACACATCATGGGTATTGTTCAAGAAGAAGTGCTTCAACTAGAAGATCAAATATATAATTACTTGATGCTTTTGAAGTTGCAAAAATAGTTATTATCCCGAAAGTAAATCCAAGTCGTAGCTTTCAAATTAGCACTTAATTCCTTTTATATAGATGGAAGAGTCAAGTTGGTAATAACTCTTAGGAAGAATGTGAAAGTATTTGTTGTGTACAATGTTAAAATATCATCTGTCAAAAACAATTTCGTGTGCCATAACTTTATGTCAATGAAAGTATCAGACCAATTAAGCAAAATTCTAGGCCAATTTATGTTATGTTCATTGAACCAATTTTTTGCGAGATAAAAAAACTCTTGGAGAGTAAATTTATCTAAAAGGTGTAATGCCTATAGTGGATCTCTAACTTGGGGATGGTTCAAATGTTGAACAACAAGTGGAGGATGTGCATTGAATTTATAAATTTGAACTTGGCTTATCCAAAATATAATTATTCACTTCCATGGATCAACATCCTCGTCGAGTCAATTTTGTGATTTTCACTTGCTTTCTTGGCGATTTCTTTAGCAATCACCGTAGTCGGTGGCTGACGGATGTCGGAGGGACGGTAGTCGGCGAACAATGATGGTCGGAAGGATCATAATAGATGGGGAAAGAGGTTAGAGAGACTGTAATTGGTGGGTGACAGTGGTCAGAGGGATTAAAGTCGATGGGTGACGATAGTCAATGGTTAGAGGGACTCTATTAGGTGAGTGATGGTAGTCAAAGGGATTCTAGTTTACGAGCGATAGTGGTTGGAGGGATCATAATTAGCAATGGTGGTCGGATGAAGGCCCGGTGATGGCTGCCAAATGAAGGTTCGATGATGGTGGTCGAGCAGAGGTCCAACAGTGGTAGCCTGGTGGTAAGGGTTCGCCGGTGATGGTGCTGGAGTGGAGCTCTGGGATGTTTCAAACCTCAGGGCTCTCTTGAGATCTAGCTCAAGTAAGCCTCCAAAAGTCCAAGCCCCCATTCATGTGAGAAGAGGGGTTTATTTATAGATTTTGAGAATGACATGCCTCGTAAACACTATAGGAAAATCACCCATTTCCGGCGGAAATTGAACCTTTTCCGACGGTTTTGCCGTTTTCCGGCGGTTTTGCCGTTTTCAGGCGGTTTATGTACCGCCGAAAAAAATGGCGTAGGAAAAAAACTTCCGACGGTTTTTACCGTCGGCTTTCCGGCGATCTTAAACAGCCGGTCAAATTAAAAAAAAATCCTCCTCACGGGCTGCTGGTGACGCTACTCCCATTCACGGGCTACCTGCGACGCACGCAGCCCCACTCCCACGCCGACGATGAACTTCCCTCTCCCGCGTGAGCGCCCGCGTGTGCATATGCCCCCCGTGAGTTTCGAACCGCGTCCAACTGGAAGAACTTCAGCTAACAGACCATTTTGCTAACTGTGTAAATAAGTTTAATTTGTCAAAATATATTATTTAAACTATATTCTTACAGTAAATAAAGAATTTTTTAACAATTTAAAAAATAAAACTGATTATTTTAAAATAATATTTAATATTTAATATAAAATAAAAATAAACTAACTAATTAATTTTAAAATGAAAATTAATTAAATAGTTAATATAACTATTAATAATTATTTGTTAAATCATTTAAATATTTTAAAATTTATTCATTTTCTTTAAATTTTTAAAAAGCAACCAGAAACGCCAAAAAGCCGCCGGAAAATTTCATAGTAAAAAGCCGCCGGAAAAGTGTCGAAAAGCCGCCGGAAAAGTGGCCGCCGGAAAGCCACCGGACAAGGCCGCCGGTAATGGGTGATTTTTCTGTAGTGAAATATGGAGAAGATCTATGACAAATTCAGAGTGTTTTATTAGACGATCCATATTGATTCTCTCGATCATGTAGCATTGTTCAAGCATTTAAGTGCCTTAATGATGTCAGAATTAAGCGGTTTGGGATCGTTGGACTCTTCTCATCGAGTTGCTCGATTCAACTATAAGTATTTCATATTTAGAAATTATCTAATCATCCAATTAATGATTGAACCTTCTAGATGTGCTTCGATCCCTTGATTTGGACCAATTTGGGCACGGATTGGATCAATTTTGGTGTGGTTAGGTTCGTCTCATTGAGAGGTTTAATTTGACCATAAGTTTGTTGAAATAAGAGTTTGGATGGTCCATAATTTAATTTTTAAAGTTTCCCATTAAGATATGCTTTGGGATTGGTGCATAATCAAGATGATTTTTTATGATGTATCAATAATATACATAACTTTTAAAAAAATCAATAATAATTCTTAAAAAATGCATACAAAATTATAGCCACTCTAAATAAATTTGTAGTCTAGCTATTTGTGCATGATAGAATCATAATTTTCCTCTAAAGTTATAACTCTCTTTATACCATCCCTAATACGAGCCATGAACGTTAAAATTTTGGCTCCCGCCTTCGCTAGGGCTTCCGCCTTCGCTTGGGCTTCCGTCTACTAGGGCTCTTGCCTACCGGCTGGGGCTTTCGCTCCTTGGTGCTCCAGGAAAATTTTCTTCCCTTGCCTCTTTTTTCATGAGGTGTTTCTTTTGTCCGTTTTTAGCTTGCTTCGGTGTTTATGTTCTTCCTCTCTAAATGGGGGGGGGGGGGGGGTTTTATGCGATCTTGGGTTTTTGGAGGGATCATTCAAATCTAGGTCTTTTCTGGAGGCTCTTGATGGTATTTTTCCTGACCTAAAACCTTCGTCCTTTTGCAGTTTACCTTCGCTATGGATTTTTGAGGATGAAATCTAGGCCCTTGCGTTGCCTTTCAATTTTTTTACTGGTTTTTTTTTTCCTTCTAAGAGGTCGTCTCTGGACTCTATCCATAGGTTTTTCTTCTCTCTGAAGCTTTCAAGGGTTTTTGTCACCTTGCTTGATATAACTCATCTCTTGATCAAGTTGTGTAACGACCTTGATTACTGTAGAATTTTTTACCATCATTCTTAGTTAGTTCAAAATTGTTATATGAAGTTAACAAAGTGGTCTCCTCTGGTTGATGTTGGTGCTGAGTCGCCTGTGATCCCTATCTGGGTCTCCTTCCCTAATCTCCATCCTCACTTGTTCTCCCCTCGTATTCTTTTTAGCTTGGGATCAATTTTTGGTAGACCGCTTAAGGTTGTGCGATCTTGGGTTTTTGGAGGGATCGTTCAAATCTAGGTCTTTTCTGGAGGCTCTTGATGGTCTTTTTCTTGACCTAAAACCTTCGTCCTTTTGCGGTTTACCTTCGCTATGGATTTCGGAGGATGAAATCTAGGCCCTTGCGTTGCCTTTCAATTTTTTTACTGGTTTTTTTTTCCTTCTAAGAGGTCGTCTCTGGACTCTATCCATAGGTTTTTCTTCTCTCTGAAGCTTTCGGGGGTTTTTGTTGCCTTGCTTGATCTAACTCATGTCTTGATCAAGTTGTGTAACGACCTTGATTACTGTAGAATTTTTTACCATCATTCTTAGTTAGTTCAAAATTGTTATATGAAGTTAACAAAGTGGTCTCCTCTGGTTGATGTTGGTGCTGAGTCGCCTGTGATCCCTATCTGGGTCTCCTTCCCTAATCTCCATCCTCACTTGTTCTCCCCTCGTATTCTTTTTATCTTGGGATCAATTTTTGGTAGACCGCTTAAGGTTGATTCATCTACTTTCGTGGGTTCCATAACTTTTGTTACTCGCGTGCTTGTTGAGCTTGATATCATGAAATCATATCCGGAGGTGCGGTTGTGCGATCTTGGGTTTTTGGAGGGATCGTTCAAATCTAGGTCTTTTCTGGAGGCTCTTGATGGTCTTTTTCCTGACCTAAAACCTTCATCCTTTTGCGGTTTACCTTCGCTATGGATTTCAGAGGATGAAATCTAGGCCCTTGCATTGCCTTTCAATTTTTTTTATTGGTTTTTTTCCTTCTAAGAGGTCGTCTCTGGACTCTATCCATAGGTTTTTCTTCTCTCTAAATCTTTCGGGGGTTTTTGTTACCTTGCTTGATCTAACTCATGTCTTGATCAAGTTGTGTAACGACCTTGATTATTGTAGAATTTTTTACCATCATTCTTACTTAGTTCAAAATTGTTATATGAAGTTAACAAAGTGGTCTCCTCTGGTTGATGTTAGTGCTGAGTCGCCTGTGATCCCTATATGGGTCTCCTTCTCTAATCTCCATCCTCACATGTTCTCCCCTCGTATTCTTTTTAGCTTGGGGTCAATTTTTGGTAGATCGCTTAAGGTTGATTCATCTACTTCCGTGGGTTCCATAACTTCTGTTGCTCGCGTGCTTGTTGAGCTTGATATCATGAAATCGTATCTGGATAAAGTTTAGATGGGTCCTGAGAACCTAGGCTATGTCTAGCAAGTCTCTATGGAAACTTTTCCTAATTTTTTTGGGTCGTGTAAATACTTAGGACATTTGACTGGTGATTGCCGTCCGATCAGATGAATATATAACAATGGCAGCGTTAGCTGTATCGGGGAGCCAGAAGGGGTTGTAGAAGTCGAAGCCAGCCAGAACTTGTATGATGCTGAGGGCAAGGCCGATGAAAGAGTAGATGAAGGACATAACTGCAGCTACGATTGAGAGCCACCAAATTTGATCAAAATCAGGGATTTGAGAAAAAGATGATATGTATAATCCCAAAGATGATCATATAAGGATCGCTTGAGATATGACATGGGCTTCGTGGTAGCAGTAGGATCTCCGAATAGCCCTGCTCAAAAAACTGAATAAGTTAGTTTAAATGATAAATAAATAGATTTTCACAATTTGATAAGCGGCTGCTCACATCATGCATGCTATTGAAGGAAGCAACAGTACCACATCCAATTAATAGCTATTCCAAATATATTCAAATACTGAAAAGGACCGTAGATTCTCGCTTTCCTTCCACATGAGAAGAAAGAATTATAAGGGAAACTTTACAGTATTTTTTAAACATAAGAAAAGTCATATTGTTTCAGATTGAGAGAGTGAAACTTAATTTATAGCTTTACTCTTATATATTTGATCATTGTCCTTTAATCCAAAAATAAAATAGCTCAAGATATTATCAATCTTATTTAAATGACAACATGATTAATTATAGCTCATCATACATCATTATACCCTTCACCCTTGCATTATTCTCAGTGTTATAATAAGCTCCAACACTTTCCTGGGTGGTGCTCATGTTAACAAAGTCAGTGATTTTCCTGTTTGCTTGTTTGTTAACAATCATCATAATCACAAAGTCAGTAAAAATGTGCCAGTTGTTATTTCAGTTGCGATCAAACGCATTCCGTCATTTTTTCTGTTTCTAATGTACGACCAATACCTGTATGAAAATCTATAAATACCAACGTAAAGAGGAAATAAAGGAAGACTATTCTTCATCTAATTCTTATTGTCGTATTCTCTTCACATGTCTCTGTTTCTTGATGAAATGTTGAGAAGCTTAATCACATACCAGCATTCATGGTATCAGAGCTAGAGAAAATTGAAGTTAAAGAATTTTTTTCCACCACCTGAGGCCCTCACCTTCCTCGGACCACCACCTAAGGCCCTCATCTTCCCCGAACCACCACCTGAGTCCCTCACCTTTGTTGGACCACCATATTAGGTCATCGCTTTAGTCGGACCACCACTTGAGGCCATTGCCTTCACCAGATCATCACCTCAAGCCTGGAGTTCTGTCAGACCATTACCTAAAACCCAAAGTTCTACCAGTCCATCACCTGACACCCGTACTTCTATCGTACAATTATTACTTGTAATCTGATCGCCCTTGGAGGCGAGTGAGCCCATTGCTACCAATTCAAGTTCTAGTGGAATCATTTTCAACTGGGACAGGCCCCGTGATTTTTCCCTTTTTTCAGGGTTTTCCACATAAAAATCTTGTGTTTTCTGTGTATGAGCTGGATATCCATGCAACACTAAGACGTAGTATTTTAACTCTATCGCCGCGTATATTCTTCAAAAATAAGTTTGTGTTTTCTGTATATATATATAATCATTAATTTATTAGATGGGACCAATAATAAGCTAAGATATTTGACCATTTTTATAGCCCACCTAAAAAAATGGGCTAACTGAGTTTTTTTATATAGATTAATTTAATCTATTGATATAATAATATTCAAATTTAATAATTTCTTCAAAAAAAGTCAATGATTTTCAGTGTGGAAGCCGCAAGGAGTGAAGAAGGTGGTATGAAGCAAGGGGCTCAACCATGGAGGCCAGAGAAGTTTCTTCTTTTCTAGTTCAGGCATTTTCTTTTATGTTTGAGAGGTATGAAGAAGGAAATGATGAGAATAGCTCAAGATATCATCAATCTTATTTAAATGACAACATGATTATAGCTCATCATACATGGTTATACCCCCTCACCCTTGCATTATTCTCAGTGTTATAATAAGCTCCAACCCCTCCCTTGCTCCCTCTCCTCTCTCTCTCTCTCTCTCTCTCTCTCTCTCTCTCTCTCTCTCTCACACACACACACACACACACACACACACACACACACATTCTCATCATTTCCTTCTTCATACCTCTCAAACATAAAAGAAAATGTCTGAAATAGAAAAGAAGAAACTTCTCTGGCCTCCATGGATGAGCCACTTCAATAGATAATGCCCCATGCACCATTCTTCCACATCCATTCCTGCTCCACCAATCACTCACCTCATGCTAACAAGATCAAAAACTGGACAATGAAGCTGCAAGGAGTGAAGAAGGTTGTGTAAAGCAAGGGGCTCAGGTGTTGGCCTCTACCACTTCCTAGGCCCTAGGGCCTCTGCGTTAGCTCATCTTCGGCCAGATAATTGATTCATGCTGCTTCGAATAGATTCCTTCCGATCGATTCTCCGCTGGCAATGCCTATCTTTGACACTTTTCTGAGAAGAGCGGTGGAGGCTTCCGTGGTGTCCAAGTCATGAGCTTTGCTATCGTCAGGACCTTTTTTTTCGCGGTATTTCTTCCCAATTATTGCATTTTTACTGGATTCAACAGTATTGCTTGCTTGTGTTGGAGCGCAATATGTGCAGATTATTGCTCTAGTAATTAGATTGTTTATTTTGTTGCGTGTACGTTTATGTTTGTTTCTAGGAATTGCATGGTGTGATGTTGGGAGTTTGAGCTTATATTGAAATAGAAATAGAGCATGGGTGGTGCTCATTGGAGTTTCTTAAGGCTGCAAATGAACTGACAGAAACTTGCTCTAGATTGAACTCATTTGTCAAAACCCTGTTTGAGCTGGAGCTCAAATTCAACATGATTATTTGCAGTGGTGTTCAAGCTCAATTTGTTTAAACTTGTGATTTTTGAGTTGAGTTTGAGCTCGGCTCATTATTTAATCAAATGAGTTTTATCAAGCCTATTACGAGCAGAACTGAACAAATCTTATTGAGACTATTAATGACAACATATTGAGTTTAAAATTGAGAAATGAACTATTAAATAAATAAATATTTTAAACAAAATTGTACTTTTATCAATTGAGTATTTATAAAATGTTCAAAATTATTTGATTACTTAATTAAATGATCATAAATTAATTTTAAACAAGCTGAGCCATAAGTAGCCCGTCGAGTTTATCAAGTTTGTGGATTAATTTACAACCCTATAGCTTGTCATCTGGGTCTATGTTGCAATGCCATTCTTTCATTTTTCTAAAAGCTTGAGTTTTTCAATACACGTAGAAATTTATTGGACATATATGGCATTCACCAAAATATAGCTGAAGTTGGCATTTCTCAAGTGGGATACTTTTAAATTGTTCTCTAGTGTTTTTTTATATATGAATTAGAATCCAGAGCACTAAATGAAGCAATGAATAAACTATAACAAAGTATCCCATTTAATTTATTCATTGCTTCATTTGTTCAGTTCTGCTCGTTAATAGGTTTGATAAAACTCATTTGGTTAGATAATGAGCTGAGCTCAAACTCAACTCAAACATCACAAGTCTAAACAAATTGAGCTTGAACATCACTACAAATAATCGTGTTGAATTTGAGCACCAGCTCCAACAGGGTTTTGACAAATGAGTTCAATCTAGAGCAAGCTTCGGTCGGTTAATTTGCAGCCCTAAGAAACTCCAACGAGCACCACCCATGCTCTATTTCTATTTCGACATAAGCTCAAACTCCCAACGTTACATCATGCAATTCCTATAAACAAACATGAACATACACGTAACAGACAAACAATCTAATAACCAGAGTAATAATCTGCGCATATTGCGCTCCAACACAAGCAAGCAATACTGTCGAATCCAGTAAAAATGCCAATAACCTGGAAGAAATACCGCGAAAAAAAGGGTCTTGACGACAGCGAAGCTCATGACCTGGACATCACGGAGGCCTCCACCGTTCTTCTCAGAAAAGTGTCGAAGATAGGCATTGACAGTGGAGAACCGATCGGAAAGAAGCTATTCGAAGCAGCATGAATCCATTATCTGGCCGAAGAAGAGCTCACGCAGAGGCCCTAGGGCCTAGGAAGTGGTAGAGGCCAACCCCTAGGATGATGGAGAGGGGAACAATTAGTACCTCGAGGCGCTCTCCCCCATTCTATCTGTTTCTATTTCTTGCTTAGCTGTCAACATTTAATTTGTCATCAGCTCTTTGCCTTCATCGAGAAATGGGTGAATGGGATATGGCCCAATTCCACGTTTATATCTAAGGAGATCAGAGTCCCATTAGCTCTACTATGTATTTAAAGCTTAGCCTTTTTCGGCTCTGTAATTTTCATTTGATTAATATATGGGCTTTCTCCCAAATTTTCTCAAAAGAAAAAAAAAAAAAATCCTACCAACATATTTTGCGATAATACTTCAGCTATCGTTTTAGCTAATAGCCTGATCTTTCACGCACAAACAAAACACATCGAAATAGATCACATATTCATTAGAGATCATATTCACCGCAATCACGTTTGCATCCGGCCAATAAGCACGGTTGACCAAGTTGCGGATATCCTAACTAAATCCCTATCCACCAAGCACTTGCAGATGTTATGCAACGACCTAACAGTTATGATGATAATATAATTAAAATATTTAGGTTTATAATAATAATAAAAAAAATTCATCTTATGATGATAATATAATTAAAATATTTATAATGTGAATTTTTATTTTTATATTTTTAGTCACGTGCATTTAATGCACGGAAATTTTTACTAGTATATTCTTAAATTACTATTTCCATCACATGGAGCTGCAGTGTGAGGGTTCTAATGATAAATATTTTTGAAAATGTGCAAATGATCAATTACAGTTATATTATGTTCTTTTAGTTTTCATGCAACTTAATTTGGCTACTATTTTTTGATTGCTTTTCAAAGATTTTGGTGGCATGAAATAGTTTGGTACAAGTTCTTTACTATTTTCTGTAAGAAAACTACCTCAACAGAAATCTAAACCTATTGAATTGTGATTGCTATAATAAAAAAATTTGATGACCACAACAACTTTTTCTATCATCTTGTTCCTTACTTATTGTTGAGATACCTTATATATAGTATACAGATGGAGTGGTTGTTGCTGTTACATCCGGATCCTATAAATCTTCACTTGGAGAATAGGAGCTAGCGCTCTGCCTTGAAACTGTGTCATCGACAGTATCACTCTACTCCATTTTTATTGGTTCCATGGCAGAGGCATACCAGACACAGAGGCAGGAGGAAATCAATCGACTGGACAACGAAGATGGCCGCATCCGTAGAACTGGTGCATAAAAACGACAAGCATTTTTTTTTTTTTTTCTCGTTAGGCTTCATCTCTTTCACATTATCCGAAGAGAGAAACGTATTCACCAATAAAAATTGCAGGGAGTATGTGGACTGCAAGCGCTCATATCATCACTGCAGCAATCGGCTTCAGCGTGCTATCGCTAGTTTGGGATATCGCGCAGCTCGGTTGGATCGGCGGTCCCATTGTAGTGATTCTCTTATCAATGGTCATCTTGTACACCTCGTTTCTCCTCGTCAATTGCTGCACCACTGGTGATGACATCATCGGAAAGCGCAACTACACTTACAGCGACGCCATCCATTCCAATCTCGGTTTGTTCCGTGCTTAAATATTGTTTAAATCCTACCACCAAATAATCCCCTTATAATTCTTTCTTCTCAGGTGGAAGGAAAGCGAGAATCTACGGTCCATTTCAATATTTGAATTTATTTGGAATAGCTATTGGATGCACTGTTGCTTCCTTCAATAGCATGATGTAAGCAGCTGCTTATCAAATTGTGATTTAAACTAACTTATTCAGTTTCTTGGGCAGGGCTATTCGGAGATCCAACTGCTACCACGAGAAAGGGCGCCAAAGCCCATGCCATATCTCAAGCGATCCTTATATGATCATCTTCGGGATTATACATATCATCTTTTTCTCAAATCCCTGATTTTGATCAAATTTGGTGGCTCTCAATCGTAGCTCCAGTTATGTCCTTCATCTACTCTTTCATCGGCTTCCCTCAGCATTATACAAGTTGTTGGTAAACAACTTATCGTTGCTCATCAATCTCCAATCTCTGTAAGCTGTATTGATGAAAAGTACTATATACTTAAAAAGAAATTTATATTTTTCTTTCATTTTAACTAGGAAACGGAAGATTCGAAGGCAGTCTTACGGGAATCAGCATTGGCTCTATTACACGGACTCAAAAGATCTGGCGCATCCTTCGATCTTTAAAGGATATTGCCTTCGCTTACTCCCATCCCATCATACTCGTCGAAATCCAAGTACTCATATTACTCAAAGCAAAAAACGGATTTTCTATTCATTTCAACAGCAATATAATTTGACTTTTACTGTTTCAGGCTACAATCAATGCGCTAACACTGTCGGAAGCGAAAGTGATGAAAAAGGCGACATTTTTTAGTGTGGCGGTGATCACCTTCTTCTACATTGTTTGCGGTTGTATGGGATACGCCGCCTTCGGTGGTGATTCGATGCCTGGTAACCTTCTGGCTGGCTTCGGCTTCTACAACCCCTTCTGGCTCCTCGATATTGCTAATGCGGCCATTGTTATTCATATGATCGGAGCTTATCAAGTATTTTGTCATCAGCTCTTTGCCTTCATTGAGAAATGGGTGAATGGGGCATGGCCCAATTCCACGTTTATATATAAGGAGATCCGAATCCCCTTAAGTTCTACAAAATCTTTAAAGCTTAGTCTTTTCCGGCTCGTGTGGCGTTCGGCCTTTGTGGTGGCGACCACAATGATCTCTTTGTTTCTTCCTTACTCCAACGAAGTTATCACTCTACCCGGCGCGATTGGAATTTGGTTATTAACCGTTAATTTACCAGTAGAAATGAGCATTGCGAAGAAGAAGGTGCCTAAATGGAGTTTGAGGTGGGCATGTTTACAAATGCTGTGCTTAGCTTGTCGAGTAATTGCTTTGGCCTCCTTTGTTGGATCCATCGAGCATGTAGTCTCCGACCTTAAGGTCTACAGCTCATTCAATTAAGGCTCTTAAACAAATATATATATATATATATATATATATATATATATATATATATATATATATATATATATATATATATATATATATATATATATATTAAAAAAGAAAATTGAAGGCCTTTCCTTCTTGCTTCTTTGCTTCTTTGCTTGTCATGGTTGAATAATAAAAGGCCCCTGCAGGCATACAACAA
Organism: Dendrobium huoshanense; assembly: GCA_016618105.1. NCBI lineage: Eukaryota > Viridiplantae > Streptophyta > Magnoliopsida > Asparagales > Orchidaceae > Dendrobium > Dendrobium huoshanense. The sequence continues at coordinate 38,576,506 of CM028353.1, read as the reverse complement.
ATCTATGATCCACCCACGATGTAATAAGGCATGCATATTAATAGATATATGAAATGTTTGATGTTTCTCACTGTAATACAATCTTAATTTGCCTCTAGCAAATGTGAGTGTACGTACGTTTATCTCTTCCTACTCCGTAGTTCTTGGATAGAACTATTTATCAGCTTTCTTACTTGTATTAATGATTATTCATAATTGCTCACCTTCTTCAAGGATTTATCATGGCTCTTTTCAAAAGTTTTTATTTGAAAGTTCATCCATTAAAGTTTTCAATTTTGGCATGCAAAATTTTGACTTGTAATTTTTATTGAAAGAAATTGTTAATCACTAAAAATATAACCAAGAAAAATGGAGGAATTGATGGCAAATCTCTTCTTGGTGAGACACAATATAATGATGATCTAAACCAAGCAAAAGCAATAACAAAATCGAGTGGAATTATGAGAAACAGGACGAAACATCTCCTAGGTGAGAGACAATAGCAACAAACCCAACAAGCAAAAGCAAAGAATGAAATAGAATGGGGAGAATCATTATTTGTAGGTGAGATAAGTGATTGTTGTAGGTGACAAGAGAAATTGAGGAAAAAATGTCCTTGACAAGAGAGATGATAAAGACAAGTGAAACTAATCGAAATCAATGAAACTTAATATATAGAATTAAAAGAACTATAAGACAAATCCCTCCTTAAATTAAAGAGGCAATATCGATGCTAGATCAAATCTCTACTATCATGCTAGAAATCCAATCATTCTACATATTTGCTTGATTGAATTGAATGTCATAATAGTTGATACTATGGTATCTATCTATATATATATATAAGCTAAATAATATAACAACAAAGGAAAACACAATAAAAATATATTCTAAATAATGAGAATATATAACCTTTATAATTTTTTACTATAAATATTAGATGCATAATTTGATATTATTTATATAGTTAGAAATAATTCAAATAACTCTAACATAATTTTTTACTATAGATATTAGATACATGTTCTAATAATTATATGGCAATGATTAATCTTAATATCTCTAACACTTATAACTAGATACTGCACAAGAAGAGATTAAAACTGATGCAAGGATTTTAAGCTTTGTCAAATACAAAGGTATCTCAATAATAAGGAACAAGAAGATAGAAAAAGTTATAGATGATAATAGGAGTTGATGTTGCATGGTAATTAAAGTCGATCGGACAGAGATGGATAAAGCTATAGAATGCTCTATAAATCTCATATTTCTCTCTACTAAAAATCCTCCCATTGAATTTTTAGATTCGAAGCTTATTTATAGATTTTTGGAGGTTATATTTTAATCATTATCTCAAAAATTCAAAACTATAACGAACAATTTAGAAATACGAGACACATCAATTATTAAAAATATTAAATATGAAATTTTTGTGTGTTAAGAGTAGTTTTCACAATCAGATCTATTAGATATGATGGTAAAGTTAAGAGTAGTTTTCACTTTATTATTTTCATAATAATTTATAATTAATTGGACAGTCAACTTCAACCGTTTCAAATTGTAGTAGCTAGTCAGCTTCTTCCAACTCTTTGGCCTGTACAGTAGCGAATCTATTAAGAGTATAACGATGCAGTAGAAGGAATATGGAAGTCTGTGGCAATGAAGATGTTATTTATTTTCTGTTGTAGAGCCTGCTATTGAAAATAGAGGCTGTTAGTTTTATCTGCCACATGGTAGCTTAAGCTCTGGAGATTCAACAAAATTATTCCTCGATGATTTTGGAAGATTGATGATATCACTAAATACATGTATTCTATCGATCATTAGGAACAATTCTCTGTGCTTTTTATCATTTTTTTTATTTGAAATTGGTGCCACCATTTTAAGCATTGTAAAATCCATAGCAGAAATAAGAGCTGAAGCTCACCATTGCAAATATCTTGCTGTGTCCAGCAAATTGTGATTCTTAGGGTAGGGTTTCTTATTATTTATGCCCGTAAGATTTGGCTCCTGCAGAGATATTTATTGAAATTAAAAAATAATAAAAATGATCTACAAAATAATAATATTGATGTTCATATGTGCCAGTATAGATAACTCTCAAGTACAAATACGTTAAGCCCTAAAATGATATTCATCTTATGAGGCTTGCTCAAGGTACTATCATATAAGTACTTGTCCGAGGCACTCGCCCTTAAGTACCTACCATTTTTTTTTTTTTGACATTTAGGCCATTTAAGGCAAACTCACATACACAACGCATACACATGGACTCGAACCTTGGACCTCTTAGTTGGAGCCTAAGCTCTCAACCAATAGGCCAAGGGGAGTTGTGTACCTACCACTTAGAATTGGTACTTACAAAAGATATCCTAAGTCACGTCAGAGATAGATAGTCACGTGTGTACCTTTCAACCTAATTCATGTGTTTGTATCATTTTATAACAATTTCAAATCATGTATTATTATTTTTTGTGATTTGGTTCAGTTTTAGGTTATGTTGTTTCTTAAGTTCATCTTATCTGCTTATAGTGTTATAATTAGATGTTTGGATTTGAGAGAAAATGAAATAATATTCCGTTATTTTTTCCTCAAATATGGATTCTCTCTCTCCCTTCCCTGTCTCTCTCTCTCTCATCCAAGAAAATATCATCTTTCTTTAAGAAATATAACAAGTGGTATCAGAGCCTGGTGGAGGCGATCTAAAGGTCGAGGAAGTTTCTTTCAATCAAGAAAATGGCGCAATAAAAACTAACTTAATTCTTACTTCTTTTTCAGACGCTGATTAGGCTGGAGATCTCATCTCTCGGAAATCAACAACAGGATATTGCTCATTTCTTGGCAATACTATCATCTCATGGAAAGTCCAAAAACAGCAAACTGTGGCTCGGTCCTCGACTAAATTCGAGTATCGGGCTCTAGCAGCACTGACGGCGGACATCATCTGGATTCGAAGACTTCTTCAAGAATTCGGCATCAGTCAAGATACCCTGACCAACATATTTTGCAATAATACTTCAGCTATCGCTTTAGCTAATAACCCGGTCTTTCACGCACGAACAAAACACATCGAAATAGATCGCATCTTCATTAGAGATCAAATTCACCGCAATCACGTTTGCATCCGGCCAATAAGCACGGTTGACCAAGTTGCGGATATCCTAACTAAATCCCTATCCACGAAGCACTTTCAGATGTTATGCAACGAACTAACAGTCATTCAAGGCCCATTAGTTTTATTTAATTTTATTTTTATTGATTATCGAATAATTTAATTAATCCACTTATTTTTTGCATTGATGAACTTTAAAGTAAAAAATTACTTTCAGAAACAATAAAAAAATCGTCTGCACCAGCAGAGAGGTGATTGTGATGTAGATTGGATCGATGGAAGAAGAGGATGCTTGAAGGAAGATAATCCCAATCCAGGGAACAAGAGTAACACAAGCTTCAAAGCTTCATAAAAGAGATAATATTCATCATGCTCTATTCCCCTTTTACAATCTATATATAAAAAGCAAGTAGAAACCTAGAGAAACCTAGATGATTCTAGAAAATATGCAACAACTTGTAACAAACTAAATTAGATAGTCTAAGGAACATTTTAAGCTAACATGCTCCGCATCATTCTCCCCTTGCATCAAAAGAGCTCGACTCCGTCGAGGCATGTCATCTTGAAGGAGATAGGCGTAATACTCATGAGTAATCCTCCAGGATCGAAGATTTTACCGCTTTGATATATATCCACAAACTTGTTTGGATGAGTAAAAGCTAGAAGCAAGCTACTAATGGTAAACCAATCATGTTGGAGACTTGAAAAAGTCATATGTAGGAATTGTTGAACTACAGTCAAGTCACTGTAAGTAAAGCCTTCCTTAGGACTTGGGCATATGCTAGTTTCTTCAGAAGAAAGTTGCCAATCTTGCAAAGAAGAAACATTCTCAACAGGCTTTCCTAGAAATTGTAGTGCAACTGTAATAAGAAAAAGTGAAATTTTAGCACCAGGGGAAAATCTAGCTCTTCCTCCAAAAGATGAAAAATATGGGCTAATTCTCCAATTTCTTTTCTCCTTGTTCTCTTCAGCCAACCTTCTCCATGGGTTGAATGGTAAAGCTCCAGGATATATTCCTTCATCCAATTGAATAACTAATAGAAATGGCAGTATAAGGTATCCTTGTGGGATAGTAAAGTCTTTATCATCCACATTTGCTTTTGCCTTCCTCAGCAACCAAGTTGATATACCCTCAAGTTTGAGGTTTTCATCAAAAACACATTGATTGAAAAGAATGGCTCTATAGTCATCCCATTCAAGAATCTCATTATGGATCCTTCTTCTGTTGCACTCATGCTCAATCAGGAACAGTTCTAATGCTTGAGGGCATTGAGTGAGGAAGTAAACAACGAACAACCTTATTTTAGTTGTAGTTTTATTCCCAGCAAAGAGCAAGTTTATGATGAAATCAACAATTTGATTATCATTCAAGTTCTCTTCCTCCACCAGCCTACCAAGAACTCCGCTTCGTTCTATAGATCCACCCTGCTGATGCCCATTAACTATCATATTCTTGATTTTTGCAATGATGCCTTTCCTTTCCTTCACAGCAATGTGATAGATAAATCCTGGCAAATTAATTGGGACATATAAGCAACCATCTCCAAAACATGCTATCTCTTTGATTTTAGACTCAGATGACATTCCCATAAGTTGATTAACCATCAAATTGATTGCCACCTTTTTGCTGCAAACATCCTGAAGCACAACAACCTCCTTATCAAGAAGATAGTTGATTGTTTGAAACAATATAATTTGCACATCACTTGAGTTGGAACTAATCTTCTCAAGCTTCATTATATTAACCACAATTGCATGAAGTCTCTTCTGCTGCTCACCATGAACTACAATCACCCCATTCTTCCCAACCAGATCTCTAAAAGACTTTGGATAGCTAGATTGAAATAGCTTTCCTTCATTTTGCATTATATACTGGTTGAATATTGAAAGATCAAGAAACTGGAGACCCGTGAACCGCCTATGCATAAGATCGATAGCTTGTTGAAACTCTCTCTGTTCTTCAAGCTTTCTATGAAGAAGAATATTCTGGTTGTCGTTTGAATAAAACTTTCTTGCCACAAATGGCTGAAGGTTAAAGGGATCTCTGGAATCCAGCCCTGTTAGAGTCGCACAACCAGAAAAATCTCCCTTATCACCATGTTGCTTCATATCTAGGCCTTTTCCCTTCTCTTTATAGGGTTTGACAAGAACTCCAGCATCACAGACGAAGTGAGCATTTCCCTTTGCAAGGATCAGTTTATCCGCAGTGAGGAACAATTTCACGATCTCAGGGTAAAGGAAGGTGAAAAACCCAAATATTCTCTTCCACAGATATGGGATCCATAATTCTTGCACTGGTCCGTAAATGCTCCAAATTTGAACTGGGATAAGAGTTTGTTCTGATGAATATTTGTTCACTCCCTTAACCACTTTCTCAACAATGGTGGCATGTAAGCGTTGATCTAAGAGATCATACATATTTCCTTCAAGGAAACTAACAATGTTATAATGTGAGCCGATTGACGTTAGGTAAGAGCAGATCCAAGAGGGCAGGGGCTCAGTGGAATTTGGATAAGCAGGATTTTTACTGTTGTCTGCAGAGCCAATGACGCTGGTGATGTTGCTACAGTGGATATTCTGACTTTGAAGGTCTTCTGAGCTCTTGAAGCTTGGACTTGAGTATAGGGAAGGAGGATTCGGAGAAGCAGAATTCTTCTCGTCGCCGATTTCGTGCAAGGGCTTCTCCTTGGCTTCGAGTGAGGGTTCGGCTATGGGATTGCGGAAGTTGCGCGGGAATGGGAGTGGGAGCAGAGGCGCGGCACTGATGGACGCTGGACTGGGTTTGGGTTTATAGGAGCTGAGTGGGAGTGAATAATGGTCATGCGGAGTGGCAGCGGCGGTTGTTTCGTCGGGTAGGGAATCACGAGATAGTACTGGGACCTGGAGCGAAGGTGGAGGCGTGGGTTCTGAAGGCGGATCTGATCGGGACATGGTGAATTGTTTTTCTTCCATGAAATCGAAATCAGCCACCGAAGGATCGCATTGGAGCTGCCTTGGTTGTGCGTGAAGAGATCAGGTATACTGAAGAACAGTATCGCAGAGAACTCGAACATGAAGTAAAGCAGGAAGAAGATGAACAGTGAAATGGATGATTTCATTGCATTAACTAATTTCATTACATTGGTATAAATAAGTGAAAGAGTTTCTTAGTGCAATTACATCATTGCCCCTTGACAGTTATAAAGTAGTCAGATGGCAGGAGAAAGTGTGCAACGGTTCTGCTGTGCGCCGACGGGCTCTGCTCCAGTTTTAGCGAATGATTTGGGTGTAGTGGATGATGCAGTAACCATGTCACCCTCCCGCAAGCTGATGGTCGGTAGAACAAGAAGCTTGGTGCGTAAGTCGATAAGACGAGCAGATGATAAAGACTTGGTGAAGATGTCTGCTGGTTGATCGGCGGTGGAGATGTGACGAACCGTTATCTGGTTGGATTGAATACAGTCCCGGATAAAGTGGTGATCCACCTCAATATGCTTGGTTCGAGCATGAAAAATGGGATTGCAGGCTATTGACATGGCAGAGATGTTGTCACAAAAGAGCTCAGTCGAAGGGAGTTTAATCTGAAAGTCTTCACATAGACGTCTGGTCCAGATGAGATCGGCGGCAGCAGCCGCCATGGAACGGTATTCTGCTTCAGTTGATGAGCGGGCAACTGTCGTTTGCTTTTTAACGGACCAGGAAAGAAGAGCTGATCCTAAGAATATGCAGTAACCAGTAGTTGATTTGCGATCTAGTTGATCACCCGCCCAGTCAGAGTCAGAGTAGGCAGAGAGAAGCAGATCCGTTTTGGGTAGAAAGAGACCATGGTGTAAGGTACCTTTTAAATAACGCAAGACGCGTTTAAGTAGTTGAAAATGAAGCAGAAGTGGATTGTGCATATGCTGGCACAGCTTGTTGACAGCAAACGCTATATCCGGCCGCGTCGATGTGAGGTACTGCAGGGAGCCAGCGAGTTGACGAAAGAGATCCGGTTGTCCAAACGGGAGCTGAAGAGTGGGATCAACAGGATACTTGGAGGGTAAAGGTGTAAGGAGAGGTTTGCAATTGGTCATTGAGGCCGTGTGTAGATGATCCTGAATGTATGAGTGCTGATGAAGATGATAACCAGCCGCAGATCGATGGAACTCAATGCCAAGGAATTTGGAAAGATGACCAAGATTCCTAGTTTGAAATTTTTGTTGAAGATTTAAAATCAAAGAAGTAATTGAAGAGGAATCATTGCCGGTGATGAGAATGTCATCAACATATACCAGAATATATATGTGAAGATGATCCTTGTGATAATGGAAGAAGGAAGGATCGGCCGAACTGATGAGAAAATTCTGTTTTTTGAGATAAGTACTCAAGGTAGCAAACCAGAGCCGAGGGGCCTGTTTAAGGCCGTAGATGGCTTTATGTAGCAAGCAGACATGATCTGGGAAGGTTTTATCTTCGAAACCTTGTGGTTGAGACATGTAGACGGGTTGATCGAGCTTGCCATGGAGAAATGCATTCATCACATCTAGTTGATGAATTGGCCAGTCGTGGTGAAGGGCGACTATGAGAAACATTCGGATGGTTGCAAACTTAACAACCGGACTAAAGGTCTCAAGATAGTCGACACCATACTGTTGTTTGAAGCCCTGCGCAACTAAGCGCGCTTTGTAGCGAGCAACAGATCCGTCTGCAAGAAATTTTAATTTGTAGATCCATTTACAGCCGATAACTTGATGATTCGGTGGAGATGGCACGAGAGACCATGTTCCTTGTGTCTGAAGTGCATGAAATTCTGTAGACATGGCCTTGCGCCAATTGGGGTCCTTGTTGGCAGTGGTAAAGCAGGACGGAGTGGAATGTAAGGTATGGGAGAGGTCAAAAATGATACGAGGTTTAAGATGGCCGGTTTGAGCTCGAGTGATCATATGATGGGGAGGTGGTTGAGGAATAGGTTTGGTAGTAGATGTTGAGGAGGTGGTATGACTAGTGGAAATATGGGTTGGAGATGGAGAGACAGAAGGAATAGGAAGGGTGGTGGAGGAAGTAGACGAGGGTAAAGAAGAAAGATTTGAATTTGACATTGGAGGGAAGAAGGGTAGAGCAGTGGAGGAGGGAGGTGGAGTTGCGGGTAGTGAAGGTATGGATGGAAAGATAGAATCATCGAATTTAACATGACGAGATGAAATCGTTGTTTGAGTGATGGGATCAAAACATTTGAATCCTTTTTGATTGAGGGTGTAACCGAGAAAAATACAGGGTATAGATCTGGGAGCTAGTTTGTGAGGGGAGAGTGGTTTGGTCCAGGGGAAACACCGGCAGCCAAAGGTATGAAGAGATGAATAATCGGGTGGAGTTTGATATAGAAGGTGATATGGAGATTTAGAAAAGGTATTTGTGGATGGTAATCTATTAATTAGAAAGGCCGCGGTGAGGACGGCATCCGACCAAAATGAGGAAGGTAAATTAGCATCAATGATAAGAGCTCTTGAAGTTTCTAGGAGATGCCGATTCTTTCGTTCAGAGACTCCGTTTTGCTGTGGAGTGTAAGGACAAGTGATTTGGTGTGTAATGCCACGCTGTGCAGTGAAGGCCTGTATTGTTTTATTTTTGAATTCGCCGCCTCCATCACTACGCAGAGTGCGAACGGTATGATTTAGTTGTTTTTCAATTGACGTTAGGAAGCGTATTAAACAGAGAGCAACATCGGATTTTTGTTTAAGTAAGAATAGCCATGTGTATTTGGTATGATCATCAATGAGAATAAGAAAGTAGCGAAAACCATCGTAAGAAAGAACAGGAGATGGACCCCAAACATCCATGTGTATTAATTCTAAGGGAAATTTAGATACATGTTTAGAAGCAGAAAAGGGAAGCCTGTGACTTTTCGCAAGTTCACAGGAGTTACATAAAGAGCGTAAAGAGGTAACATGAAGTGAGGGAAAAGCTTTAGCTAATGCAGTCATAGTCTTGACATTTGGGTGTCCAAGTCGGCGATGCCAAGTGAGGGATGTAGAGGACGGAGCAACGGTAGTTGAAGCAGCGACGATTGATGGCTGGTAGGGAATGGGATATAAGCCATTAAGGCATCGTCCGCGGAGTAGAGACTGATTGGTTCTCGTATCCTTAACACGAAAACCAGATTTGTCAAAAGTGATAGAGCAATTGTTGTCATTGGTGAGTTTGGAAATAGAGATTAAACGATGTGATAAACGTGGTACATGAAAGAGAGGAGTAAGAGCAAGCTTACGGGTCGGTGTGGGAAGAAGACCATTACCAACATTCTGGATAGGAAGTGGATTACCATTGCCAACAAGGACTTGATCTCGGCCATTGTAGGGAGTGGATTGCTGAAGGGGAAGAGGATCCGGTGTCAAATGTGCTGAAGCTCCGCTGTCTAGGTACCATGGAGAAGAATCAGATTCAGCAACTAGAGCAACGCTGGAGTTTGAAGACGGAGTGTAATTGAAGTTGCCACGGTGCCAGCAGTTGGTGGCTGAATGGCCACGTTTGCCACAGATTTGGCAATCACCATCAAAGCGTGGAGTGCGTGATGCAGTTCGAGGTATATTGGAGGAGAAGAAGCGACCACGACCACGGTTGGAAGAGGAGCGTCCGCGGGATCTCCCTCGATTGGAAAACAGAGCAACTTGTCCGTCTGAAGGAGAGGTAGTAGAAAATGAAAGTTCACGGATTGCATCTGTGGTTTGATGAACCTCTTCACTTCGAAGAAGAGAATATAACTCATCCAATGAAATGGGATGCAGAGAGCTGCGAATGGTTGTTTTAAAGGACTGATAAGAAGGAGGGAGGCCATTAAGGATATGATGAAGAATGTCTTCATTGTCCATGGTTCCTCCAGCAGCTCGAATGTTGTCTACCGTGGTTTTGACGGACGCCAAATAGTCTGTCATGGTCTTGTTTAACATGGAGAGAGATTGTAGCTCATTCTTGAGTTGTATAACTCTAGAGCGATTGGTAGAGAAAAAACGTTGCTCTAATGTCTTCCAAATGGATGCAGAGGTATCCAATGTGAGAATGTAGGGAAGAATAGGTGGAGAGATCGTAGAGAAGAGAGCAACGGAGAGATTTTGGTCTATTAAGGTCCAAGTGGAGTGTTGAGGATTGAGAGAGAGCTGACCAGAGGCTGTAAGAAGGTGTTTGGGGGGAGGTAGAATGGTTCCGTCGAGATAACCGGAAAAATGATTTGCAGCGAACAATTTATAGATCGCTGATCTCCATGTTGGATAGTTTTCTGGTGAGAGCTGAACGTTTATTACGTTCTTGATATTTGCTAAGAGAAATTTGAGAGTTGCAGGGATGACGACGTCTGTGGTGGTTGCTGGAAGATCAGCTGTGACCGCTGCACCGGAAGGAGTGCTGGGAGCGGAGGCTGTTGAGTCAGCCATGGAGCGGAGAAGCCGTTAGGCAATCGGCTCTGATACCATGAAGAGATCAGGTATACTGAAGAACAGTATCGCAGAGAACTCGAACATGAAGTAAAGCAGGAAGAAGATGAACAGTGAAATGGATGATTTCATTGCATTAACTAATTTCATTACATTGGTATAAATAAGTGAAAGAGTTGCTTAGTGCAATTACATCATTGCCCCTTGACAGTTATAAAGTAGTCAGATGGCAGGAGAAAGTGTGCAACGGTTCTGCTGTGCGCCGACGGGCTCTGCTCCAGTTTTAGCGAATGATTTGGGTGTAGTGGATGATGCAGTAACCATGTCAGTGCGTGCGTGTTGGAGGAACAGAGGAGCGATGAGGCCGGTATGGTTGCCGACCTGCTCATGATTATCTCCACTGAATGCATGAATTTAACACATAAATCATCCATTCGATCAAGTGATGCAATCACTTGAGCTACCCAAAGGGGTTCATGGCGTCGATCGTCATCAACCGCCATTCTTCTTTGGCGTCGAACGTCGTCGGCCGCCCATCTTCTTCGGCGTCGATCTTCGTCGGCCGCCCATCTTCTTCGGCTTCGATCATCGTCGATAGCCCACCTTCTTCTGCAATCCATCATTCTTCGCAAGCTCCGGGCTCTGATACCAAACTGATGTAGATTGGATCGATGGAAGAAGAGGATGCTTGAAGGAAGATAATCCCAATCCAGGGAACAAGAGTAACACAAGCTTCAAAGCTTCATAAAAGAGATAATATTCATCATGCTCTATTCCCCTTTTACAATCTATATATAAAAAGCAAGTAGAAACCTAGAGAAACCTAGATGATTCTAGAAAATATGCAACAACTTGTAACAAACTAAATTAGATAGTCTAAGGAACATTTTAAGCTAACATGCTCCGCATCAGATTGTATAGCAGAGGCAAAGCATGATTGCAGAGTGACTTAAAATTCACATTATCTCAATTATAGTTTATTAAAAATAAAAGTTAAATGATCTAGAATTCAAATTTTCAAAATTTTAATTTAAATACTCATGTTTGCTGATATTGAAAATTCCTCCAGGGAACACGGGCTCATTATTGAAATGTATCATTAGAATTTTAAATTCCTGATGATTATCTGCGCCATCCTCTATCCAAATTTTTTTAACAAGTGGACGAAGCACGGCCATCTTTCATCCCCAATTTCTCTGCCCCTTTCCCATCAATTATAAAAAAAAAAAAGCAAATTTTCTCTTGTAATCAGTTTAAAGGCCCCATCTTTAGTTTAGATTCTTCCACGAAGTACAAAATTCAAAATCTTTTCCTTATCTTCCAAGTTCCAACGATGCCAAGCTAGAAATTAAAAAAAAAAACACAAAACCGACCATAACAGGGAATCTTTTTTTTTTTATTTTCAAGAGCCCGATTTGAATGGCTTGTAAACCTTAAGGTCGGAGACTACGCCGGCGATGGATCCAACAGCGGCGGCGACAGAAATGACAAGACAAGCGAAGCTCAGCATTTGTAAACAAACCCATCTGACGCTCCATTTAGGCACCTTTTTATGAACTATATACATTTCTACAGGGAAATAAACAGTTAGCGGCCAAAATCCAAGCGCACCGAGAAGACCAACAACGTCGTTGAAGAAAGGAAGAAGCATAGATATCACTGTGGTCACCACAACGAAAGCAGAGCGCCACACTAGCCGGAAAAGGTTAAACTTATAGGACTTCGTAGAACTCAACCGGATTCTGATCTCTTTAGAGATAAACTTGGAGTCCGGCCATGTTCGATTCGCCCATTTCTCAATGAACGCGAAGAGCGGCTGACAAAAGACTTGGTAAGCTCCGACGAGGTGAATGACAATGGCGGCGTTGGCTATGTCGAGAAGCCAGAATGGGTTGTAGAAGCCGAAGCCGGTTAGAAGATTACCAGGTGCAGAGTCTCCGAAGGCGGCGTAGCCCATACAGCCGCAAACCATGTAGAAGAAGGTAGTCACTACCACGCTTAAAAATGTGGCCTTTTTCATCACTTTCGCTTCCGACGGCGGCGGCGCTTTGATTGTGTCCTGGAATCAAGCATGTTATATTTAAGTAAAAAGAAAAAGCTGCTGTTTTGGTTTGTGCTCAGATGAGTACTTGGATTTCGATGAGGATCATGGAGTATGAGTAGGCGAAGGCAATGTCCCCGAAAGCTTGGAGGCTGTGCCAGACCTTCTCAGTCTTGGTTACAGAGCCTATGCTGATTCCAGTAAGGCTCCCTTTGAATCCACCGTTTGCTGTTCAAAACAAGAGGAAAAAAGTTGTGTTGTTTTTTTTTTAATAACTTTTTCATTACAGAACTTGAACGGAAATTGATTTAATAAGTTTGAGCTGCTTACCAACAACATGAGCAATGCCGAGGGCCAGGCCAATGGAAGAATAGGTGAAGGACATAACTGCAGCTACAATTGAGAGCCACCAAATCTGATCAAAATCAGGGATTTGAGAAAAGAGAATTTGTGTGACGCCGAAGATGATCATGTAGGGATTGCTTGAGATATGGCATGGGCTTCTGTGTCCTTTCTCATGGAAGCAATTTGATCTCCGAATTGCCCTGTATAAGAAAACTTAAAAATTAGCTTAGATGGTAAAAAGGTAATTTTGACAATTTGAAGAGCGGCTACTCACATCATACTAATGGAGGCAGCAATTGTGTATCCAATGGCTACTCCAAAGAGATTCAGATACTGAATAAGCCCGCAGAGTTTCACTTTCATTCCGCCTGAGAAATAAGTATAAGGGTATTAATCAGATCAAAGCTGAGAGCTTTTGAATTATTAAAGATTAGTTAAGAGGGAACAAACCGAGATAGGAATGGACGGCGGCGCTGTAAGTGTAATTACGCTTGCCGGTGATGGGATCGCCGGTTCTGTAACAGTCCGCAAGGAGAGAAGAAGTGTAGAAGGTGACAAAGGAGAAGATAATCATTACAATGGGACCGGCGATCCAACCCAGCTGTGCGACAGCCCAAGCCAGCGATAGCACGCCGGAGCCGATGACAGCGGTAATGATATGAGAACTTGCAGTCCACACAGTTCCTGCAAAAAAAGATTCAAGTTTTATTATTTTGTGCTTCTTTTATTTTCATGGCAAAGAGAATTAAGAATCTTAAACACAAAAAAAAAAAAAAAAAAAAAAAAAAAAAAAAAAGATGTTTTTACCAGTTCTACTGACACGCCCATCGTCATCGAAGCCTTTCATGCCCTCTTGTCTCTGCTGTTGGGACGGTTCTATGGAGATCTCCATGGGAGCAAAAACAGGAGAGAGAAGCGGAGTAGAGTGATACTAAGAACACACACAGAGAGTTCCAAGAAAGAGCTCTTCTTCTCTATACATTAAGATTGGATGGATGAAAAATGACAGTTTTGCGTATGTTATTTATATAAATGGAAATCAGAAACGTGATAGATCTTGGTGTGAGGTGGAGGGAGGTAGGCTAACGTTCATATTCTGATGGTCCCAATTGGGCGGTCAATGATAACTTTGCCACCATCTCCTTCCTATCTGCGTACCTCCACTTATGCACCTAAACGTGGAGGCAGAGGCTGAAAGGAGAAGAAACAAGGAAGGAAGAGAGACAGAAGAGACAAAGGAAGAGAGAACGTGTGTGACCCAGTAGAAATTTTACAGTGAAGCTGCTTCTTTCTTATACGGTGAAGCTTTTTTATAGACCTTACTCGGCCTCTGCAATTGAATGGGCCCATTACAGTGAAGCTTTTTTATCTCAATTTTATGATTTTGAGATAACTTGTGACCTCACTCAGAAAAAATTTGAATCTGATTCAATCATATAATGTAATAAAATGATTAGGAGAACGTGAAATTAATGAAGAAATAATAAAATTATTAGAGATAAGAAAACTTGTATATAATATTTTAAATTTATTTAAATTTTATGTATTTAGAGGCCTCATATTCTAATTGAATTTAGACTTTTTTTTTAACAATCTACCCATTAGCCAATGCGTTAAATAAAAACAAGGTCAAATTTGAATAGACAGCTCCAAAAGCTAGATTATGATATATATATATATATATATATATATATATATATATATATATATAGAGAGAGAGAGAGAGAGAGAGAGAGAAAGAGAGAGAGAGTAAATTTGAGCTGCTTATAAATTTTTGCTCATGCAGCTCTATTTGATTTAGGCTTCGTTTGGGATGATTTTTTCGCTGCTTCTTAAAACAGCTTTCTAGTATAAAAATCTAATTTGTTATACTAGAAAGATGCTTTAAGAAATAACAAGAAAGTCATCCCAAACGAAACCTTAATGGTGGAGAGTTTGACTTCCAATTAAGAAGTCTTAAATTTAAATCTCACCTTTGGGCTGGATATATATAAAAAAAAATGTATTTGGGCATTGCCCCTCATTTCTCAAGAAAAAAAAAATTTACCGGTCTCAATTCCACCTCTTTTTTTGTTTTAATTCCACCTCTTTTCACACTCATGTTTTCGTTATATAATCTAACAATATTCATTATTTCAAGCAGGCGTGCTGTCAGTGGCGTCAAATTGCTGAAAATGTGACTCGCTTCTTGGACCACAAATCGGAGCCGACTTATCTAGCAGAGATTCGTTGGGTGAATGCAACGGGTGGTGTTTCATTGCACGACGCGGCGTTGTGTCGTGGCGCAGGGTCGTTGTCGGAGTCAACTTAGGGGTGTGTGAATAACGAAAAGCTCCATGACTTTGAATATTCAACAAAAATTAAATGTATTATGGAGAGTCGCCGCGTTTTATTATTATTTGAGCTATTATTAATTTATTTCATTTAATTTGAATCATGTGATTATTGGAGATAAATATTTCATAATTAATTAAGAAATATCAGGTATTATATAAATAAAATAAATCTATATATAAATTCACTCTTTCTTTTTATTTATTTCCACACAAATATTTTTAGTATTTATACATTTTTTTAATAATAGGTAATAAAATATGATTCGAATTTATAATTTTAAATATTATTTTTTCTATAATAATAGGGCTCGACTGTCTTCACTATTTATAACTTAATTGATATTTTAATAAAAATCAATTAGGATGTGATATATCATAAAAAAATGCATCCCGATCGAGCAAGAATATCGAAGGAAAATTGGGTTGAAAGCTTTCAAAATTAAATCTAAAACCATCCAAACTTCGATTTCAGTAAACTTATAGTCGAACTGAACTTCTCGAAAATACAAATTCAATGACACCAAAATTAGTCTAATTCGAGCTCAAAAGAGCCTAAATAAAATATCCAATGCATATTTAAAAATCATAATTTGGATTAACAAACGAAGTCTAAAAGTGACATGCTTATAGTTGAATCGAGTGGCTTGATAAGACGAATCCAACGAGCCAAATATCATCAAATTCTGATATCATTAAGGCATTCAAATGACCAATAAATGATCCACAATCAAAGGGATGAATATCGACCATCCATTCAAATCACTCCCACCATGCCCTCGATCCTCCCCATATTCACAAGCCACACAAATTTTAAAAAGATATAAATAGTCCCCCCATTCTTCACATGAGGGGGAGGGAAGAAAGGAGGAAGAGAATGGAAGAATTTGAGAGCTTACTTCATGCTAACCACCGCTGGACCTCCACTTGTTTATCGACCTTCGTCGGACCTCCGCCTATTCGTCAGCCACTATCAGACTTCTGCTCGTTCATCAACCACAACCGAACTTCTACTCGTTCGTCGACCACCACCAGAGTTCTTCCTAAATACCGTCAGACTTCCGCTTGTTCGTCTACCACCGTCAAACTTTTAACCATTTGCCTACCACGACCAAAGTTCTTCCCGACAACCGTCAGACTTCTGCTTCCTCGTCAACCACTACAGACTTCCACCCGCTCATCGACCACAGTTGGAGTTTTTCCTAACCACTGCCGAACTTCCGCCTGTTCATCCACCATCGCTAGAGTTCTTCCCGACCACTATTGGGCTTCAGCTTGTTTGTTAACCGTCGCCGAACTTCTGCCTGTTCATCCACCATCGCTAGAGTTCTTCCCGACCACTATAGAACTTCCGCTCATTTGTCAACCATCGTCGGAGTTCTTCCTAACCACTATCAAACTTCCACTCATTCATCGACCATCGTCGAATTTTCACCCGTTCATTGACCATCGCGAAACTTTTGTCTAATTCTACAATCCATTGTAATTCCATCATCTCTAAGGGGCAAATCAAGCTTTTTAATCCACTCAAACTTAGTGGAATTTTTTCATTTGAGCAAGTCCCATAATTTATCCCTTCTCGGGTTTTCCACTAAAAAAAATTATGGCATTTTTCTCTATGTCAATTATCTATTGGAGTGTTAGATATACGTACATTGCGAAAACACTTTATTCTCTTGCTCTACTGTCGCATATATTTTCGCCCACAATAAGATGATAATTTCATAAGCATCCCAAAAATTTAGACTATTTACAAAATTAAATATTTATATACTTTTATTCATCAAATTCTCATCTAAATATTAAAATTCCCATTAAAATTTCATCCCACGCTATTTTTTAGCCAAATGCATAGCAATATAAAAAAGTATTATTATTATGGGATAAGTTATACTTTCAAAATAGAAGAAATATTGATATCATGTTTTAAAATTCCACCTTATAATAATACTTTCTTATTATTTTTTAAATTAGCTTTTTAATACAACGTATTATTTTTCAAATAATTTTCACATAAAATCTACTTTATAAAGCAATAAAAAGTTATCCCAATTGAAGTGATAGTACTATTGAATTTATGATGGTGAGATTAAAAGTAATGATCTTTATTTTAATATTAACATATTTAAAATAAAGTAATCATATTTTATTTATCAGCCTAAAGTTGTCTGTAATTGAATAAAATAAATCAAAAAGTGCCTAAATTTGACAGATGTGCTCTCACCACACTAATCACAAACTAATTTAATCCAAATTTCGCTACATTTCATATTCAGAGGCTTTCTTTTTTAACAAGGGTTAGCTAATCATGATGTCACCTTTAAGAATTATATAAATATATACATTTTCAAAGAATAACAATCTTTAAAAAACCAAAATCTAGATGAAGCTCTTCTTATTTTGATGATTAATAAGAGAGAGTAGAAAAGTTGATTTAGGCTTCGACTTTCTTACCTTTTTTTCTAAAGCAACTGTTTAATTCCAAAATCTATTGAACTAAAATTTTTTGTACTAAAAATTTGCTTTTGAAAGCAGTAATGAAGTTATCCCAAATGAAGTTTTCATGTTGATGATTTTCTTGGTCGTAAAGTTCTGCCAATGTTGACAAAAAACTTGTTTAATCTTTATAAAGGATTAAGACATGAATGATAGATATAGCACTTTATGACTTTGTACATGAAATCATTCAATGTTCATTTAACCTTTACTTTTTTGTTCTATTTGTATACTTGAAAAGTAGTGCATATTTTCCTAAAGTGCTAAAAGGCCTAAAAATTAAGAATAATAAATGGATAAATTAATAGAGAAGTGAATTTAGGTATATAGAATATGTATTCAGAAAAGTGAATTGGGAGCCTTTTTAAGTCAATTTTAGACATTTGTTGTCATATTTTACTTCAAATCTTCTCCAATGATTCGATTCTCATAAGAACAAATAGATGGTGAGAAGAAAATGAAGGAAAGAAGCGTAGAAAAAACTAAAAAGATGATTTGTGCATTGAAGATAAGAATTACTTGTACAAGTTTGTCTCCACTAGGTGAGCATCGTTGAAGCTTAAGAGGAAGAAATAATCAAATTAATTATGATATGGACATTGATATTTAAGTTAGATCAATGATTGTATAACAAATTTTATGTAAATAAAATGATATTTATTGTGTGTTCTAATCACCTCAGCTTTCCAGTTATCAAGCCAACAAGCAAAGCTAATGCGAAATCAAATTCACACCATTATTTATCTATTCTTTACTTTTTTTTTTTCTTCTGGAGAACGATGACAATTATCTTATTCATATCATCATGTGAAAATCATTCCAAATGAAAACTAAGCGGAACAGGATTCTTAGCGTGATTTCAGCATCATTTGGGACGACTTTTTTGTTGCTTTATAAAGCTATTGTTTAGTACAAAAATCTTTTCAAAGCAGAAAAATGATAACGGTCTAAAACTGTTCCAAACAAAGCCTTCAATTATCGACAAACATCCAGTTGATCTTTCAAATGATGATAAAAAAACACTATAATTAGCATGCAAGTTGCACAGTGCAATTATCTTTGGTTAGGATTGATTCCTACATAGTCAAAGTGTTTCATTAAAAAACTAGTTAAATTAATCACAAACGCTCAAAAATGGATTCCAAGGATGAAATTAGCTTGATTAAACTTTCAGGGGAGGATTTCAATCCCCAAACGAGCTTCAAAATGATGTATGCTAATGCTAGTTCAGTATGAAGCAAATCAATTGAAATTCTTAAGTTGCTGTTAAGACACCAGGGAAGAACTAGAAGAAGGTTTAAGAACCATAAGCACACACATATATTGATATATATATATATATATATATATATATATATATATATAATTAAAAAGCAGAAAGATAGAAGGCTCATTTGGTCAGTAGCGGTTCTAAAGGCCTGGATTTGAATTTTAAAAAAAGTCAAGTCAATAAAGAAAAAAAAATTTTAAAGATCAAGGACATGCGGTTGATCCACAGAAGAAATCTCGGACGAAGTTGAGAAACTAATCGCTTAATTACCGCTAATGATGCATCAATGACAACGACTTTGTAATGAGTACAAAAGCATGGACTTGATAGCGTCAATATAGGCCATCTAGCCTAACATCAATCAGCTTTGATCGGTTTTCTAGGCCATGGATGTTTATATAGATAGAATCACAATGGATTTCAACTTTGTTACTCTCCAAATAGTGCGGAGGATAAGATGTTGGTTGTAGTCTGCTCGGCAGGAACAATGGATGAATTCCAACAAAAGGGAGAGTACCCTAGACAAGTTCTTCGATGAGAACATATAACAAATTCTGAAAAGAACCCCCAATCAATGGGCAAGTGCTATGGACGAGAAGTTTAGATCTTCAAGAAGAATGATTTTGTCAAGTAGGTGATTTTTGGAGACCCTTAGGTGAGTTCAACTTTTGACTACTAAAGTTGAAGAGGAATTTGTCAATTCAGGCGCCTCAATGATTTTTTTTTTTTTTTTGCCAAGGGTAGCATGATCATCTAACCTTAAACTTGGCTAGTTATGAACAAATTAACATGATTCACAACCAATGAGTTACAAAACCATATTTAAGCTTATCAGTTTAATCGATAAACCAAACTTAGGTGAATATCGATAACTCCAACACCAAATCTGGTGGCCCAAGCTTTTTAAGCACAAGCACTGAGGTAAGTGGTGTTTCATTGATGCATGTAAATTACTAATTTAATTCTACTCAAATCCAAGAAATGATTTAGCAACTGTTAGTTAAGCGTGGAATCTGATTATATTGATCAACTGGATTGTATTGTTGCCTCGTTCAATCCCCCCCTGCTTGGATTTAGGTGCAAAGCACCCGATTTTTCTTTTTATAGTGCCCCGACCCTATATACTCCAGCGCCCCAACGCTACATGATTTGTTGGAAAAAGACAGAATGCAGAGCGTTGCGGCACTCCAAACCTCGGCATTGCGACACTCCTGACCGAGCTCTGTGCCACGGTCGTGCAGGCTAAAATCAGAGTGGGAGTGTGCTGCGCTCCAACTTGGCGTCACAACAATTTTCTTTCTTGTTTTTCATTAAGGGTTGTGTCCCTTGGTGGTTGTATTGTATCTCTTTATCTGTTCTAGTGTGAGGGCGGCGTAAAAATAAGAGAAGCAAGGAGAGAGTGAGAAAGACAATAGATCTGTGTTATTTCTCTCAAATTTTCATAGTGAATTCCTTAGAGTGGTGTGGCTCTGTAGTTTTTTCCCGGTTTCTAGTTTTTCTACGTTAAATCCTGGTGTTCTTTCGTTTCCGTTGCATTTTCTATTTATTGCTTGTTTCGTTACTTGTTTTTCTTCCTACCCCCAACAGCAATAAATCCTACTCCAACAATGACTATGAATGAGTTGACGGAAAGCTAAATTGTATGATTCCTCAAAAAAATAATCAACAACTCCTTTCAGTTGATTCTTGTAACCAACTCAAAACTTTGAAATTAGAATCCAAATGATGTAGGGAGATCATTTGATAAAGCGTTTTAAATAAAGCTCCTCAGAGATAGAACACACAAATAGTGAAAACACTGCTAAATTCCCAAAAATATATTCATTCCCTCTTTCTTCTTACAACTGATATATTTATAAGCTAGTAAGGAAAAACCTAGAGAAATCTAAAAAAATCAAGAACATTTTAGAATCCTATAGCAAACTTGTAAAAAACTAATTAACATATGCCTAAGGAACAATTTAACTAAGATGCTCTGCATCGTCAGACCAACAAATTTTATATATGCCAAAAATACTCTCAACAAAATCTTCAAATAAAACCTTCCACACTTATAAAATCAACATATTTTTATCACTCAAGTCTCCATTACATGTTAAATACTTAAAAAAAAAATAAAAAACTATATAATGTCATATCTTTTTATGATGAATAATTCTTCTAATTCTCACAAAATAAATACGTATTAAAAGAAGCATTAATACGAAGACTTTTTAAGAACAGGCACTTCACCGACGTTCAACACCATCTAATACTGGCACATATAGTAAATTTAATGCACTTTGTTTCTTTCTTTCTTTTTTTTTCATCTTCCGTGCATTCTTATGGGAAACTAATTTTAAATTCAGGGCAATGGCACGAATGATCAGTTAAATCCCAGCGCAAAATCAATTTTTAGCTGGAATTTATTAGATTTCATTTTGATCAAATCAAGGTAAAAGTTTGTCTTATGACAATTGAATTAGCTCCATTCAACTGAAATAACGCTTCGATTTTCATGCAAACTTTGAGTTAAACTCAAAGCATATTATAAGCTCCTCATTTGAAGCTTAAACGCACTTAAGCGCAAATCAACAGCCCCTTAATATTTTGAAGGGTCACTTGTTCTCTTAAGTTTCTATTTTAGGCTGAAAATTGAACAAGATGGGGGTCTAGTGGAAAGTATGGGGCAGATCCAACCGTCTAACTCAACAGAGTAGACTAGTATGACAGTACAATGATTTTTTTTAAATATTCATGTCATTTCTATGGGTGAGTAGATTTTGGAAAAGCATTGCTTGAAAGTGAAAAAAAAAAAGACAGTAAAATATTTTCCTACTCCACAAGTAGGAAACAAGAATGAATAATGCTGTAGTCTCCAAATAAATCAACATAAAAATAAAATTTCATT
This sequence comes from Dendrobium huoshanense, assembly GCA_016618105.1. NCBI lineage: Eukaryota > Viridiplantae > Streptophyta > Magnoliopsida > Asparagales > Orchidaceae > Dendrobium > Dendrobium huoshanense. The sequence goes on along the minus strand of CM028353.1, from coordinate 38,554,658 downwards.
TTCACTCACAAGATCCACTGAGCATGCAAGTAATACTCTCATTTTATAGCAGGCATCTATATATCTACATAAACATATAATCCATAAAAGGTGCATAGCTATCAAACAAGTGACAAAAGGAATTAGCAAACAATTAATAAAAGTTTACAAACTAATCTAACCAATCAAAGAGATTACCTTAAGAACATAGTTATCAAAAATTGAGAATAACATAGAAGTCATTTACCTAGGGATGCAAGCAAACCAAATGTTCGACGAACTACTCGTTGTTCGGTTCGATTAAAGCTCGTTTGTGATCGTTTAATTAACTAAACAAACAAATTTGAACAATATTTTAAATACTCGATTCTTAAATAAACAAACTTGAACACTAATGCGTTCGGCTCATTTATGTTCGCGAACAGCATCATTTGAAGTTCGTGAACAAGCTCGACATTAAGCTTGATAAGAAGCTCGATTCGTGTTCGATTTTGAACTCGTGAATAAGCTCGATAAAAATAATTAATATTTGACTATAGAATTAATAAATATAAATAATCATTGCCTTTGTTACATAAACTATTGCTTTTATTATAAATGTGTTTGTTCATAAATATGTTCATGAACGTGTTTGTTTGATAGTTAAAAAATTTTTGTTAAATATGTTCGCGAACAAGCTCGATAAGCACTAAATGAACGAACATGAACTGAACATGAACCAAACATGAACACTCATTAATTTAAATGAACCAAATATGAACATAAACAATAAAGCTCGAACAAACATGAACCAAACTTGAACAAGCTAATATTAAATGAACACAAACATGAACACTCACATACTCGGCTCGGCTCGGCTCGGCACGTTTGCAGCCCTACCTTTACCATGAGAACTAATGACGTTCCAGATGAATTAGCAGAAAACCCTTCACGAAATACTGAGTAGGTATCTACTACAATTGAACAGTGCTGAAGCCAAAGACAATAGGCTTAAATACATAGTACTGCAGTCATGAAGCAGTTACAATATCAATATCAGTAGCACGCACATATCTAATGAACATCACTGAAGTTCTTCATATTCTAATGAAACTGCTAAAAAGCTAATATTAAAATTCATTTAATTAAGAGGAAAGTAGTAGCCTAACAGTGTTACTTATTTCCCTGCAAGTTTGGCTGGATGGGCTGCACACGAAAGGTCAATGGCATCTGAGCTGCATACTCCCTATCTTTCTGATGATAGCCGATGTCCAGTTCTCTCATGCTCCCTTCCATTGCTAGTTGCTGATGATGCTGTGAAATTGAAAACAGCGATTTCCACAAATAAGAGGCAAAATGAAACTTACAAGAACTATCTAGGAAAGATGAGCTCAATTGCAATATGAACAACAAATAAAAAGATAAAAAGGAAATATAAGTCTTGTGGCAGGATTGTTACAAGGTTTAAAACGCACAATTAATTATTGAGGCATTTTTTGTTCGAGCCCTCAAAATTTAAAAATTATATAAAGTGAAAATAAAATTTAAAAAGTGTTTTTTTTTATATAATACCCAAATAATATGTAAAAAGTGACATATTAGCATTCTATTGAACTGTGAAGTAGCAAATTGGCATACATATGAAATAAAAAATAGCAGAAGTCATAAAATGGCAATGGATGAATTGCGTGAAATAGAATTGAAATTCAAATGTTACAATAGCAAAACAATATTTAATATAGGAATTGATAAAAGTATTATATAACAACAATTTCAACTCTAAATTCCTTCTTTCTACTCATCCACATTTAATTCCTAAAGAAAGCTAAAATAGTTCGCAACAACTCAGAAATCATCTGCATTGTCATCATTGAGGGGTCTTTATTTGAGTCATTATAATAAATTGGTCTAACCCCTACCTCATCCTGTGGAGTGTAATGTCTCTCAATCTACTTCTTTATTTATTTCAGTCATCTTCTTCTTTCATAAATAGTTTTCATCAACATAAAGATAAAATTAATACTCCAAACTATTTAGAGGAGGATGTGATGGTGGTGTTCAGCCTTCAAGTGACCCCCACCGGTGGTTACAATGGTGGTGGCTACGGCGAAGGCAGGGGACTAGAGGTCAAGGGAGTCGAGAGGAAGTTGTTGTAGCTCAGAGGTGCAATGCATGAAAACATGATTTGTTCGAGACTTTAGTTTAGGATTCAGGGTGAAGCATACGCCTCGAGGCATTTTTCACTGAAATTGCGTTGAGACTAGCCTCAAGACGAGTCTGATATTGTGCAATTTCAAACCATGAATTGGATAGTGCCAAAAGAATAAAGTAGCCATTTGAAAAATGATGGCTTATACTAGCTTTTAAGCCAATTTTTTCACTAAATAATGTTGGGAATTAGTTTAAGGCTTAATCCAAACACTAAGAATAAATAAAACTAAAACCTAAATTACCTAAATTTAAAGAAAAAAAACCAAGAATTTTTTTACATCCTAGTCTACTTGATGATTGCTTCCTATTTTTATTGGTACAGATTTCATTATGGTGAGGATGATGAAGTTTTACAAGAGAAATTCCCAGCCTCATATTTTATATCTTTTTTTATCTCTCTAATAATGGCACCATTTTTATGATGAAATCCAATGGAAAGTGAAATTACCTATGGAATCCCCAAAATATTTTTAATGAATTAAGTTGTAAATACTGCAGACCTTCCAAGGATCCAACCCCTTCCAAATCCCACAACAACCTTATCGCAAAAGTTGATCCGCATATTTCCTATATGTAAGCATTTTCTGTGTAGGTATAATTATGCTCCACGACTTAACAGACAGGAAATGGAGTGTTGTGTTTGTATCTCTTATTTCCCCCTTTTTTTAGAGCAATAACTGAATTTTATCCTAGCATTAACTATAGACTACTTACGAAAAAGTGTAAACCACCATAATTAACCTATCAGTGTCCTGAAAGATAAGAACTCAGAGAAGCCAATGTATTTCAAAAAAATTTATTTCCAACTAGGTTTGAAGAAGTACTAGAGATGCAAATGCAGGTTATTGTATTGAAAAAAATCCTTGTTTGAAGAATATGACGCACCAAATAATGGCATGGTGCCTTCAGGTTTCCAAGTGTTTGCAATACACATGACAACCTTCTACAAGTGTCAACTACTTTACGGATAATGGTTGAAATTGGTCTAAAAAAATTTCAGGAATGCTCACACCATTTCTATCATTAGGCCTGTGAAAGCTATCAAATAACATAAGAGATGTGAGAGTGAGTTTATGAATGTTTAATGCCCTAAAGGTGTAAAACAAAACAATGAGGCAATAATCTACAATGACTTTGGAGAAAGACAACCAAACAAGGAATCTTTTTTTTATTTCATATCCTGACTCTAATTCATTCTTTCCCTCCCAAGCATTTCCTCCCTCACATTGTGATCCCCTATTTTCACCTGCTAAAAGACTAAGCGTTCTTGTGAAGTTATACAGGAAGACTAATTAAGCGGAGGGAGAGGAGACCAGCCAAATTCACTTCCATTGAAATGTCTAGCTAGCATTAAGTAAACATTGTATTGCAATTGCCTTAAAACGAATGTAATAAAAGAAATGCAATTTATTTTCATGAATTTGATTGTTACAATCTAGACTTGGATCTGACCCTAATTCTTGATTTGGGTCTATATATTCCCAAGTCCAATGGTGAGATTCTTTTCAATAAAGGAATCTATGGCCATCTTGTTTTTTCATCATATCATGGCCACCCCATTTTTTGTAGTCGAGCCTCCCAACTCCCTCACAAATTCACCAGAGGAAGAAGGAATTAAGAAAGAATACTTAATCAACCAAAAGATATACATCAATTTGGTATCAAAGTCAAAGTTTCCCAAATCTGAATCCATACTCCTATAATAACCTTTATAATAATCTAGTCGATCTGGTTGGTAAAATCTTTGAAAATGTTGCCAAGATTGGATGAAAAATCCCCTTGGTTGGAGCTAGTTAGAGTTTGGTGATCCCCTCTAAAACTAAAACTTTTTTTAGTAGTAGTATTTTGTGTGTTTTATTTTTATTTTTTTATTTTATTGGTACTGTATTTTATGTATCATCCCCTACTCCAAAAATATAAAAAACAAATTTTCATAGTAATCAGACCATTCCAATTAGGGCTTTTGTTAGGGTCAGGTGGTCAGCCAACTTTGCCAAAACATACCTAGTTGCAAATTTCAACTGGATAACCAAAACTCTTCTAAAATTCACCAAAATTTCATATCCATAGCAGACATCCCCTCCTTTAATTTTCATACATTATGTTCACAAATATCCAAAACTTTTAGAAGCCCTAAGTCAATTCAGCCTAAAGCCAAAAAGGGAAATTTGCAGACCAATCTCGAAAAAATTGCAGGGAAAAATATAAAAAATCCGCCAAAATTCACCAAAATTTCTAGAGCATGAATATACATCTTCCCCTTCAATTTAGCTTTTACTTCAAGTCAATTAGACTTCTGGAGAGGGAGATCTAGTGGGAAGAATCTAGGGTTCCAAATTCTAGACTAGTCCCTGTAATTGTGTTGGCCGACCACTAAAAACTTCCAAACCCTAATTTCATTAAAAACTAAAAGCTTCTCCCTCATGCTTTTGGAGCTCCGCTAGGGCTTCGCCCGAGCAGCCTCCTTCCGGCCGCGAGTGTCATTCTCTACTTGGTTCGTGTATTCTACTAGGGGATCCTCCTCCGTTCGATTTTTCCTTCCTGTCGCCTCTTGGATTTCGCGTCCGGGTTGCTCTCCTGTCCATTCATCATCGTATCTTTGACGTATATGCCTCAGGGAAGTGCCTTTTATATTGCGCCCTGACTCTCAATTTTTTTTTTTTTTGGAATTTTCCTTCGGTTTGTTGTGTTCTGCTTTCCGTTTCTTGTCATCTGTTTTATTGTTGGAGGCTAACCACCTTGTGGATCATGTATTTTTAATGGGAATGGCTCTTCTCATTCCTTTCGTGATGCTTTAGCAGGTGATTCGTCTTGCCGCCCATTTCAAGTTTTCCTTGGTGGGAAAATTCCCAGCTCAGCATCCCTCTCTCGAAGCTATTTGGAAATTCTTCTTTAATTTAAAGCTTAATGGTGAAGTTTCGGTTACCCTTCTCAATTAGAAGCATGTGTTGGTTAAACTAGCTAATGATTTGGCCTACTGTAGGGTGTTTTCTCATCGTTCTTATTTTGTCAAAAATTATTTTATGAAAGTGTTCAAATGGTCCCCTACGTTTGATATTGAAATGAAATCCCCCATCATTCCTATTTGGGTCTCATTCCTCAACCTTAGACCCCATCTCTTCTCCCCCTGTATCATTCATGGTCTCAGTTCAATTTTTGGTCGGGCTCTTAAGACTGATAATGCCACTTCGTGTGGCTCTCAGCCGTTGGTAGCTCGTATTTTGGTTGAGTTAGATGTCACCAAACACTTCCCTGACGGGGTGTGGGTCAGCCCAGAAAATATGGGTTATGTTCAAATAGTGGTTATGGAAGAATTTCCCTCAAATTGTTCTCATTGCAAATTGCTTGGTCACTCGAAAATGGAATGTGGCATTAAACCCCAATATCTCTATTCTTCCCTATACTAATCCTCTCTTGGGTAATGTGAGTGTTATGCCTTCTACTGATGAGCCTACTAGTAGACATATCAATGATTGTTTGGATTTGGCTTTACATAATGATGTTGGTGAGAACCATGTTGATAATGTGGTTATATTATCTAGTGATGCTGGGTTGTCGGTTGAACTAGACCCTGTGGTTCATCCTGTGACTGTTCCAATTGTTGAGAATATTGGCATTATTTCTTCTAATCTGGTTGAAATGTCTTCTCTTGCTCCTAATGTGATTAAAGTTGGAAATTGTTGTGTTTCCTCTTTCCATGAGGCTAGTGAGGATATAAATATGGGGGCTGATAATAATGTTATTTTAGTGGTTGTTGATGGTGTTAAATATGTTATTTTTTCTGTTGCTATGGAGTTGGGTAATGAAGGTTCTGACCCTGAAACTTGTCTTGAGAATATGGGCGTGGTGAATTTGGGTTTGTGAGATGTTAACAAGGTGGTTGATGTCGGATTAGATCTATCTCATGTTTCTTTCTCCTATCGTTATTGAGAAAGTTCCGTTGGATTTTGATAATGTTTTGTCTCATAATAGCTAAATGTACACCTCTTGTGGTGTGGTTGTTATCTCTAGTGGAGAGGTTTTTTTGGGACTGGTTTTGTCCTCTAATATTTTGGTTGCAATGGTTTGCCTTTGATTGATATTCCAGTTTCTCTCATAACTAATGATGTTTTGAAAGCTCAATTTGGGTTTAAAATGAAGGAATCTTGTGTGGCCCAATGTGATTGGCTTGATGAGATTGTTTCTTCCCCTTGCGGTGGTGATGGGGAGGATTTTGTTGGATCTGAAGAGGAATTTCAAGCAATATATAATTTGAATGTGGGTCGCATAGTTGACAAGGCCTCTTCTTTCGGGAGTGGTAAGCATCGCATAATTCTAATAAGAAGTAATTCTTCTTGGGCTTTGTTGGTTTGGATGGCTATTCTAGTTCGATGGTTGGGCTGTGGTTATGGGTTCTCTTCGCTTCGTTGTTTGGATTGGGCAGGCTATGTTTCTTTCTTTGTTTTCTTTGTTTTTTCTTCCTTGTAGGGTGCTATCTAGTTGGATCTCTTCCGGTCTTGGATATGGTTGCTTCAACTTGGCCTCTCTTGGTTGGACTAATCTTGTCTCTAGTTGAAGTCTTGTTGGGTCTTCTTTGTTCTTCGCACTGGTTGTTTCTTGTTGGTCGTTCCAGGGTGGCTCCCTTAATGGTCCTTGCTTTTGTTTTTTGTCTTTTCTTTTGTTTGATTGTGTATTTAGACTGAATCTAAGGCTCGTAGGTTTTACTTTAAATGATGTATTTTAAAGGGTTGTGGATTCTTTAAGGACTTGCATCATAGCTTTATTAGGGGCGTCAAAACGGGTAGACCAGTTGGGTTCGGGTAGAACCCGAGTTGACCTGGGTCTAAACAGGTCAACGCAAACCCAACCGGGTTTACAAATGGCTCAGGATTTTCAACCGGCTAGACCCGACCTACGCAGGTTGTTAGGTTGACCCGACCCGACCAGACCCGCGGACCCGCAAACTCGAATCAGTTGTAGCATTTCGTCGCGAGATGTGCGGCTTTTGTCCGCTGTAGCCTGTAGCTAGTAGCACAAGGGGGAGGAGGCAAGGAGCAGAACGCCGTTCCATTTCTAGATTTTTCCTCATACAAATATGATAATGCCATTGTTCTCATGGCCCTCTTTTTGTCTATTTTATAGCACTTGATCTCTCTCAGGCAGTCAAAATATGCTTATGATTCGATCTCTCCACCTCCGTCGCCGCTGTTGAAGCAAAGAGGACATTTCATTTCCAAATTCTCCTCCATAGTCTCGTTGTTGCAGACACAGATGTAACCTCTTACAGTTTGGCTCCGAGGAAGAGCCTCAGATTATTAACACACCTGTTGTTGCAAAATTCCTTGGAGTTCTTCACACTACCACCCTATGTGGAGCCGAAGTTGATCGTTGAAATTCCAGAATGCATACTCCAATCTTCCATGTACGCATTAGTAAAGAGGGCATTGCCGCATTGGCAATGACGGCCTTTAGCGAGCAAACGAAGAGGGAGAGAAATCTGGTAGCGGCCTTTAGCGACAGCCTTTAGGCTTTAGCCAGCAAATGAAGAGGGAGAGATGGTGTAGGCACGAGTGAAGTTTACCAATGGGGTGTGCGGTTTGACCTGGAAAACATAGACTGTTTTTCTAATTTCGGGTCAAAGACGGATTGTTGGGTTGACCCGGACTCGGACCCAACCCGATTTTTCAAACGTGTCAAAAACTACAACCCGAACCCGACTTGTTTGCTAAACAGGTCGACCCGAACCCGGATTTTTCTGGTCGGGTTCGGGTCAAGTTATCGGGTAGTGTCAATAATTAACACCCCTATCTTTTATTTAATTTGTAGAGCTCTAATGTGGGTTGGAAAAAAAAAATCAAATATAGCTTTTATAATAACTCAAACTCTTAACTATAGAAATAGTATCTGCTTTAGCCTAAATGCCTCACGGTTTTATTCTGTTAGTATAACTTCCCAGGAAATCACCCATTCCATGATTTCTCTAAGATGAGCACGCTTAACTACAAAGTTTCTTAATAAAATTCCGACCATTATACTAAAATGTGCCTTGATGTTAAAAAGTTTAACTTCTTTTTTACTTAAAAGAGATTCACAGCTTTACTCTCCTAATTATCTCAAGAGAGCCCCCATCCAACAATTTGATCACATCCCGTGATTTAACCCAACACCATTCACTTTAAATTTATAATTGGGATGAAAGGAAAATATCATAAGGATCAATTACTCATCAAGAACCATAACTCATCAAGAACCATAATTTTACATAAAGATTCCCATAGTGCGATTGAATATTTAATACATTCATGGAATTTACTTCAAGATCTAAAGTTAGAGAAGTTGATTAGATGATGAAAACCAAATGAATAAAAGACTTAAATGTTGATATCCAAATTGAAGTATAAGCCCATAATTCCACCGCATTAGACGATGTCTTCAATTGAAGGCTAGAAGATTTTTTTTTAATTTAAATTAATATGAATAATCATTTTGGGTACTACATTTAAATTTCAATCACTTGTTAGTATTTGATATCAATTTGGATAAAATTAGTTTTAAATTTTAATTATAACCCAATATGTATAAATAAGATATGATTAATGTGATTTTCATTATCCATGACTTACAATTAAATTCAATATTCAATTTCCTTTATTTTGTCTCTATTCTTACTTTCCACTCTCTTAGCACTAGGTAGGTGTGTCAATTTCGAGTTACGGGTCGGGTTCAGGTCGAACCCGAAACTGACCCGGTACTATTCGGGTTCGGGTCAACCCTACCCGTTTTTGCAAACGGGTCGATTTCCTGGACCCGAACCCGACCCGCTTCGAGTTCGGGTCAACCCGACCCGACCCACAGACACGGAAGTGGGCCGATGGCCGGTGGCAGTGGAAGCCGGAGGAAGCGGCCGGTGAGTGACGCGGAATTGACGCGACCAGCGGCGGCGCGGAATTGCCATTGAAACGGAACTGCCCGGCAAGGCGGCGATGGCCTCGGGATGCGAAGGTGGCGAAGCGACACGACCTGGCCTAGGGACACGAAGCGATGAGATGCGGCCGGGCAGCTGGGGCAGGCGGGCAAGCGGGGTAGTCGGGGCAAGCGGGGCAGGGTCATTCCGGGCAGACGAGCTTGTGTGCATTCCGGGTCATTCAATTCCGCGTCATTCCCGGGCTCCCGGACCAACCCGCTTCGGGTTCGGGTCAACCCAAACCCAAAATTTTCGGGTCCAATATTGACAGGTCTACCACTATGTACACTTCATGGGCAAGTCTCCAAATATTCGCTCCTAATCTCCAATATATACTCCAGATTGTAGCAGCACGGTCTTTTTCCTTATAAGAAACCACATAGAACTATTTTGATCACAGCTATATTGTTCCCTATAATTGAACATCTTGATTTCATCATAAGCAATAAGGAATTAAGAAATAATACCTACCCACCCATAAGACATATATCAGCATCTCTCATAATCTACTACATGACGATAATAGTCGGCTCCATCATTATCAAACAATCTCCAACACTAGCATCTCTAATGAATGTTCATGGCTGAATTTATCAAGTTAAAGAGAATTATCTTTATTAGTTCTACTGAAGTGAGTTAATTAGGCTATTTCCCATTTTGCATAATAACACTTGCTAGTAGTAATTAACGCATGGAAACCAAAGAAGATTAAGGCAACCCAAACCATGATAAGGTTCAAGAAAGAAACTCCCCTCAATTCAATATTAATTTATAGGAGCAAATGAGCTTAAAAGGAGAATATGATCTAAGTGGCTCTCCCAATATTGGGCTTGGCTAATAAGATATTTTAAGTTACACTGGTGAACCAAGACGGAGCACTAAAATTACAATAAGATAACCTAAATTAGGTCAGGTCACAAAAAAAAGCATGAAGAAAAATGGATGGAATAAGCATATGAGGAGGCTATAATAATATGGCAACAAGAATCTTGTCCAGAGAATGGCTAGACCAATTTATATGAAAATTGCATGGGAAAATAAAAATAGACTCATTATTTGCAGTTTTTTTTTTTTGTAATTAAATGGCAATTGGGAAAATTAAAAAAACTTAACTACTTTCCTCTCAAAACCCCCTCTCAGTCTGTCCATTTTTCACTCTCCACAACCCCTCTTAGGCCTTCAAAAAAGAAAAAATAAAAAAAACAATGGTAGAAAAAGAAGAAGGCGAAGCAATCCAAAAAGAAGTGGAAGCAAGGAAAGCATCATCTAACCTAAGGAATACTTGTAAGTTTGGTTTAGGAGTTTTCATTACTCATATTCTCGTTCCATCCATTCAGCAAGCTCTCTCTATATCTCCTAATCCTACTTGGGGAAGCCACACAAGAAGCAATAATTATTTGGTCAGCACTCATAAGGTGCCATTTAACTCATGCGCACAACCAAATAGGAATGCCTATTTTGCATATGATCCACAATTCTCTATCAAAAAAACTATATATTCAACCTCCTTGAGTCAATTATAGGCTTAAGATCCAAGCACTCATTGATCAGGATCATACTTTGATATTGAAGCACTCATACATTAGCATTCTAGGTCGATCGAGAGAAGGTTCAAAAGTATCCCGTATATGAATCCTAGATAATTGTTAATAGCTCAAACATTTAATTTGCAGTCAAACTAATAAAGAAAGATGCAAATCAGATGTAAAATAGAATGACCACACAAAAAAAAAACATAAAGATTTCTATTCCTACAAAATATTACAGTTTAATTTCAATCATATTATTCATGTTAAACAAAACAGTATGCCGAGAAATTTTAAGAATTTTGTAAGCTCTAATAAGTGAACTAGGAAAGGTTATTACCAATAGGTATGTGAGCCTTTTATTTTCCTCTTCAAGCATTCTTTCCTGCATATCGTGAGTGTGAGTGTATGAAACCAAGTATTAGGTCTAGTGTCCAACATTAAAATCTATATAGAGAGAGGGAGAGAGGGAGAGAGGAACATAAAGGATTTGGTTCATGAAGCATACATTCTTTTTTAGCATCTTCAAGAAGTCCATCTGTTAGCTTAAACAAAACAAAAATCATCACAAAAAAACACCAGAAAGACAGCTAAAGGTTAAAAAATATATGAAAATATTAAACCAATAAAACTGTCACCTGTTTATCTCGAACACCAGTAAGACCGTTCTGGAGGGCTTCCTCGATCGGGATGAGCTCTTTTGGGTTAAGAGAGTTCAGATCCTCCCCTTTCAAATGCCTGCTCAACCATTCAAAAGCCCAGTCCAGAAAACATGAATCTCGGTTGAAACAAACAGTCCCTAAATACAAATCAAATGATTTTTCTTTCAAACAACCTGAGTTCGATCTGCATATTATCATTCTCCTTCTTGATGCGATCGATTTCCGCGCTCAAGTTCTGCAATTGGTCTCCCAACTTATCAAAGTAGCCAATATCCCCATCAAATATTAGCAAAATCACAGATTTTCATAAAATTTTACCTCGTGTTTTGCGTCCCAGAGTTTCTTCCCCGAGTTTTGCTGATATTTCTCCAGCATCTTCGACAACCTTCAAATCCCACAACTCCCCATTAAAAAAAAAACAAGAAAACAAGAGCAAAATAGAAATCGAAAAATCGATAGATTAGATCAGCAGCCTACGAGGTGGAGGGGCTACAATACTCAAACATCTTTCCAAGGCTGGAAAAGATAACAAGCGAGACCTGGGCGTCGCATAGCACGCTGATCTCCTTGGCCTTCTTCATGATTCCATTCCGCCTCTTCGAGAAAGTCACTTGGCGGTTCGTTGAGTTCTCGATCCGTTTTATCTCAATCTTTCCCCGCCCCATCTCCACCTAAAAGCGAGCGGGATGAATAAGAGACGGCAATAGATCTCCAGAACAAACGCTAAAAACCCCAAAAGGAGCACAACGAAGAAGGGCGAGCGAGTAGGAGGGGAAGAAGAAGAAGAAGAAGAAGAAGAAGAAGAAGAAAGGCTTTCCATAAGGGGAATGAAAGTTGGGAGCTTTCGGATCAGCTAAGGAGGACTGGCTTCAATTGGTATAGTAAAGTACGAGAAAGCTCACTTAGATCGCGAGGAGGAGCAGCAACTCTTTCCAGAATTTATTTTTTCATGAACCCCCCTCATTAAATCCTTTATTGATCATTTACAAATTGTCAGACGCCTTAATATTTTTCATTTTTACTTTGTGAGATAAAATTATAATCCTATGCAATATAATGTATATAAATAAATATGTTAAATATGCTTTTTCGCCTTCATTCAATATCATTTACATAATAATGCTGAATATTCACCATAATAAAAAATTTAAATCATTTTTTATAATATTTCCATCAGAGATATGATTAATTTTCAGAAATTTAAATAATAACCCTAAACAAGAAATATTACACACTCAACTTAATTAAGTGAATGCATCAAGATCTAAATATGCTTAATTATCATGATTTTGTTGTCATTATTATTAATTTTACTATTAAACCTCCCTTTCAGAGATTTAAAAAAACTAATTAATCTACTTAATAAATAAAATAAAATAAACAAAAAACAAAAAAATAAAAATAAAAATTTGTATTGTATTGAGTTAAGAATTTTTTTTCTTTTTTAATCTATCTTTTATCTTATTAGTGTGGGAAGTTGCAATGATCTCACATGCATTTGCTATTTATTAGTTCTGGACGTCTTTGTCATGCATTTACTGTTAGAGAAATGATGTGCATCTAATTTACAAGTTTAACACAATATTTATTTTCTTAATAATTAATTTCATGTTAAGAAAGCAAAAAAAAAAAAAGAGCATTAGGAAAATAAAATTTAATATTTATATATGATTATGATTTCCTTAAATTATTGTATAAATTAATTAAGCATATTAGTATGGAAAAATTTGAGGTTATATATTAATCTAAGTTGATAAATACAAAAAATATTTCTAAAAGTTCTCTTCGAATCAAAATACCTTCCTTACATATTCCGGATTAAAGCGGTAACATTATTTTATAATAAAATTTTATATAATTAGGTATAACACTAAAGTTTAATGTTTAAAATTACATACAATTATACATAGTATTAAAGTTACATTTATCATGTATCATTACTCTCACTGTACTATCAATATTCCACTGTGCAGGAGAGCCAATTTCTTCTTGGTGGTGGGCCTTCCAATGAAAATGACAAAAGAAAAGCTAAAAAAAAAAAAAAAAAATTAGTAAAGGAAAATTTACATATATACCAATTTATAACATCTTATCTACATATCTAACACCTAAAACTTTAATATTACATGCATACCATTCTATATTATTTTAATATCAAATATATCATTTATATTTCTTTCCTACCACTCATATATTTTATTTCTACCACTCATATTTGGTATGAAAATGAACTATGGGTGGTATGCATGTAATATTAAAATTTTAGGTGTTAAATATGTAAATAGAATAGTATTAAGTTGTATGTATGTAAATCTCCCGTAAAATTTTTATTGTGGATATATTATTTGGTTTGCTTACATTTGAAAAAAATTTCTATGACGGTAAGTCTTAGGCTTCATTTGGGATGGCTTTCTTACTACTTTTTAAAGCAGTTTTTTAGTACAAACATTTTAATTTTTATACTAAAAAGTCACTTTAAGAAGCAAAAAAAAACCGTCCCAACGAAGACTTAATTATCATCACTTATGATATTTCTTATATGAAAGTTATTTGAGTTGATAAAAATTTGATGTAAGGTTTCATTAAATTTAAATAAAATTATCAAAATAAATCATCTAATTTTACTTTTTAAAAGGTTATTTCTTTGCTTGATGCTAATTAAAAACATATTTTAAAATTTATTATATCCATCACTTAGTTGAAAAATATTAAGAAATAAATCAAAATATTGATTTTAAGCACTAAAAATATCCTTAAATCCCTTAATTAACAATATTGTTTATATGAGATTGTATATTTTTATTTAAACAATGGAAATCGCAACTTTATTTGCATGCTTTGGCTATGTCAATTATTTATGGAAGAAATCAATCCACGTAGGAGCTCTTGTCTGATGATTGATATTTCAGAGAATCAAATTGGCACAAAATCTATTTTATTTAAATTAAAATAGCATGGAATCATTTTGCTGAAAAATATTGCAAGTACTTATTTGTAGCTCCATCCTATTTGAGGCTTTATAGAGAAAGAAGTAGTTGTTAGTGATTAGATGAGCAAATCTCTAAATCATTGAGAAGATGAGCAAATCTCTAAATCATTGAGACATTAATAAAAATTAGCTCCATTAATTGTGAAATATATATATTTTTATTCTGAAGCCAATTATGAAGGTGGAGTTCTTGTGCTTAGAGAATTTTTAATTGCCATGTCTCCAAAGAAGAAAAAGGCATAGACCTTTTGGTCATTGTGGACCTCCGAAAGAGCACCGCGCGAACGGGTCGATTGGAAGGGACAGATTGGATCGCGCATACGACTGACCATTGAGGATAGAGGTTTTCACCAACACACCTCGATGGGTAGTAATATACATGACCAAATCACGGGTTTCCCCCATCCGATGAAAGAGCTCGAATGGGGTTTAGTAGATGTGGGACCAAGTTTCCCACGGGCGCAAGCCCCCGTGGTTAATTACATCTCAGGCCGGAGCCTGAGAAAACTCTCGATTAAGGATTATACATTATCCTCTCCTAAAGTGGGATCGGCACAAGGGTATAGACTAGGAAATCCTACTCAAAGGGAAGAAAGGTCCGAAGGGCTGAATCGACATGCGTGGCTCAAACCAACATTCGGAGGCTCTAGGGTACTAAATGGAAACTGGAAGAAGAAAGACAAGCAATCAACCACATGCGTGAGAGAAGGATGGAGGTGGCGTCATCCTGTAACGCGGATAAGTAGGATTTAGGGTCCCTGAAAAGAAAGGACCTACCTACTATTTAAGGCATACTACGAGACCGAATGTAGTAGCCTCAAATCCTAAATCTAGTTTGGACTTAGTGTTCGACACACACTAAGACCAGTGTCCTAGCTAATGCAATGCAAAGGTCTGGACTTATCCCGGCCTGGATTGGGGGAGCCAGCTAACCACCTAATCGCTTCAAAACCATGCTATCAGGTCAATTATGAAAGATGGATGGGAGGTACAGTTATTGGAAGTAGGACCGACGTCTAGAGAATTTCCTAAGTGGTCCTGAACTTATGTTGGGTGAATGCTCCTAGCTAATGCAATTAAATTTTAATTAGTTGGTTACTAATGCAATGCATGCTAGTTAAAATGTCAGCTCATGAATGCTTTGGATTTTAAAAACAGGCTTAATATAAAATAATTTTTTTTGAAAAGACTGAGTCTCCCTAGGTCCGGCACTTCATCCTCATAGGCCAGATTATCCGGACTCTACCCGCAGGCAGGGAGATGTCTTATAGCAAGGAAAGAGAAATGCAGTAATATGCATGCGACCCCGGACGATTCCGGCAATTTCCTAGGTTCGTTAAGTTTCTATATTATTTAGAACTTAAAATTTTAAGAGTTAGTTACGAGTAGAAGAATTTTTAGTCCTTAGAGAGCCTAACGGAATCCAGGCGAAAACAAGAGCGGCATGCAAGAAAGAAACCTAGAAAAAGCAAGTAATTCTACTGCGCAATCAGGTAAGCACATCAATATAAATCCACAAACTAATCAAATAAATGTCCATAGGCCAACTGCCCTTTAATTACAACCCAGGGTATGCAGAAAAGTAAAGTGGCCGGGCACCACTGCCAACAACCCGGATTTCTAAGCCTATGACAGACGCCAACAACTTTGAGTGGGATATTGGGTCTTCAAATCTTTAGTCTTCTGGGTATCTTCTCCTTAGACTTCTTGGATTTCTCCTCCTTGGATCTCTTCTCCTTGGACTCCTTGGATCCGTCGTGGCTTGAATATCCAAACAAAGAGACAATTCTCCCCAGTAGGGGTGTTGCCTTTTCTCTTTGAATATCTAAAGCCATCCAGCTCGATCTTCCAAATGGAAGAAGACTCTCCCCTTTAGGGATGCCTTCTTCTTTTGGAACCCGAACTGGATAAGAATATCCCAACTTGAAGTTGTTTTCACAACTCTTGACAATATTACAAATTTTTACATTAATTGAAAAGCATAAAAATCTAAAAGGACCTGCATGGTTATCCTAATAAAAATCCCAAGCAGTTTATATAAAGAATGAAAATGCTAACACCATTGACCCTGTGCCAAGCCATGCTCTTAATTATGAGGGCTAAGCAGCTCCATCTGTGCAGTTATAATTATTAATTTTAGCCCTCATTTTTATTTAGGGGGAGCTGAACAAGCACCTGCATAAAATATTATTAGAAATAATCATAATGCTCCCCCCTTTTTTATTAGCTTGAGCATGGCCACCTGCACGGAAGAACAATATATATATGGCGTTCCTAACCTAGGGGTAAATCTAGCGCTCACATCCAGAGTGCAGAGAAAGTAAGCAAACACACCAATCCAATTTTCAAACAGCATGCAATGAAAACCACGGAAAGCTCCGGCACACAACAGAAAAATAAAACCCAGCGGCCTAACCTAGATCTAGAAGTGGTGCCCTAGCAAACCATTCTATGTGTGTGTAAGGCTTGTGTAGTTTGGATAGATCCTAGGCATGATAGTTAGTTAAAATTGTCTAAAGTTCAAGTCTGTTGAAGGCCAGAAAAGGAAATTTTTTGTTGAAATTCAAATATTAGTGAGTTGGGGTGCATTTTAGTTAATATAGTTTGTTGATCAATTTTAGGAACTTAGAGTGATGATATTTGAGGTTAAAGTTATATTAGCCAATTTTGGAAAGTCCTGGGTCCTCCTAGGAACTAGACTAAGGGTCCAAAAAGTCACTATGAAAAAAAAAGGCTAAGTCTGAGTCTCCTATCACCTTAGGAAAATACTAGACCTTAGTACGAGTAGTTAGACAGGTAGTAGGCTGGAATCGGAGTTTCCTATCAAAAGTTATGAATTTTCTAAGTTTCGGGCAATTAAGGGAATTTTCTAAATTGACTAAGGAAGGGCCATTTTTACTGTTTTGATCCAAACAAGCTCCAAACTGATTGGAATCACTCCCAAAGATCAGGGATGACCTAAGAAAGTGTTCCCAAGTGTTTGGAGAAAATTTAGAATTTTTTTAATAATTTTTAATGATTTATTAGGGGCAAAACGGTAATTTCTACCTATGGTCAAATTAGGGGTCAACCTGAAGTCAAACTAAGGATCCCTATTTATCTAAGGTCAAGGGTCATATTCTGGTCAATTCAAGGTATTATAGGTAATTTTCTGACCTAATATGTAATTATTGCATTTTTCAGAAGGTCTCGGGGCCTTATTTAACCAGTTAATTAGGGTTAGTTAATTAAGGGCTCTAAAAGCTCCTAAAAATTCCTAGAAAATTCTGAGGGGTTTATGATGTCACTAAGTTTAAATGTTGAGGTTTTGGTGTCAATCAGTGATCTATCCTAGCTCCTAGAAAACTTCTAAGTTCGCTAGACAGGTCCTTAATTATTGTCCTTAAGGTGTCACTACATTATATGGGTTTAAACTGAAGTTCATACTAACCCTCAAGGTAGTAAATGCATGGAGTACATAAACAAAATAAACACGCCATGTCCTTAAATCTAGGAGAGCCTAGACTAAGTGCTCGTGGTGCAATCCTATACATGCGTCCTACGAAAGATAAAAAGTAAAGACACCTAAAGAAAGGATTAGTGAATGATTGGGACTCAACCATTCACTAACCCACTCCCCCATGATTTGCTCTTCATTCATAGAACCTATGTCGAAAATTTCACGAAGTAGCGGATCTCCCAAGATTAAGGGATTTAATACATAAGTAATTTTAAAATATTTTAAAATACTTACAGATATATGAACTTTTGGAAAATAGCATAATTAAAAGTAGATCAATTTATGCTAAATACATATAAGGGAGACCCACTGGTTATCCTAACGAAGTCTCAAGCGATTTGAAAGTAGTTTGTATCCTGAAAGTAGTTGTTATATTAATATATAAATATCAAAATACCCAAATAACAAGATCAAAACAAGAATCTATTCATACAGCCAAAATCAAGGACTGGAAATGGTTCCAAAACATAAAGCTCGTCTTGCTGAAAAGAACGAGGGGTCGCACATCGAAATCCGACTTAAAACGGCGAAGATACGAAATTTACAAGTTCAAATACAATAAAATAATATTTTAAAATAGTGCAGTTTCACTGTTTTTGTAATTACAGAAAATACAGATAAAATTTTCATCTGAAAATAGTTTTAAGATATGCAGAATTCAGAGTACATCCAAAACAAGTTACTGTGCGTCGACAGCGGACTTAAAACGACAAAGTTATGTAATTTTGAAGTTCAAATACGATAATTAAACATTTTTAAATATTGCTGTTTTACTGTTTTGAAAATAATTGCACACAGACCCAAAATTTTAAAATCAAACTGGTTCCAGAAGGTGCAGAATCAAAATACGATCGAAACAAGGGGTTGTGCGTTAAAAACGGATCGAAAACGAAAAAGTTATGTATTTCGAAGTTTTAAAACAATAAATAGTTTTCAAAATAATAAAAAAATAAATAATATAATATTAAAAAAAAAATATCATATAATAATGCTTTAATAGTTCTGAAGCCTAAAATAATTTAAATATACATGTATATATAATAATAATATATATATTTTAGTAATTAAAATAATCTAAATAGTTAAAATAATATTTAGTTAGTGAAAATACATTTTTTTTTAATAATAATAATAATAATAATAATAATAATAATAATAATAATACAAAACAGTAAGCTTATAATGGTTATGATGATAAATAATAATTAAAATAGTAATATAATACTAATTATATAAAAATAATCATTTAAATAATAATTAAAAAAAGGTTTTATTGCTGTTTTTTTTAAATAAATTAAAATCCATAGATCATTTTTATAAAAAAAAGTTTTTATCAGGTAGAGGACGACGATACGAATCCAACGAGGTATTATACGCAAAAATCGGACGAAAAACGAATTTTCGGCGAATTTTCGAAGAATCTGGGCTTAAAATATCATTAATACTAATTAAACATTAATTAAACGGCGGCGAGACCCTATTGGACCACGTGGCAGACACGGGTTGGCTCCGCGGTCGCGGGTCAATGATTGGCACCGCCGCCAATCATTAGGCGATGATTGCGGCGGCGGTCAGCCACGTGGCGTCACTTAACCACGTCGGCGGGCCGCACCGACCGTTAGATCCACGCGGTCCGGGCGAACGGCTTAGATCAAGCCACGTGGCCCGCGGAACCGCGGCTCAGCCCGCGCGGTCAACGCCAGACTGCTGGCGGGCAAAATCTGGACCGCCGGCCTCAGATCCGACGGCCAGGATCGCTCCAACGCGCCCGAGCGTCTGATCCGAAACCCTAAAAAAAGATTTGCCTCGTTCTCGCTCGATTCTCAACAAAATTTCACGAAATTTTAAACGCGAGTCCTAGGTGTGAACAGAAATCGTGGGGGACCGTTCGTTTTATGCAAATCAAAGTCTACAGGAATCTATTTAGATCTAAGTGCTCAATCTATCCTAAGGGATTTCGAGAGATTTTACCGTTCGATCTTCGAATCTTTGACACGGTTGAGCTTGTAGACTGTCCTCGTAAGTTTTCCTAGTTGAAACCACGATCAAACGAGCTCTGGATTAGTGGGATCGAAGCCTTGACCGTCCAAGCCTTCGGGTCGCCGGGATTTCGCCGCCGGCGAGGTTTCACCGTCGGGATTAGGTCGGGAAAGGTGGGGAAGGATTATGGGAGCACTCTCACAAAATCTCAGAGCCTTTTGAGATCCGGAGAGAGAGCAAGCCAAAAAAGTCCTTTCCAAAACCTAAATTTCGCTATTTAAATCCCCTCTCCCCTCTTGGACGGTGGAGATGAGATCTAGCATCAATTTCAGAGAGAGAGGGAGTCATTTAGGCGGGATTTGGAGTTTTAAAACGTTTTCTAATCAATTCCCCCCATTAATGAGTCTTAAATTGACTTAAATAAGTTGATTTGACTCATTTAAACCTTGGGTTGACCAAGTCAGCCCTTGACTTGGTCAACCTGGTCAACTAAGTCTAAGGGAGGGGGGATTTGAGCTAAGAATCCATGGAATTAATTTAAAAAAGAATTTTAGGCTCTTTAGGTAAATTTGGGTCAACCCGGGTTGACCTGGTCAACCAGGTTGACCCAGGCTCCGGGTCCGGGCTCAATAGACTCAGTTCGACTCACTGAATCCATTGAGGATGGTCATGGGGTCTGACTCGGTCAATTTGACCAAGTCAACCTCCTTGACTCAGAATTTGACAAAATCGAGGTCAACAAACGGACCCCCAACAGGAGTGGCGAACAACTGGTGAACCGCTCGTGTTGGCGTTGACCGACTAAGCCACAGAAAGTATAGTGAAAAGCAAGTGAAAGAGTACGAAAAGGTTGGAACAAAGCAAGAAACTCTTCTCCTGGCCTCACCCTTCAACAAGGGCAGAGCCTAGGATAGAGTGAAAAGCAGCAGTGCGCAAGGAAAGTATCACCAAAATGGTGAACTATTGGTGTGGTCTTCTCCTGGCCTTACCCCTCGAAAAGGGTAGAGCCAAGGATGGAACCAACGGTAAAGATCACCTAAAAAGGTGAAAACGAGGTAAAGGGATTCTCTTATAGCCTTGCCCTATAGCGAGGGCAGAGCGAAAAGGAGAATCAACAGTAAAGATCACCACTAGGGTGAAAAAGGTAAAGATCACCTCAAGGGTGAAAAAGTAATGTGGTATCTCTCCTTGCCTTGTCCTATGAAGTGGGTAGAGCTAAAGAGAGAACCAAAAGTAGAGTAGTAAAAGCACACAAACTATCTGCCTGACTATATCGAATCAGCAGAGTAGAAGGTGAAGGGGGTCCCATCTCCTCCTGCCTATTTCAGGACAGTGGATTGGGGTGACTCAGTATCTGCATAACCAAATCGGGTCAGCAAACAAAGAAATCACAAAGCCTGGTGTCGGCCTAATCGGAACAAGACACTCAGGGAAAAGGATGGCGAGGAGTTCCTGCCAGGTGCTCTGTCAGGCCCTCTCTACCAAGTAAGTCAAACCAGCTTCCTGCCTGTTCATTTCAAACAGCAGGGTAGAAGGTGAAAAGATCACATCTCCTCCTGCCTATTTCAGGACAGTGGATTGGGGTGACTCAGTATCTGTCTGATCAACTCAAGACAGCAAACTAAAGAGTCACAAAATCTGGTGCCTATTTGATCAGAATAGGACACTCAGGGAAAGAGGCGAGGAGTTCCTGCCAGGTGCTCTGTCAGGCCCTCTCTACCAAGTAAAACCAGCTACCCGCCTGACTGTATCTAGACAGCGGGGTGGAAAGTGAAAAGGATCCCGCCCCTCCTGATCCTTTCGGAACAGTGGATTGGGGTGACTCGATACTTTTGCCTGACCTCAGCAAAAGTAAAGAAGACACGAAATGGAAGCCTGCGTAGTCTTTTACAGGACATCTGAGTAAAAGGGTGTTGAGGAATTGCGCCTCCCAGGGACTCTGTCGGGCTCACTCAACGGTAAAGTAAAACCAACTACCAGGCTGACCGCATCTGGACAGCGGGTAGAGGGTGAAAGGATCCCGCCCCTCCTGCTCCTTTCGGAACAGTGGATTGGGGTGGCCACTACTTCTACCTGACCTCAGCAAGAAGCTCGCGAACCATGAAATGGAAGCCTGCTTAGTCTTTTACAGGACATCCGAAGTAAAGGGTTGTTGAGGAATTGCGCCTCCCAGGGACTCTGTCGGGCTCACTCAACGGTAAAGTAAAACCAACTACCAGGCTGACCGCATCTGGACAGCGGGTAGAGGGTGAAAAGATCCCGCCCCTCCTGCTCCTTTCGGAACAGTGGATTGGGGTGGCCACTACTTCTGCCTGACCTCAGCAAGAAGCTCATGAACCACGAAATGGAAGCCTGCTTAGTCTTTTACATGGCATCCGAAGTAAAGGGTTGTTGAGGAATTGCGCCTCCCAGGGACTCTGTCGGGCTCACTCAACGGTAAAGTAAAACCAACTACCAGGCTGACCGCATCTGGACAGCGGGTAGAGGGTAAAAGGATCCCGCCCCTCCTGCTCCTTTCGGAACAGTGGATTGGGGTGGCCACTACTTCTGCCTGACCTCAGCAAGAAGCTCATGAACCACGAAATGGAAGCCTGCTTAGTCTTTTACAGGGCATCCGAGGTAAAAGAAAGAAACATTGAGGAATTGCGCCTCCCAGGGACTCTGTCGGGCTCACTCAACGGGTAAGCTTCGACATCTGCTGTAGCCAGTGCGGTCTTGCAGATGAAGAAGGGCTCAATACCCACCCAGTCATTTCAACTGAGTGAATAAAGAGTCGGGCTCTGATGCCTGCCTGATCAGGACAGTGCAAACGAGAGCGTGGCGAGGAGTACCTGCCAGGTGCTCTGTCAGGTCCTCTCTACCAGGTAAACTCAACTATCTGTCTGTTCATTTCAAACAGCATAATAGAAGGTCAAAAGTCACCTCGACATCA
Source organism: Dendrobium huoshanense (assembly GCA_016618105.1). Classification (NCBI taxonomy): domain Eukaryota; kingdom Viridiplantae; phylum Streptophyta; class Magnoliopsida; order Asparagales; family Orchidaceae; genus Dendrobium; species Dendrobium huoshanense. Next base: position 38,531,958 of record CM028353.1, on the reverse strand, counting down.
GCCCAACACGCATCTGTGTAGGGATGTGAGGGAAGAAGAGGTAAGTAAATGGGACAATTTTGAGGGCAGAACCACCTAGGGAACCCTTTCTAGCAACCTGGTAACCACATGGTAGAGGACAAATCGTCGTGGCCATGAGTATCCAAATGCTGTCAGGATCTCCTAGAGAACCCTAACCCTAAACAAAAGGGGGAGAAGACATCAGAACGACATCCCTCCAGAAGTCTGGAAGAGATATACCCGCTGTAAAGTGTGTAAAGGGGCGATCTCATTCCAGAGGAGTAAAAAGAACTCGAGTAGCGAGGGGGCACCTCAACTACAGAAGGCAGGACTATGCCTGGTAAAAACAATCCTCAAAGAGGCTACAGTGGTGGACCCATACTAACTGATGGGGACCCTGTGAGAAGTGGAAAGAGTATCAAAACATCCAAAGGTCCTCTCCAGCAGCTAGGAGTCGGATCTCAATGGGGGAAGAAGTGGTAAAGTAGCTAGGAGAGCTGACTCTGTATCATAGAATCAAAGCTTAAGAAAGAGGTGATGGTGGCACCTAAGGCATGACGCCCCATATCACCAAGTGAGAGAAAAAAAGTCAAAGTAGTGAGGAAGTATCCTCTCCACTAAGGGCAACAACTCTAAGTAAGTAAAACTTCACAGTGGGAACATCCACATGAACTAGTGGGACCATGTGGAAAGTGAAAGTGACCTCAACTCATTCATAAGACCAATCTGGCGACTGGGCCTAGTGTATGAATGTTGGGATAGGTCACGAAAAGGAGTAGGAGAACTGATCTTCTGCTAGAAGCTCAAAGTTCTCAAAGTAGTGATGTTGATATCCGAGGCAAGGTATACTACATCACTATAAGAAAAATAACTCTAGGTAGTAAAGGGACATATTTACTACCTGAGGACAGTAATCATGAATAAGAGTGAAGAATCATCAAGAGGGTCACAGTGGTAACACCTATCCTGATCGGATAGGACCCTGTGAGAAGTGAAAAATAACCAAACAACATCCGTATGGCTACTCTAGCAGCTAAGAGTAGGGAACGAATGCTGAAAGTAAGTGAGTAAAGGAACTAGGGAGCTGATCTTCTACTGGAAAACCTGAGCTCCTGAGGATGTGATGCTAACACCTAAGAGAGGGTGTACTACATCACAGCTAAGGAAACAACTCTGAGGTGACAAGGGAGCACACCTGACACCTAATCTGATAATCATGAGTGAAATTTATGATTATCATAAGACCACAGTGGTAACACCTACCCTAATCAGGTAGGCCCCTGTGCGGAGTGAGGGTAACACTGCCACATTCATATGACTACTCTGGCAGCTCAGAGTAATTCATGAATAGGAGGTAGACTGCCAAAAGAGGGCAGTATGGGGCGATCTTTTCTCAGAAAGACCTAAGCCTAAAAGGTAGTGATGATTACATCTCAAAACATAATGTACCACATCACTAAAGAAGAAATGTATTTAAAATCATATAAGTTAATCGACCAACTAAGTGGGAACTCGGCCTCGAGGAGATCGTCAAAACACTCTCAAGGGAGGAGAAAGAGAATTTTTTTTTTTTTTTTTTTTTGAGCTCTTAGAGAGTTTTACCGGGTTCCTCCCGTGACAAGGGCAACCGGGTTTTTGTACTCCTAGGAGCTTCCTTTTTTTTTTTTTTTTTTTTTTTTTTTTTAAACCCTGATCATATTCGCCATATGAACAGAACTGGGAAATTTGTACTTTTGGAGAGTTTTACCGGGTTCCTCCTGCAACAAGGGCAACCGGTTTTGCTCTACTAAGAGCTCCCCTCCTTTATCACACATGAATTTTTAATATTGGGGGTATTGGATGGTTTTGATAACCCAGACCACATTCATCTCCTGTGAATGAACTGGGGAGCACAATCGTATAGAGATTGATGTACAACTGAAATTATCATCAGGATAAAGGATCAACACTACCATATTTATCTAGCGTGGGATGGTGTGGACCCAGTATCCTGTCTCAAAAGAGTCTAAGCCAATGACTCTAACATCCTTTATCACATTCAACTCATATGAATGGACTAGGGGCTACATCTATCAGATTAGGACTGATAGGAAAAAGAAACTCAATTTTGGGATAGTGGATCTTCCTCATCATACCTGACTGTCATGGAGTGGTATGGACCCAGTATCACCTCTCAAAAACTAGACTCAAACTACTGGTTTTGACATCCCAGACCACATCTGGTGCGACAGGTGAAACTAGGGGGTCTAAGCTCTACAAAGGGGAGAACAAACTAAAAATTCTATGCGATAGCACCAATGTGATTGGTGCGCACAGACCAAAGTACAAAACATCCCTACGGCGTATTGGTGTATCACCTCTAAGGACAGCTTCATACTCTTCTAAGCGACGTCGCGTGGTAGAGGACAAATCGTCGTGGCCACGCAGACTGCTGAAAAGTAAAAGAGATCCTTTTAGGAGTTACATATACAGAGGGATATCTACAGGCGGTAGGGAGGCTCCCCTGTGAAGTACCAGACTCAGGCATAGTACTTTTTCAAGTACTGTCCGTTGATGACAGGCATCGGGTGAACGCCATTTGCATCAACAAGTAGGTAGGCACCACCTTCATAAACTTGCTCTACAGCGAAGGGGCCTTCCCAAACAGGCTCAAACTTACCACCTCGCCGACGGTGCGAGATGATAGGCCTACGCAAAACAAGAACTAACTCGCCTACCCGGAAAGCACGGGGTCTAACAAGGCGCTCGTAGTATCGTATCATTCGAGCCTGACTTAGCTTAAGGTATTGATAAGCTCGTAAGCGAAGCTCATCTAAACCATCTAGCTCTTCCAACCTTAGTCGGGCATTATCTTCCTCGGATAGATTGTAACTGACTGCGACACGCAGTGAGGGGAGCTCGACCTCAAGTGGGAGGACAGCTTCAGCCCCAAAAGCTAAAGCATATGGGGTGGACTGGGTAGGAGTACGGTAGGTAGTCCTATACGCCCATAATGCTTCAGGTAACTTATCGTGCCATTCTCTTTTATTTGCAACAAGGATTTTCCTTATCAGTTGCACAAGAGTCTTATTAAATACCTCTGCCAAGCCATTGGCTTTAGGGTAGTAAATCGACGAGTATCGCCAATTAATATTATGGCGGCGGGCAAATCTGGCAATTTTGGTGCTTCTAAAGGACGGGCCGTTATCTGAGATTATACGGCGCGGAACACCAAAGCGATAAACAACGTTATCGCGAAAGAAGCGCATCACATCTTCTGATTTAACTTCCTTAAGTGGGACAGCTTCTGCCCACTTAGAGAAGTAATCAGTGGCGGCTAAAATGAACCTATGACCCTTAGAGGAAGGAGGGTCTATAGGACCTACCACATCCGTGCCCCAGCCCTCAAATGGCCAAGAAGAAACAGTATGGTGCAACGGATTAGGGGGTTGGTGAATCACCGTGCCATGAATCTGGCACTGGTGGCATCTCTTAGCGTGCTCCATACAATCGTGGATCATAGTCGGCCAGTAGTAGCCAAGGCGTTTAATTCTGCCTTTCATTTTAGGTCCAGACTGATGGGCACCACAAAGCCCTTCATGTATCTCGCTCATGACTCTTTTAGCCTCTTCTTTACTGAGACATCTCAACCACATTTGGTCAAAAGAGCGTCGATACAGAGTTTCATTTACATAGGCGAATGATAAGGCTCTCTTTCTAATTTGAGCATCGAGTGACTTATCATCCGGAAGCCTACCATGTTTCAAATACTCTATGAAGGGTTCTCTCCAATCTGACTCCTCATCTATAGCAAGGACTGTGAGGGTCTGATCAGAGGAGGACAGGTCTGCGGGGCATAGAGCTTGACGATACTGGACAGAAATAGAAACTGGGTTTCCAGTAGGGTCAGCTAATTCTTTTGCTAACTTGGCCAACGCATCTGCTTTTCCATTTTCAGATCTAGGGACCTTGGCCAAGGTTACTTCTGGTATTAAGCTCAGGAGCTCCATTGCTTTATTATGATATGGAATGAGCTCAGGCTTAAGTACTTTGTAGACTCCCGCTACTTGATTGATTATCAGTTGGGAGTCTCCAAAGATCTTCACCCGCGTAAGACTCATCTGAATGGCCAACTCTAACCCCAAAATCAGAGCTTCGTACTCAGCTTCATTATTAGTACGAGGTTCTGATAAACTATAGGAGTACCGTAGAGTATGACCATCAGGAGACACAAAAATCAGGCCTAATCCTACCCTAATTGTAGGAGTTTCATATGGACTTGAAGCTTTAACGGATGACGCACCGTCAAAGTAAAACTCCCAAGCAGGGGACTCCTGTTCATCCACACTCATAATGAATTCATCAGGTAGCTCATCATTGAGTGGGGAATCAGCAGGGATCGGGTGATCGGCCAAAAAGTCAGCTAGAGCCTGTCCTTTGACGGCCCGCTGAGGAACAAAAGTAATATCAAATTGCAGTAGTATCATAGACCATCGTGCTAGACGACCTGAAAGGGTCGGACGGGTCATCAGGTACTGCAATGGGTTGACTCGAGAGATCAGATTGATCTTATATGATAGCATATAATGCCTAAGCTTCTGTACCGCGAATATTAAGGCTAAACATTGCTTTTCTATCGCTGGGTACTTAAGCTCTGCAGGTATTAGTCGCCTGCTGAGGTAGTACAAGGCATTCTCCTTGCCTTCCTCATTCTCTTGAGCCAACAATGCACCTAAAGACTCATCCAGGGCCGTAGTGTAGAGAATCAACGGCCTACCTGGGATAGGTGCAGCTAAAACAGTGGGGTTCATCAGGTAGCGCTTTATGCTCTCAAAGGCCTCCTGACAACTCTCATCCCAATGGAATCGGGCATCCTTCTTCACTAGTGCAGAGAAAGGATGACACCTACCAGAAAGATTGAAGATAAATCTCCGCAGGAAAGCTAGTTTACCCTGAAAGGATCTCAACTGGGTAAGACTCTTAGGAGGTTTTAAATCTACTATGGCCTTGATCATAGAGGGATCTATCTCAATGCCACGGTAGCGAACTATGAATCCTAAGAACTTTCCTGCATTGACTCCAAATGCGCATTTTAAAGGATTCATCTTTAAATCAAATTTGCGCAGACGTTCAAAAACAATTCGCAGATCTCTGAGGTGATCTTCGCGGACCTTGCTTTTGACGATCAAATCATCCACATAGCATTCAACTTGCTCATGTATCATCTCATCAAAGATGGCAGTCATGGCACGTTGATAGGTGGCCCCGGCATTCTTGAGACCGAAGGGCATCACCTTGTAACAAAAGACACCAATAGGTGTCCGAAAAGCGGTAAACTTCTCATCCTCAGGGTCCATCTTTATCTGATTGTAACCAGATGAACCATCCATGAATGAGAAGATGCTATGGGATGATGCTATATCCACCATAAGCTCTGGAATGGGGAGAGGAAAATCATCCTTAGGACATGCCTTGTTCAAATCACGGAAGTCGATACAGACTCGTATCTGTCCGCTCTTCTTCCGGACTGGAACAATGTTGGCAAGCCATGTTGGGTACTTCTCTTCCCTAATGAAACCAGCTTCTATAAGCTTCTTGGTTTCAGCGATCACCTGTTGTTCAATCTCCAACCTCATCCTGCGAGGTGCTTGTTTAACAGGGACTGCGTCAGACTTAATGGCTAACTTATGGACTGCTACCTCTGGATTTAGACCAGGCATCTCGGTGTAGTTCCAGGCAAAACAGTCTCTAAACTCTGATAGCAACTCGATGTATTCTTGAGCCTCTGACTCAGACAGTAGAGCACTATGAAAAATAGGCCTGGGATCTGACTCAGTGCCTAAGTTTACCTCACGTAGTTCATCCATGGCTGAAGTGGCGCCATCTTCAAACTCTTGTGGAGCATCAAGTATTCTATCATCACCACTATCCGGATCTTCTTTGTCGGCAAGAGAAACGACCGGATAGGCGTGGGAAATGACACGAATGCTGGCATCACTGGACTGATTTAACCCCATGTAACCTACGTCTCCTAGACCTTGGGGGAAATCAGTCCGCCAGATTCGGGCCTGCTGTAGAGCTTCTTCGTCGGGCAAAGTGGAACGAACGAGACCACGCTCAACAAAGCTCTCTACAGCAGGTGAAAAGTAACGAGGGGCACTCCTGACCTCTATATCCATAGCGGTCTCCTCCAGATCATGCCTCACATGACCCAGTGGTGCACCTATACTACGGGGTACAGAGGGACATTCCCTAGGTCGGGCTGGCCCAAATGAATCGTACAAGCGAGGTATGGGGTTGTGGCTACCCCAAATTGTGTCAGTATCATCAACTACAGGAGTGCCAGAAGATCTCTGACTGAAATCCCCAACTCCTATCCCGCGTATCTGATGGGGGGAAGGTTGTCTGGTAGTAGTCTGACGTTGGAAGTCTTCTTCCTCGTCTGAGCTAATATCAATAACCAATCCACCTTCAGGTATCAAATGGCTACAAAGGGTAGGTAATGAATCATAGCCTACGGAATAGGGAGGTGGTGAAGTGACTGGACGCTGAAGAATATCGATCACTTCATCGTCGGAAGAGTCGGACTCTACAGTCAAAGAAGAAGTGTAAAGGTTAGGTGGAGGAGGTGTACGAGTGTCGTGATTTTGCGGCTCGCGGATCGCAACTCTGCCTCTCCCTCTACCTCTACCTCTACCTCCCCTGCCTCTACTAGGGGGAACGTCGTGCCTCACTGCCAACTGAGAGGGCTCTCCATCAGAATGGGCAGTGGGAACACCTAGCTCGATACCAACCTGTGATGGACCCTGTACTGACGATTGTATAGGACCCTGTGCAGGTGGCTGCGTAGGACCCTGTACAACAGTATCAGGTATCACTGGGGACTGAGCAGGTGGAGCTCTACGAGTCTTCCGAGGTACGTAGTACTCGGCGTCGTCGTACATAGAGATCTCATGCACGGAAAAGGGCTGAGTATCTCCATGAATGATATACTCAACATCATTCCTCAAAAACTTCATACATTGGTGCAAAGTAGAGGGCACCATTCCATACTCATGGATCCAAGGCCTTCCTAAGAGAGCCTTGTATGAAGTATCAGCCTCAATCACATGAAACTTTGCCTCAGTTAGAAAATTTCCAAATTTTAAAGGCAGGGTAATAGACCCTAGAGCTCGCTGGCCTTGGTCATTGAATCCTTTCAACATGATCTTGTCGGAAGTGAGCTTCAAATGACCTAGGGAGAGGCTCTTCAAAGTTTCATGGGTTAGTATGTTTACTGAAGCCCCTTGATCTATGAGGACCCTATTCAACTCATAATCATTGACTTCAGCAGTGACATACAAGGGACGATTGTGCTCAGTGGTCCCTAACAGGAGGTCACGACTAGAGAAAGTGATGCATGGCATGTTGTATAAATGCCATGCCCCATCATCAGGGTCGGAAGTAAAGAATGCCTGGTAGGTCTCTGGTTCAAGCAGGGCTTTTACCAGTGTCTCTCTCAAGTCGGGTGACAACATCAAAGCATCATAGACACTAAGAAGGGAAGGAATTTTCCTTAGGTGAGCCAACACATTATAATCAACTTCCAGCTGAGGGCCTTTCCCTTTCTCCTTAGGCTGCTCCTGGGAGGAAGGGATAGGATCATCCTGCTGAGTAATGATATTCTTATCTTTTGTATTTTTAGCCAACCTGGGTGGAAGGACCTTCCCTGAACGCAGATGAACTTCCTGTATTGAGTCATCCTCAACAGGAGATTCCTCTGGTTCAGTGGTGGTGGCAGGTGTTGGTTCTAAGGAAATTAGTAAGAGTGAGTTCTCGGATTCATCCTCTGAATCCATGTAACATCCACCCTCTGGTATTGTAAAAACAGGTTCTTCATCAGACTCAAACTCATCATTAGAATCATCCATATTATAAGAAACATGTAGTACTGAGGAAGAGCGAGTGCTAGAAGAAGAAGAACTAGGAGTAACAGTAGAAGCATAAGTAAAAGGTACAGAAGACCAAAAGTACTCAGAATCGTCTTCTATTTTTATTTCCTCATCAAATGAAGGGAGAACAAAGTCCTTCAGCGTAAGTGCTGGAAGGAACCCTGTCTTCCCCTCTGCAGTTACAACATACTTTTCTTTTTCATACATTTTTTTATTACATCCAGAAGAAGAAAAAGTAGAAGAGGAAATGTGCTTATCTAGCACTACAACAGAAGGAGAAGAAGAGGAAGAAAGTGCTGGAGTGGTAACTGCAGCGGCAACTGTCGACTTGGCCTGAGGTGGCCTACTCTCAACTGCCTCTGAGCTCTGAACTGCTCTGTCTATCATCCTCCTGGTCTTCCTGGAAAGTGAGACCTGCCAATCATCATCAAAACCCGTGGGTAAACTGCTAGTAGTGCCCTGAGCATCACTCTGACAATCACTGGGGCTGGAGACTAGCTGAACTGTCTGAGGGGCCTTGCCCTTGGGCTGCACTAGATCACTGTCCTGAAGGCGTATCTGTCCTGTGATCATCAGTCTCTCTACTCTATCCTTGAAGACATAGCAGTCTTCCAACACATGTCCGACATGTCTGTGGTAAGGACAGTAAAGGGGGTGCTCAGCCTGACCCTCCTCCTCTGCTCTACTGCTCTCGGGGAATACCAACAGGTTGTTCTTAGTAAGGAATCTAAAAATTTTCTTCACACTCTCCCTCTTAAAGGGATATTCCTTCCTAAGCTTCTCCTGCAGGTACTGCTGACTCTCTGGAGTCCTACGGGAGGTCCTGGGCTGTCCCCCTGGCTGGTCAACTGAGTAAGACCTGCTGGCTGAGTGTGGCTGACTAGCTGGTCGTGGCTGCTGGGGTACTGAAGTGACTAAGGGCTTCTTGCCCTTATCTGATGGTCCCTGAGTACTGTGAACCTCTCCTCTCCTAGGTGGAGGTGCCCCTGAAAACTCCTGCCGCTGAGGTCTGCGCGAAGGCTGACTCTCAACCTTAGGAGGGACTGCAACGGGTATGCTGTCCTGTAGGCTAGTGATCTTGGTGAGGAGCTTCTGAAAGGTTCTAATGGTGAAACCCTTCAGGTATGGTGCTATCGGACCATCTATGTTCTTCAAAAGGATCTCAACTGCATGCTGCTCCTGGAGCTGTGGCTCACACTGCAAACTGAGGTTCCTCCATCTGACTATGTAATCTGTGAGACTCTCTCTGGGACGCTGTCTGGTCACCACTAGCTCTCCCACTGTAACTCTGTGCTCTGTGCTAACAAACCTCTGCACAAACAGCTGCTCCAACTCTGCAAAGGTCCTGACTGAGTCGTTGGGGAGGTCGGCGTACCAAGCAAACGCCACCCCCGCCAAGCTGCTGACGAACAACCTCAACATCAGTGGATCACTCCCTCCTATATTGCAACATATGGCTCGGTACTGAGCCACATGCTGCCTCGGGTTCCCAAACCCGTCAAAAACTCTGAACCTAGGAGGGATAAAACCAGGGGGGTAAGGCTCCTGCTCGTACTCTACAGGGTAAGGACGCCCCCTGCTAACTGACTCTCCAGTCTTCCTAGAGGAAATCGTCTGCTCTACCTTTTGGGCTATCAAATCCTGGATCTGACCTGCTGACATCTGAGCTGGCTGACTCTGAACTGAAGTAGTGTAAGGAAGTACCGTGGGTGGTGCTGGGACTACTCTCTGGACCCTGTCCACTCCTACGGGGTCTGCTGTAGCAGGTGGTACTACTGGCTGCTCTCTGGAGGTACTGGTAGCTGCTACACCTGTCACCTGAGGCATCGCCCCCAGAGCTGTCAACTGTGCTGTCATGGCTGCCATGGCTCTGGCCATCTCCGCCATCTGTGTCTGTAAGTGTAGAACGGTAGCATCCATGTCAACTGATCTGGGAGATCCATCCACCTCGGGCTCTCCCTGCTCATCCTGGTCCTCGGGCTCTCTCTCATCCGAGTGACCTCGTCGGGTAACCACACATACCCGGTGAACTGGCACCTCCTCCTCCAACTCATCTGCTAGTGTGTCATCGTTTTCCAAGAAATGTTGTTGGAGGGCTGCTATGTACGGACTCATAGGGGAACCAATCCTATGAGGGCTACGGACTAGCTGTGTCTCATCCCGCTCTAGGGATCTATCTGGAGTAGGTACAACATCCTCATCGCACATCATCGGGACTGCCTCTGCCTCGGAAGTAACTGCTACATCCATCAAATCATCTACATCGTCAAGCTGCTCTGCATCTGACGGTGGTGCTGCCTCTACTGGCTCAACTGGGTCGACAGGGGTGTCCGCCTGCCGACGCCTCCAAACCCACCTCCTACGGTGGGGTGCTGCACGGACAACTGGCTGCTCTGGGACTGCAACATCTGAACTGACCTGAGGCTGGGCAGGCCTCCGCTGCTGTCTCCGTCCTCGACGACGTGGGCGTCGTCCTGCAGCAGGAGTAACCGCCGGGGGTCTGACTACTGGAACTGTGTCCGCAGGCTGCTGGGGTGTCTGTCCCCTCTGCCAACTGTAGAGTCTCCTCGCAGTCTGCCGTCGTAACTGAAAAGTAGCCCGAGAAATCTGACGGAGTAAGCCCTCCCGACTGACGGGCCCTCTGCCACGAGCTAGGCGGACGATGTTCCGAATCCTCTGAGTGAGGGCTCGGACACCAGCGTCCCTGGGTACCCTAGCTCGGGGTAGAGTAGTAACGACAGGAGGAGCCGCCGCTATGCGGGCAACATCCTCCTCATCACCACTATGCGTCAGCGGGGAGAAGCGTCCTCCCTGAACTGCCTCCAACTCGGGGGCTACCACCACCTCTGGAGTAGGTGAATCAACAACTGGCCGTGGCCTCCGCTGCCTGGGAGCCACTCTCCTCTGACTCTGAACGATCTCATCGTGAACGATGGCATCGGCCATCCGCTGCCTCTCTGCCTCTGACGCAGCTAAATGAAGTCTCCTGTTCCTATTCCTCCTGACCCTTCTCCCAAGGCCGGAGGTGGAAGAGGAAGGAACATCAGAATCGGGAACAGGAACAACGGGAACTGTCGGGGTCTGCCCAACATCCTCAGGGTGAGAAAGTCGGGCGAAAACAGAAACCCGACCAGTGGAGGGCGAAGGCACCTCGGTCTGGGCACCCCTCTTCCTGGTGGAAGTGGGAGGGGTGACCCGAACACGAGGTACTTCCGCTGGAACAACGGAAGTAACAGTAGTCGCAGGCTGCCGGCGCTGAGGGGCCGGAGCAACCTGTGCTGTAGGAGCGGCAGGCACTGGACGCTAGACCGCTGGACGAACGGGGGAAACTACGACAGGCTGTCGGCGCTGAGGGGCCGGAGCAACCTGTGCAGTAGGAGCGACAGGCACTGGACGCCTGACTGCTGGAACAGGAAGTGGCCTAGGCACTGGTCGCCTAGCCACCGGGCGCACTGGCTGCGCAGGAACAGGAACAGGACGTGGTGCTCGGACTGGGCGTCGAGCAGCAGGACGTCCAAACGGGCGCATGACTGCGCGTCCTCTCCTCTGGGGAGGAGAGAATGCCGCAGCCTCCGCCGGGGTCGGCCCGCCAAGGGTGACGAAAGCCGAGTCAGTGAAGGAACCAAAAGTGATTCCTCCCACTGGCGGACTAGCGAGCAGGGACTCAGGGAGAGTCACCTGCGCGTCCGAACCAAAAGCAAAAGTGACGGAAGGTACGAAGGAAGCCATGACACTGCTGCCAAGAAAAGAAATCGACAAGTTAGAAATCAAAAATCATGAAAGAATGAAGAATTTGATAAGGATTTGATAAAGATTGATAGGAATTGAATAAGTGATGGAATAGCCTGCTAGGCTGGAAAAGAAGTAGAGTAGAGGGAAGAGACCCTAGCTAAGGGGAAAAGAACCCTAACTAAGGAAAGACCCTAACTAAGAGTGGGACGGACCTAATCTAAGGAGTACCAATCCCTGGAGTACACACAAGAAAGGATAATATAGAATCCAAAGATGGAGAGAGAAACTCGTCCCACCGTGGTCGCCAGAAACCTGTGGACCTCCGAAAGAGCACCGCGCGAACGGGTCGATTGGAAGGGACAGATTGGATCGCGCATACGACTGACCATTGAGGATAGAGGTTTTCACCAACACACCTCGATGGGTAGTAATATACATGACCAAATCACGGGTTTCCCCCATCCGATGAAAGAGCTCGAATGGGGTTTAGTAGATGTGGGATCAAGTTTCCCACGGGCGCAAGCCCCCGTGGTTAATTACATCTCAGGCCGGAGCCTGAGAAAACTCTCGATTAAGGATTATACATTATCCTCTCCTAAAGTGGGATCGGCACAAGGGTATAGACTAGGAAATCCTACTCAAAGGGAAGAAAGGTCCGAAGGGCTGAATCGACATGCGTGGCTCAAACCAACATTCGGAGGCTCTAGGGTACTAAATGGAAACTGGAAGAAGAAAGACAAGCAATCAACCACATGCGTGAGAGAAGGATGGAGGTGGCGTCATCCTGTAACGCGGATAAGTAGGATTTAGGGTCCCTGAAAAGAAAGGACCTACCTACTATTTAAGGCATACTACGAGACCGAATGTAGTAGCCTCAAATCCTAAATCTAGTTTGGACTTAGTGTTCGACACACACTAAGACCAGTGTCCTAGCTAATGCAATGCAAAGGTCTGGACTTATCCCGGCCTGGATTGGGGGAGCCAGCTAACCACCTAATCGCTTCAAAACCATGCTATCAGGTCAATTATGAAAGATGGATGGGAGGTACAGTTATTGGAAGTAGGACCGACGTCTAGAGAATTTCCTAAGTGGTCCTGAACTTATGTTGGGTGAATGCCCCTAGCTAATGCAATTAAATTTTAATTAGTTGGTTACTAATGCAATGCATGCTAGTTAAAATGTCAGCTCATGAATGCTTTGGATTTTAAAAACAGGCTTAATATAAAATAATTTTTTTTGAAAAGACTGAGTCTCCCTAGGTCCGGCACTTCATCCTCATAGGCCAGATTATCCGGACTCTACCCGCAGGCAGGGAGATGTCTTATAGCAAGGAAAGAGAAATGCAGTAATATGCATGCGACCCCGGACGATTCCGGCAATTTCCTAGGTTCGTTAAGTTTCTATATTATTTAGAACTTAAAATTTTAAGAGTTAGTTACGAGTAGAAGAATTTTTAGTCCTTAGAGAGCCTAACGAAATCCAGGCGAAAACAAGAGCGGCATGCAAGAAAGAAACCTAGAAAAAGTAAGTAATTCTACTGCGCAATCAGGTAAGCACATCAATATAAATCCACAAACTAATCAAATAAATGTCCATAGGCCAACTGCCCTTTAATTACAACCCAGGGTATGCAGAAAAGTAAAGTGGCCGGGCACCACTGCCAACAACCCGGATTTCTAAGCCTATGACAGACGCCAACAACTTTGAGTGGGATATTGGGTCTTCAAATCTTTAGTCTTCTGGGTATCTTCTCCTTAGACTTCTTGGATTTCTCCTCCTTAGATCTCTTCTCCTTGGACTCCTTGGATCCGTCGTGGCTTGAATATCCAAACAAAGAGACAATTCTCCCCAGTAGGGGTGTTGCCTTTTCTCTTTGAATATCTAAAGCCATCCAGCTCGATCTTCCAAATGGAAGAAGACTCTCCCCTTTAGGGATGCCTTCTTCTTTTGGAACCCGAACTGGATAAGAATATCCCAACTTGAAGTTGTTTTCACAACTCTTGACAATATTACAAATTTTTACATTAATTGAAAAGCATAAAAATCTAAAAGGACCTGCATGGTTATCCTAATAAAAATCCCAAGCAGTTTATATAAAGAATGAAAATGCTAACACCATTGACCCTGTGCCAAGCCATGCTCTTAATTATGAGGGCTAAGCAGCTCCATCTGTGCAGTTATAATTATTAATTTTAGCCCTCATTTTTATTTAGGGGGAGCTGAACAAGCACCTGCATAAAATATTATTAGAAATAATCATAATGCTCTCCCCTTTTTTATTAGCTTGAGCATGGCCACCTGCACGGAAGAACAATATATATATGGCGTTCCTAACCTAGGGGTAAATCTAGCGCTCACATCCAGAGTGCAGAGAAAGTAAGCAAACACACCAATCCAATTTTCAAACAGCATGCAATGAAAACCACGGAAAGCTCCGGCACACAACAGAAAAATAAAACCCAACGGCCTAACCTAGATCTAGAAGTGGTGCCCTAGCAAACCATTCTATGTGTGTGTAAGGCTTGTGTAGTTTGGATAGATCCTAGGCAGGATAGTTAGTTAAAATTGTCTAAAGTTCAAGTCTGTTGAAGGCTAGAAAAGGAAATTTTTTGTTGAAATTCAAATATTAGTGAGTTGGGGTGCATTTTAGTTAATATAGTTTGTTGATCAATTTTAGGAACTTAGAGTGATGATATTTGAGGTTAAAGTTATATTAGCCAATTTTGGAAAGTCCTGGGTCCTCCTAGGAACTAGACTAAGGGTCCAAAAAGTCACTATGAAAAAAAAAGGCTAAGTCTGAGTCTCCTATCACCTTAGGAAAATACTAGACCTTAGTACGAGTAGTTAGACAGGTAGTAGGCTGGAATCGGAGTTTCCTATCCAAAGTTATGAATTTTCTAAGTTTCGGGCAATTAAGGGAATTTTCTAAATTGACTAAGGAAGGGCCCTTTTTACTGTTTTGATCCAAACAAGCTCCAAACTGATTGGAATCACTCCCAAAGATCAGGGATGACCTAAGAAAGTGTTCCCAAGTGTTTGGAGAAAATTTGGAATTTTTTTAATAATTTTTAATGATTTATTAGGGGCAAAACGGTAATTTCTACCTATGGTCAAATTAGGGGTCAACCTGAAGTCAAACTAAGGATCCCTATTTATCTAAGGTCAAGGGTCATATTCTGGTCAATTCAAGGTATTATAGGTAATTTTCTGACCTAATATGTAATTATTGCATTTTTCAGAAGGTCTCGGGGCCTTATTTAACTAGTTAATTAGGGTTAGTTAATTAAGGGCTCTAAAAGCTCCTAAAAATTCCTAGAAAATTCTGAGGGGTTTATGATGTCACTAAGTTTAAATGTTGAGGTTTTGGTGTCAATCAGTGATCTATCCTAGCTCCTAGAAAACTTCTAAGTTCGCTAGACAGGTCCTTAATTATTGTCCTTAAGGTGTCACTACATTATATGGGTTTAAACTGAAGTTCATACTAACCCTCAAGGTAGTAAATGCATGGAGTACATAAACAAAATAAACACGCCATGTCCTTAAATCTAGGAGAGCCTAGACTAAGTGCTCGTGGTGCAATCCTATACATGCGTCCTACGAAAGATAAAAAGTAAAGACACCTAAAGAAAGGATTAGTGAATGATTGGGACTCAACCATTCACTAACCCACTCCCCCATGATTTGCTCTTCATTCATAGAACCTATGTCGAAAATTTCACGAAGTAGCGGATCTCCCAAGATTAAGGGATTTAATACATAAGTAATTTTAAAATATTTTAAAATACTTACAGATATATGAACTTTTGGAAAATAGCATAATTAAAAGTAGATCAATTTATGCTAAATACATATAAGGGAGACCCACTGGTTATCCTAACGAAGTCTCAAGCGATTTGAAAGTAGTTTGTATCCTGAAAGTAGTTGTTATATTAATATATAAATATCAAAATACCCAAATAACAAGATCAAAACAAGAATCTATTCATACAGCCAAAATCAAGGACTGGAAATGGTTCCAAAACATAAAGCTCGTCTTGCTGAAAAGAACGAGGGGTCGCACATCGAAATCCGACTTAAAACGGCGAAGATACGAAATTTACAAGTTCAAATACAATAAAATAATATTTTAAAATAGTGCAGTTTCACTGTTTTTGTAATTACAGAAAATACAGATAAAATTTTCATCTGAAAATAGTTTTAAGATATGCAGAATTCAGAGTACATCCAAAACAAGTTACTGTGCGTCGACAGCGGACTTAAAACGACAAAGTTATGTAATTTTGAAGTTCAAATACGATAATTAAACATTTTTAAATATTGCTGTTTTACTGTTTTGAAAATAATTGCACACAGACCCAAAATTTTAAAATCAAACTGGTTCCAGAAGGTGCAGAATCAAAATACGATCGAAACAAGGGGTTGTGCGTTAAAAACGGATCGAAAACGAAAAAGTTATGTATTTCGAAGTTTTAAAACAATAAATAGTTTTCAAAATAATAAAAAAATAAATAATATAATATTAAAAAAAAAATATCATATAATAATGCTTTAATAGTTCTGAAGCCTAAAATAATTTAAATATACATGTATATATAATAATAATATATATATTTTAGTAATTAAAATAATCTAAATAGTTAAAATAATATTTAGTTAGTGAAAATACATTTTTTTTTTAATAATAATAATAATAATAATAATAATAATAATAATAATAATAATAATAATAATACAAAACACGTCATGTGGTGGAGCTGCAAACCTACACTTACTTTTGCATCCTGGAAAATTTGCAACGGCAGAGAAATATAAATTTTAGTGCCCTAACTTTATACAAAGATTTAGCACTTAATTAAACACATAGATAAGAAGGGATGCAGTGTTTAATTATAAGAGACACTAAAGTTTTTACATAGAAACCCCTAAAAAGGGGGAAACTATGAGGCCTTGCCCAGTTTGAATGAATTAACTAGTTTTTGTTGTTGATTACAAATAAAGCCCTTTTTTGAGGGGAAGGCCTTCATTCAATGTGGACAATATACATCACGTATAATGCATTACATGGTGGGAGTTGGAAGAATATGTGTTGGTCTATTCATTTGGTCGGCTAAACCATAACTGGTGGGCGATGTTAGTTGAAGAGACTGTACGTAGTCAGCAAGCAATTGTGGTAGGAAGAATCGTAGTCGGCAGGCGAAGGAGGCCGAAAGGACCATAGTATGGCATTGATGGTCGGAGAGATCGTAAACGATGGGCGATGGATGTCAAAAGAACTGTAGTCAGGAAATCATGGTCTTATAGATTCTATTCTAGCACTAACGGTTGGAGAGAACATAAATAGAAGGCGAGGGAGGTCAGAAGAATCATAGTCAGGCGATGATGGTCGTAGAGGCCATAGTCTGGCAATGATAGTAAGCGAGATTGTAAACAACGGTTGATGAAGATTAGAAGAATCATAATCAAGTGACGGTGGTTGTAGAGACCATAGTTCAGCATTGTTGGTCGGAGAGACTGTAAACGGCGGGTGATGGAGATCGAAAGAATCGTAGTCGGAGCAATAGTGGTCGTGGAGGCCATAGTCTGGCATTGTCAAGGAGATCATAAACAACGAGTGATAGAGATCAAAAGAACATTAGTTAGGCAATAATGGTCGTAGAGGCCATAGTTTGGCATTGTCAGAGAGACCATAAATAGAGCTACGGCGACGATCTATGGCAAAAGAGCTACGGCGATGGTTATAAAGAACTATAAAGACGATCGGGAAGAATTCCAGTGACGGTCGATGGCAAGAGAGCTTCGGTGATGGTTATGAAGAACTATGGAGAAGGTCGGGAAGAACTCTAGAAATGATCGGTGGCAAGAAAACTCCCGAAATTTTGTCCTTCTTTCCCCCCCTCTTTCATGTGAAGAATGGGGGACTATTTATAGTTTTTTTAGAGTGACATAGCTTGTAAATATTTGGAGGATCAAGGTTAAGTTGTGAGTATTAGAATGGATGGCTGATATTGATTCGATCAATCATAGACTATTGATCAAGCATTTAAGTGTCTTAATGTTGCCCGAATTTGATGATCTTGAGCTTGTTGGATTTGCCTGGTTGAGCCGCTCAACTCTACTATAAGCATTTCATATTCGACAGACATCAATTAATGTTTTGAAGTCTCCAAGTATACTTTGCACCCTTGATTTGGGTTCATTTGAACTCGAATTGGACTTATTTTGGTGTTGATGGGTTCGTCTCTTCTAGACGTTTAGTTTGAATATAACTTTGTTGAAATCGGAGTTCATATGATCTTGAATTTAATTTTTAAAATTTTTCTCTCATTTACATCAAGATTCGTGTCCGATCAAGATGAATTTTTTTTGTGACGCATCACTTATTCTTTTAGCAGCACCATTCTAAATCATCTAGGGGATAGTTTTGTACAAAAATTTATTTAATTACATGGATGTGCAAACATTTTTTACAAACAATTTAAGTTTTTCTATACTATACAAGATTATATGATTTTTTTTTCCTTTCATAAAATTTTTATGTCATACATTTTAAATTATTAGACTTTCTTAAATGTATGAGATTAAAACAAATTAGGTAATCTAAATTTTTAAACACCCTACCAGCTTGATTTTTAGGCATTAAACGCCCATCAATGAGATTTTAATGACACAATTAAGCTTGCTTTGAAATAAAATCTGCACCGCTAATTTTGCTATCCTATGTGAAATGACAAATGACAAATTTGTGCAGGAATCTAAAATGAGTTAATCAGATATTAAGCACAAAAATAATCAATTAATGATATGCAATTGATGTGCCAAACTATATTATATGGAACTTATTCTACTACAAAGTAAAGCTTGCATTCAAAATCAATAAATTTTAATATCTCAATGTCTTGATTTTTTTATATAATAATGATTGATGATAAACATTGATATGTTGCTCAAATTTATAAAATTGAAGGAAAAAAATTCTCATCACACGCCGCAAAGTTATTAATAGTTTCACATGTCTTCATATTTTTATAAAAAAATCTTAAATTTTTTTAATTTTGATATAAATATATTTAAAATTCAATATTAATTATTTAAATTAACTCTAAAAAACTTTCCTTTTTCTATAAATTTTAAATTAAATATGTGACTCAATTTTAAAATATCAAATATCACTGTTCATAAAAAAAATAATAAAATAAAGAATTTTTACATACATAATATTTCAAACTATTGTAAATATATATTTAACACCGATACTTTTGTATTTGCTGATATATCACCTAAAACTTCCATTTTCATCTATTCTAACACTCCATTATGCACTGTAAAAAATTCCTATCAGCCTCGCTTTCATGCAATTGTCTTCCTGTCGATCAAGCGAGCAATTGTCTTCCCCGTCTGAACCCCTGGCCTTCTCCATCGTGTTTGCCGTGTTCGAGCATTTGTCTTCCACGTTCGAAGCAAATCGAGCAGTCTGCCACTCGCGTCTTTGTCGCTCTAGTAAGAACATCGTGTTCCTTTCCTTCCACGTATGAAACAAACCGAGAAATGCTCCGAAGTTTGGTTTAACTCATTTTAATTTGCATTTTCACTTTTCAATTGCGATTTTCACTTTCGGTTTAACTCATTTTGATTCGCTTTTTTTTTTTACATTTCAATTTACTTTCTAAGTAGCAAAATGAAGTATGTTGTCAGTGGAATAATTCATTTTGGCTAACTCATTTATTATTTGCATACACATAAATTGATTCAAGTAATTTTTGCTCCATTGTCCGTAAATTTGTTAGATATTGAAGTGAGGTGCATGGTCAGAGACTCAGAGTCGAATGAAGTAAGTGGGTGGAAGTCTGAAAATCTTAAAGCTTCGGAGAGTTGAAATCAATTTTTTGCTACTAAAAAAAATGAGTTGAAGCTCTTTGTCATTGGCTAAGGGGTCAAGCTTTCAACTTATACTATCATGTCAATGGAATATCACCTAAGAATTACAAGTTGATTTCAAGCGATTTAGATGTACTTGACATGCTTAGCGGTTCTCATGAAAAGAATATAATTGAGATGGTGGTTGCAATGAAATATCACGAGGAAGATGTCTCAGTCACAAAACATTCAAACTGCAATGCACAACCAGTTAACTGAAATGCATCAATTCAACTGGAAGATTGGAGGGAAGTAGAGAACAATGATATTATAGTAGATGATTTGTGCGATGATTTCTTTATACCTCAAACTGATGAGGAAAATACTCTGTGTTGGTTCGGGGTTTGAGGATTCTCAAAGTTTCAAGCAAGCAGTTATATCTAATGCAATTTTACATAATTTTGCTATAAAGATAAATGTTAGTGACAAATTCAGAGTAATTGCTACTTGTGCATACAGAGGTTGTCTGTGGAGAGTAAGTGCCTCATTGTGTCTTGATGGCCACTCCTTCGAAGTTAGAAAAATAGATTCAACTCATTTATGCCCTGGGATCAATAGAGCCGGAAACTAACAAGCTACTACTAGTTGGGTAGCTCATGAAGTCAAGGAGATTGTAAAGAAAAAATATTGTTATCATGCCAAAGGATATTAGCAATAACTTGGAGATAACTTACGGACTGTCATTGCCATATATGAAAATTTGGCATTCAAGAGAGCCATCAAGAGATATAATTTTTTGCTCTATCGACGATAACCATATGTGAGTGCCAACTCTGAGGTCAGAGTTAATCAACATGAATCCTAGCTCTATTGATTTTTTTGCATATATAAACCCCAAATTATATATAAACCCCTCAATACTCTATCATTTTTATTTTTCAAAGAAAAAAAAGTATCATTATTCATTAAATGAATTAATTTATATTCGTTTTATATTTATTAAATGAATTAATTTATATTCATTTTATCTTTATTTAATCTATGCAACTCACGCTTTTTAATGTTTTAATATATATATCCACAAACATCCAAAATAGCTGTAGTTCACATTCATTTCGTATTATAGCCGTGTTATTATAATAATCATCATTTGAAACTAAACAATTTTTTTTTTATTTTTATGTAAAATTATATTAAAAAAAAGTCAAAATTGTCAGATACGTCGTCCTGCTTATTGTTTTAGGGTTTACGAAGTGTGATGAACAGGCAAATAAGTTTCAAATATATTTATTTGCATTCAAAATATTTTTTTTTTATTTTTTAAATTGAATTAAAAAACAAGTCCAATTCAACATCGTGCATTTATTTTGAATTTCAATTTTATATTATTTTTCGTTGAATCTTTTATAATGTGAAAGTATCCTCACCGTTATTTAAAATAAATAGTTATATTTTAAATTAAATAATATTATCATGCAAGTACCAATGTTTTTGAAACAAAATCCAGTTGTTGCACCCTTTAATCCAACCAGCAATTATTTTAAGGAAATAATAATGTCAATTTCTACGATCAAAAGAGAGTTATGATGCCTGATCATATTCCATAACATGTAATTAGCATAGAGAAAATTTCAAAATATATTTATTTTTTTATTTGTAAATTATTTGTCTGTCAATGAATAAATAAATTCCTTTAAGATATTAAATAATCATGAACACTTTATTTGTCTAGAAGGTTAGAGGCATTATGATTTGATTATAAAGATGCAAAATTTTATAATCATTTGATTCATTAATTAATATCAAGAAATTTTTAATCATGCTTCAAGTACATGATTAAGATTCATTAGGGTTTAGATTGGATCCCTTTTGGTATTATTAGGGGTGTCAATTCGGGTCAATTCGAATCTGACTCGTTTTTAAAAATGGGTCAGGTTTTTGGACCCGAACCAAACCCGATTCGGATCCGGGTCAACCCAACCCGACACGAATGACCCGAAGTTAACCGAAAATTGCTAGTTTTCTAGTAAAAAATCGGGTCGGATTCAGGTAAAAAATATTTAGTATAATATAATTTTAGGAAAAACTGATATGATTTGATATTGGCCTTACCAATATTCGAACCTGATTTAATATTTTATAAATATGCACACAATTTACTTATTTTATCATACTTTATTATATTTTATCGATACACTTTTTGTGTGTGTGTAAATTTTATGATTCTATTTATTTGCTGAACTTTTTTTTTTATTATTAAAGAAAATGTTTATTCTTTATTAGATTTTGTTATCGGATACCTAAATGATGTATGACTTGGAATCAAATACTTCTTATATATGACTTAGCCACGCACTTATCTCTAATAAACATCTCGCAATTTCTTTTTATTTAATAATATTTCTAAAACTTTTGCTTTCAATTTTTAAATTATATCTGTAAAACATGTTTTGTAAATGATAATACAATAACATCAAGTCTTTATCCTAACAAGTCTATTGGGTCGACTACATGAAATTATGATTTTTCGATAAATTTTATGATGGTTGTCGACTACCTAACATAATTATTCACTTTTTTCAACTAGGATTTAATACCTAACAACAATAGTGTTTGATTAATACCTAATAACAATAGTGTTTGATAAATTAAATGTATGTAAAATTAAAATTGACACATCATCAAAAATCACCTTGATCTAGCACAAATCTCAATGCATATTTGAATTAGAAATCTTTAAAATTCAATTTTGGACCATACAAACTCATAGCTCAGCAAACTTTTTTTTTTTCCCCAAAAACCTGCAGAAGGGGCTCACAAGTTAATACAAAATAAGGATACAAATCCTTAATGAATCTAAAGCCCACTAGAAATATATAATTTAAAGTAAAACCTATGAGTGTCAATTTTTTCAAGCTAAACAAAAGAAGCTAAAAAGCAGAAACACAAAGCAGAGGTAAACAAGGCTCAATCACACAACATAGGAAAAGACAACTGGAAACAAGTCAAACCAACACCAAACAAAATCAAATCAGCTCTTACATCTAAAAAGACTGTATCAGCGACATTGCTAGCACCAAAACAGCTCCCAAAAGCACGAACAAACGTCCACGAAAACAAAAATACTAGTGAAATCATAGAGATTCACAACAACAACAAGAGAATATTGAACTATATATATAATTGAGTCACATGACTCAAACAAGAGAACATAAAAAACTTTGACATAAGATGAAAGAAGTGCGCTTCTATGCTTTTATTTATACTAAAAACTTTAAAAATTAATTGAAATAGTTGGTCCTAAACGGTAGGTCAGTAAAAAATTGGTCACAAATACCAGACAACCCCAAATCCACATGTGCCAAAGATTGGTCACAAATACCAGAAACCACCTTATCAATCTCAGCAACATGATGAGCCACAGGTTCCAAAACCGAACCAATCACATGTGCGGGGACAACAGCAGTATGAGGATGCAACACACTACATTCAGCTTTTGAATGACCCAAAGCTTTACAATGACCACAATATAAAGGGGAAAACTTCCATTTTCACATTTTGGGCATAACCCAAAGTTTCAAAACCAAGCCAAACTTGATCCAGATATCACTTAAGGGTTTACCAAAAATGGACCCCAACTCTTGAAGAATACGGGAAGAGAACATATGAGGGCAAAGGTTACGGAAAAAAATCCATATCAGAATCATAGGAGATTCCACACAAACGTCAAAATGCGGAAACCATTTAACCAACTTCATATAACAGTTGTTAATAAAATATGAACGGTGAGCGAAAATTCGACAGTAATCCAAATCATTCCTAAGCTTGATCAAAACATTATTTTTATTGAGAACAGTGATAGAGAACTCACCATTCAACGATTGAAGAAAAAATTACGAATTGATTCCAGCGACGGACGATTGCCAGGAAATTTCCCGACCAAGGCAAACTCAAAAGGCGCAGCTAGGGCATTCAATTATTCATCAGAAATCAATAAAGCAGGATGACCATGGCTGGAAGAAACCTTCAAAGGTAAAAAACTCAACACGGAGGAGGTCCCGGACAGAACCTCCCGAAAAGAACGAGACTGTGGAATCCCATCTAGAAAATCCAGGTCATGCAAACGACTAGCAGCCATAAGAAGGGAGAAGAAGAGATCAAACCAGAGGAAAGCTGGAGGAAATGCCGCTGATGAGGTTGCTAGGGCAAAGCACTAGCAGGGCAGGAGCAATGGCTGGAGCGTCCAAGCTTGAAGCATAAGGGAGATCTGTGAGCGTCCCGCATTCAAACAAAACCCTAATATCCAGCACCAGCAACGAAACCAATGCCGGGCTCGAAAGGAGACGCAGAGGAAAGCCATATCTCAACAAACTTACAATTGAAATGAATGTTACATCAAAATCGGTCCAATCCAAGTCCAAATGGGTTCGAAACAATGAGCTGAAGCATACTTGGAAGCTTAAAAGCATTAATTTAGTGACAAAATGATTTTTTTTTAAATATGGAATATTTATAGTCAAGACGAGCGGCTCGTCAAGATGAATCCAATGAGTCTAAGAACACTTAATTCTAACATCATTAAATGACTTAAATGTTTAATGAAAATAAATCTTTATTCTGTGATATCCCATAATCTAATTTGGAAAAATTATTCTTTTATCTTTTATAAACAACTATCAGAGCTACCTAATTTCTTTTATTAATATAAATACTAGCATAAATAAAACTATCGAGCAAAACTTCAATATATATACATTTTTCTTGATTTTCCCAAAAATCGTATATGCTACTAAGGATATATACAATCATATCATAATTACTCTGTCATGAGTACAAAAGAATAACTAAAATAACAAGAACATGAACCTGAAGAATCATGACTAGCCTCACACTCTTGATCATCTACCTTAACATGAAAATATTTAAATCACATATAATGAGCTCAAGTGATTAGCAAGTAATCTAATCCTACAATTGAACTCAATGCATGACAAAGAAACAATATGTTTGTCAACAGTCAAATCATAGCAGTAGTAATCATATGACTATGAATCATTGCAAAAATAATAAATCTCACATGCAGTGGTAATAAAATATGTAAACAGTAAAACAATATGATATGGAAATCTGATAAAATAATACAATGGATAAATCATTAAACCAGTATGGATGTCGAATCAATAAAATAGTCATCGTATCAATCATATAAAGTGGTAAAACCAAAGTATTAGTAAAGAGCTATCTAAGACAAATCAATACAGTAAAATTCTATAATTATGTATACATGCTATTCAATATGTCACATGCTCAGTATATTAATTATTCTTCACATGAAGGCGAGGAAGATAAAATGAGAAGAGAGAATTAGTGAAAGCTCTTAGCATTTCCAACTATCTCCGTTGTTGACAACCACCAACTATTGTCACTGACAACCGCCATCATCACTGAGGATTAACATTAGAAATATCTATCATGTCTAGAGTATTAATAAGATTTAACCATACTGTTGGGTATACAACATGTGAAAATCTTTAAACTCTAACGGAGAAATTAGACTATATTGTTGGATATTAACTATCATATTTGATTTTTTATACTCTCTCTCTTCTTCAACAGTGAAGAAAAGAATATCTTTGTATCACTTGCTACATGGTGGATTCTATAGCTTGGTCGGGCCCGATGGTTTTTTTCCTTCCGGATTTTTTCACATAAAAAATTATCTGGTCTTGCTACTTTTATATACTAATTTTTGTATATTTCTAAGATGATAAACACACACTCTACCGACTCAAACTTTCTAGCACATAAAAAAATCAAATAATTTCATAATATTTTGATATAAGTTATATCAAAATAAAATTATTTTTATAACATTTAATTTAATTTAACATACTAATATTTATTAAATCTCAATATAAATATAAATAAAATATTAGAAAATTATTTAAAAAAAAATTCAATCAAAATTAAGTGGGAAGCAACCGACGCTTCACATATTCGCAGTCCGATCTAAATGACAATTACAACCAACTAGAATTTGAAAAGATCAGATAATATGTTTTAATGGAGAATTTCAACCAAAACAAACAGTCGAGAAAAATTCCACAAAGTTCACTCGAACTGCAATTTAAAAAAAGAATTTTGATGATAATTTTTATATTTCAAATAAAAAAAAAATCGAGTTTGAAGAACATCTAATACGACAAGAGATATGTCACTTTATATATATATATGCGTATGCGTAGTCAAGAAATATTTTAATTTTGAATCTTATTAAAATTCTGTCATCGGCGTATGAAGAAATTTGAAGATTGGTATCCATTCACGTGAATAAAAAGCTGATAACTTGAAAGCGAAGGAGAAAGCAAACGCCATTATTACGGCCAAGAAGAAGAAGAAGGCAGAAACCTAACGCGACCGCTCCACTTCCCTTCTCGATTCACTGAGTGTTGAGTAGAAAACAGGAAAGAAGAGAGAGAGAGAAACGCAAGGAGGAAGATGGCGGGGGAGGAAGAGGTGGGGAAGACGTTGATAGTGGGAATGAAGATGGATGCCAGAGGAAGGGAACTTTTAACTTGGTCTCTCGTGAAGGTCGCAGGAGCTGGTGATCGGGTAATCGCGATGCATGTTCTTCCCGCCGGTAATCAGATTGATCTATGGGAAAAAAAAAAGAGTTAGGTTTTCATATTCGCGGTTGTTTTGGTTATGGAAAAATCTGAACTTGGCGGCGAATTTTTTGGTTGCAGTGCTGGCGGATGCAGATTGGAATCCCTCTTCTTTGATTTCGCTTATCAAGCATTTCGAGTCCGTGCTTGCTGTTTATGAGGGTTTCTGTAACCTGAAGCAGGTTTGATTTTCGAATTTTTGGCTTTTTATCCTCTATTGAGATTTGTTTTTTTTTTTTTTTCTTTTTTAGCCTGGATTTAAAAATTTTCTTTTTTTTTTTTGGTAATTTTCTTCGTTTAGATCGAACTCAAGATGAAGCTATGCCGGGGTTCTTCCATCCGGAAGACGTTGGTTCGGGAGGCGAGCTCTGTTTCAGCCTCCAAGCTCATTCTTGGAGCCACCAAGAGCAGTAATATTATAGGGTAAAGTCATCCGTCCATTTGATTTCCTTTTTTTTCCTAAATTCTTTTCCTTTTGCTTTTTTTTTTTTTTTTAAATTGAAATTCTTTGGCTGAAATTTGCAGTTCTTCATCCGTCTCTATTGCCAAGTACTGCGCGAAGAAGCTTTCTCGCGGTTGCTTGGTGCTGGCCGTAAACAATGGGAAGATCATATACGAGAAAGATGCCGCAGGTTTGATCTTTAATTAAATTCTCTCTGAAATTCTTCACTTAGGTTAGGTAGAAAAGCTTCAAATTTGCATTTTTTGGTAACAGGAAGCAAATTGACACACGAGCTTCTACAGAAATGCGATTCTATAAAGTTGGATGATATGAGTTCGGAAAGCACAAGCCCTTCTATCTCTTGCCAGCTTACTGAATCTGGCGAAATTTCAAGTTTTGATTTCAAGGAAGGAAATTCTAGTAAAACTACCTCGACATTCGATGATTCCTTGGACAATGATGAATCTAGAGTTGATGAAATTAAGGATCACACTTCGTCTGAATCTGAGGAGATGTCGTTGGATGTAGATCCAGTTCACGAGCATGAGAGCTCTGTGGGCTGTTCATCAATGGCGACTCAGGAATCAGCTGATAGAAGACCTGGCTGGCTTCTCCTTAGAAGAACGGTTCTGAACCAGAAGATGATTTTGTCACATGTGAAGTCTAAAGCTTCAGTTGTTAAATGGGTAATGCGGCTTCCAAGCCGGTATTATTCATCGTCCATGGTTCATACCGATCATCGGCGGGTGAAGTCTGATGTCTCTGTTAAATCTGGTTTTGATGAGGTGGTGGATGTCATGGCTCCTTTGAGCCCAGCCACAGTGTTTGAGGAGCTCCCTAAGGAGTTGCTATCTCTTCTACAGAATTATTCATCTGTTTGCAGGCTGTTTAGCTACAAGGAACTCTTGCAGGCGACGTCCAACTTTAATCCCGGTTTGCACTTTTCCAGCCTCATTACTACAATGAATTATTCTGTGCGGATGCTGAACACCGTCTAGAACCCAATGAAAAAGCACCACGTCACCCCTACTCGGTACCGAACTGCTCGGTATCGAGCTCAGTACTGGATGACGTGGCTGCACCTGATTCGCCTCTGGACGTTAAGTTGTGTCCGGTGTCCTCACTAAATTCTCATTTATTTTATGTATTTACATATAAATTCTTATGCAAATCTTGAAAACAATGCAGCCAATATCATTGGGAAGGGAGGGACCTGTAAGGTTTACAAGGGTAGCCTAACTGATGGGAAGGAGCTTGCATTCAAAGCTCTGAGATGCTCAGACAACTTGATGGATGATTTCATTTCAGAAATTGAGATTATTACCAATTTGCATCACAGGAACATCCTCTCCCTGTATGGGTTTTGTGTTGAGAACCACCACCTTGTCTTAGTTTATGATTTCTTGTCAAGGGGTAGCTTAGATGATAACCTTCATGGTAGGCACATACATACTTGAAAAAAAATTTGATTTCCATCCTTCTTTTTATAGAAATCTTGTATGCTTATTCATGTCTGCCAATATAGGGATCAAGGGAGACAAGATTGATGTTAGCTGGGCTGACAGATTTAAGATTGCGATCGGCGTTGCAGAAGGTCTGGATTATTTACACAATGATAGCAGTAGGGAGCCTGTGATCCATAGGGATATAAAATCATCAAACATCCTTTTATCTGATGATTTTGAGCCACAGGTAATGTAATTTTTGCCTTTCCATTGAGAGTTATCATTCTCTTTCGATTTCTCGGAAAATCATGACTTGAATATCTTCTGTTGGCCTGCCTTAGATATCTGATTTTGGCCTGGCTCAGTGGTCATCCTCATCAAGACAATCCAGTAAAAACACAGATTGTAGTGATTTGGCAGGCACATTTGGGTATGATGCTTATATTACAGGTTTATTGTTGCGTCTATTTTTCTATTAATCTTCTTGGACATATTTGCTTAAGCAGATATTGCTGGTCATCTCCTTGCAGGTACCTTGCTCCAGAATACTTCATGTATGGTAAAGTAGATGCAAAGATTGATATTTATGCTTTTGGGGTTGTTCTTCTTGAGCTTCTCTCAGGAAGGAAGCCGGTTTGTACTAGCCGACCGAAGGGCGAGGAGAGTCTGGTCATGTGGGTAAGTCTCTTATTACAGATACCAATGGGTTCTTTGCTGTTTGTTGCATAACTTAAACTTTGTTTGTGATGACTTTTTTACTACTTCTTAAAGTGGCTTTTTAGTAGAAAATTTTTATTTTTTTTACTAGAAATTTGCTTTAAGAATCAATAAGAAAACCGTCTCAAACGAAGCCTTAGTCAGTATTTATACTAAATTTTGTCAAACAATTTTATGAGATATATATCATCACCACCTATTCAACATCTATTTGGCAAACCGTTTTCAGGATTTAAGGCTAGTTAATTTGATGATTAAAGCTTTCTAAATTCTAATAAGTTTGTTTGTTTGACTATTTGTTTTAAGATTTAAGATTTAAGATTTATGGGATAGAGCTTTGGTGACAGGCAAAGCCCATTCTTGTAGTCGAAAATTTTGATCAAGTGGTGGATCCATCACTGGGAAATAATTATAACATTGATGAGATGGAAAGGATGTGCCTTGCTGCTTCTCTCTGCATCAGCCAAGCTTCTCAATCTAGACCTTCTGCAGCTCTTGTAAGAGAGGATCCACAATTTCTTTTATTTGAAAACTTTCTTCATAAGATAAAGCATTTACTAACATAATAGCCACCAAATCGCAGGTTCTGAAGCTTCTGAAGGGGGAAACTGAAGTGATAGAGTGGGCGAGATCAGAGCTGAGAGCTTCGATGGCTTCCGAGGAGTCGGACGATGAGTCTGTACTCCTGCATTCAAACATTCAATCACACATTAATCTTGCACTTCTTGATATGGAAGAAGACGATGAACTCTCCTCAAGCAGTACAGATCAGTCGGCTAATTTCCTAACTTCAAATACCTCTTTAGAAGACTATTTGAAAGGAAGATGTGGCCGTTCATCAAGCTTTTGACTCCATTATAAATGGAGGGTGTGATATTGTATAGTTAGTTCTTGATATAATTATATATTTGGTTTAGCTGAATTGTAATGGGATTTGGTGGTGAGAGGTTGTTTGATGTGCCCCCCTCCTTAATCCCACTGGAATTTTTATTCCATGAGGTTAATTATGCTTAGTTATTAATTAATTAATTAATCCTCTTGTATTTTTTTCAGCCGAAGGGCTTGAAACTAAAGGGAGATTAGTGTATTGGCGTGTTCAAAGGAGAGCAGCTCAAATGGTTCTCTTAACTATTTGTAATTAAAGTTCAGCTTTCAAGCAGAACTTAACTTATTGTAAAGAAAAATGAGAGTTTAATTTCTTTTTTCTGTTCTGTATGTTAGGCATTAAGTTGCATGGTCTGAGGAATTATTTTCAAAATCCTGTTCAAATAATCATATATGAGAAAATTATAATTATTAATAATTTAAAAAATTTTAGTTTTGCTCATATAATAATTTCAAATGTACTTTACAGACAATCACTCATCTGCAAAATGTTGGAAAGCACCATTACTGAGAGGTTGCAGAGCTCATGGAGAAGAAAAGAATTACAGGCTCTCAGAGCAAGAAGTTATTGAAATTGTTAAAAATATGAGAGGTACTTCTGTTTACATAAATAAAATTTATATTTTTGGGCCCTCAGCATTAAAGAAAAAAAATAAATAAGGTGAATTGGTAGTTGAAGAAGGCATCTAAAAGCATGAAAAGGAAGCATTTGTAGATTTATTAAGGATATAAGGCATGGAAAGTAGTTGGCAGCTCTGAAAAAGATGCAGAAAGTTATGCAGAGTTGAAAAAGCTGATAGGAGCTTCTGAATGAATGAATTGAAAACTTGAAAGGCATAGGAAGTCTTATTAAGGCCTATTTGGTTACTTTGTCATTATCAAACCTTAAAAATGAATAGGATTTATTATTTAATTAGATGTACTTTTTAAATTTAGCATGAATTTTAAATTTGAGAGGTGCTTTAAAATTTAAGTTAGTTTTTTTTTTTTTTTTTTTTTTCATTTTTTACATTTGAAATAAGTGAAATTAAATATTATTTTTTAAAAAATAATTATTTAAGAGCAGGTAAATGAGTTTTTAAGTTGAAATTAGCAGTCATTAATCATTTGCAGAAGGTTTGTATATTATGTAAAGGCTCAAGTAGCTTTAAGATGTGGGGTTATAATCCTAAAAGCATTGTCACAAATGCATTTAATTGATCGAAAAATCTATAGTTTAATCACATACAACTTTTCATGCAAGGTATTGACCATAAGTTGATCAAAAAGTCCCAAAGATGAATCGACTGATTTGAGCATTGCATGAGCTTCAACTACAAGAGTTGGGGTGCAAATGACCCTCAAATTGTCAAATGAGAACATGATGGTTGTGCTGATCTCCTCTTGCTATCAAACCCATTCAAAAGATGGTGCACCTTTCCAGAATTTTTACGCTAGACCAACGTCAAAAATTTGATTTGTCAGCACCTAATTTGCTCATGAAGTTGCTCCAAAAATATGATTCCTTCAAATTAAAGATAAAAGAGACTTTGGCACAGTGGCTACTATTGATTGATACTCACTGCAATTGAACATCCACACCCAGGCCAACTTTACTTTGGATTTGTTGTCAAGTTACTTAGCCAAAGAGTAAGCTTCATCAGATCAATTTTTTTATCATGGTAGGCTCTCTCAACTTCCAGCCTCAATTATAGAAATAAAAAAGTATAAATTAGTAGCCCTAAACCCTAAACTAATAAATAAAGCTAAAACCAAGTCATTTAGAATAATTTATATTCATTCCCAATGCTTTAAAGAAAGCATTGAACCTCTAATGACAACAATAAAATTTACTAAAATTGTATGGATTCTTAGCGTGAGTCAAGCAACTTCCTTTTCATGCTTTTCACTTGATCATCTTATTCATCTATGGGCGGGCACAAGTCATTAAAAAATGTCTTTGTTCAGTGTTCAAACTCATTACTACTTCCACATTATTTTTATTACTATGAAAATCAAGTATTCAAGCTTGTGAGAGCTTAACACTTCACCATATTGTTCATTAATAGATTATTTGGGATGAGAGCTCAACTTTTTTTAATCATAGTACGATTATGCGTTAAAACACAAATATATAAAACTCATTTTGAGTGAGACAATCTTTGAGGGTAAAATACTTAAATTTAGATTTCAAATAAAATAAAACACAAATAATCATCAAGCAAGGGTCATGTTCAGTCTGAGAAATGAACTATTATTGTTACTGGTTTCTGTAATAAGGTAAGATAAATGACAACCCTGAAAATCAAAATCCTTTATGTAACTGGATACAAAAGAAACCGATTAACAGTACCAAAAAGAAAAAAAAGAAAAAAATCAGTACTGAAAGGAATCGCTCCTCAATCCAATACAATACATCTAATACAAGTTCAAAATATCAAGCGATCCGTTAAAATCATTAGCAAAACCTGTCATGCAGAAAGTAGTTCAAACCAATCGAATATCAAATACAAACCTAAATAAAAGTTTCAGTTTTGCATTGCCCGATCAAAATAATAGAAAATAACTATACAACAAAGAAAATTTTAAATGTAGATTACATTATCAACTTCTAAGCATGGTATAATAACAAGTCATCCGAAATCCACTTGTTAATAAGGTTCTAACAAAAATATCAAATCTTTCTGGGAGAAAGTGTCAGCATGTCTCACAGATAACAGATTTGATCAGTATTTTTTCCTAGAAATACAATCAGACTAAATTTAGGAAGATATTCCGACCTAAAATTCCTTATGCTTAAACTATGAACAAGAGAAATTTGCTAAATAATTAATAGAATATTTTTTTATTAAATTAAAAGAATATTGTTCACAACTACATTTAAAAGAAACAGTAATCATGTTTTTGCATGCCACTGAAACGTCTGTATTTGGGTTTGATTGTAGGGCTAGCTAAAAATAAGATTTAGGCTTTCATTTGGGATGACTTTTTATTGCTTCTTAAAGCAACTTTTCAATACAAAAATTAAAAATTTTATAATAGAAAGCCGCTTTAAAAAGCAGTAAAAAAGTCATCCCAAACGAATCGTTAATTAAAAGGTGGTAAAAAAAAAGTCTGACAGTTGATCTAAGATCAACGATAAAAATTAGAGGAAAAAAGGAAGGAAAAACCACATCAAATTTTACATTGCAGGGTTAACAAAAAGCAAATTATCAGAAGGATAGAAGGGTGTGTACATAGACCAATTTTATTTTAAAATTCGGAGAAAAAATAAATGCCATGAATAAAAGTGATACTTTACAAAAATGAAGTGATAAGATTATCATTTAAATGCAAATTAAACCAAAAACAAGTGGAATATTTGAGATAACTATGTGGAAACATTCTGTTGCGAAAAAAAGAAAGATAGAACTCGAGAGAGATAAGTAGAAGGCAGAAGTAGGGACTCAAAAAGAAAATGAAAATGATTGGAGAACACAAAAAGTTGTTAACTTATGTTTTATTTGAGACAATTTTTTTATTGCTTTCTAAAACAACGTATTTAGTACAAAAAGTTCTAATTAAAAAAAATATTAAAAAATATGCAGCAAAAAGTGTCCCAAACGAAGCCTGACAGATGTCTTACTATTTCTTTAAACAATTTTTTAGTACAAAAAATTTTTAAACTAAAATGTTTTTTTGAAAAGCAATAAAAAACTATCCCAAATGAAACCTTAGAGAGGAAATCTTCACCGGTGAGGTCTACAAATACAAATACGGTTTCAGGCCTGAATTTGGATAATAAACATAGATCAGCCATTCCACCAGTATAGGAGGGGATGAATATGGACCAGCAAGGGGAAAATATACAAAAGATGCAAAAAAAAGATGCCAATAATGATGCCTTTGATTTACATGAGACGAGTATTTATAAGTGTTTCAAATACATTCAGATTTTAATTTACTTAGAATCAATCATTTAAAAATAAACCATGTAAAATACCTACAATTGAATACTTTACACCCGTTTTACTTGTGCAACTTACAAAACTAATGGAATTTTTTTAATATCATGCTCCACCATAAAAAAAATAAGGACCTTAACGAGATGAACTACAACTAGCTGTTAAATTAAATTCAAATATCGTGGAAATAAATTTGACATAAACTAAAAAAAAAAAAGTAATTTATTTGCAAAGAAAAATGAGAACTTCGATTATAATATATGAACCTGTAAAGAAATAACAATTAGTAGAGGATCACCTATTTGGCGCTTTTACTCCTTTTTGTTTCAAATAATCGAATCTCAAGTTCAGGAATTTTGTTGTTGGCCAAGTGGACTGAATACCATCAGTATTTACACCGACTGGAAGATTGAAATCGCCACCAACAACTGCCCTAGAATTTCCTAAAATCTAAAACCATTTCTCTGTTCCTGCATTTACCTTTCAACTGAAAGCATTCCCTCTCTGGGACCAACGGGAACCGCATCTTTGAGACCTTTGGTTATT
Source organism: Dendrobium huoshanense (assembly GCA_016618105.1). Taxonomy (NCBI): domain Eukaryota; kingdom Viridiplantae; phylum Streptophyta; class Magnoliopsida; order Asparagales; family Orchidaceae; genus Dendrobium; species Dendrobium huoshanense. The sequence goes on along the minus strand of CM028353.1, from coordinate 38,497,838 downwards.
CCACTGCTGAGGTTTGAAGAACCTTCTGCCATTACCATATTTAGGAAACCTTGCTCTTTCATTTCTAGATTGAAAATTTTTTTCTTGTAGGCCTTTTTCCTTGGTCCGAGTATTAATATTTTCATTAAAATATGTGTTCCATGTGTTTGATGTACAGGGCTCTTGTCGAGGATATGAAGGCAGGGGAGGGAAAGGTTTGAAAGGAATAGCAGGTGCAATTTTCCAAGATGGATCGAACTGAGTGCTGAATTCAGTTTCAGGGATTCCCAGCTGATGCATCAGGTCAATTGGCATGCCATAAGAAACAGTTAAGTATGGAAGATATCTCTCCAGCGGATGCCCAATCACCACATCTCCTGTCATGTTAGTAGCTGAGCTAGTTAGCTGAGGGCATTCATCTACGCAGGGAGACTCAAACCCAGGCGGCATTTCATCATCATCATCACTATTTTGCTGTAAGAACTCCTGTACAGCGATAACATCAGAAGAGTTGTTTCCTTTAGTCTGAGTCTCTGATTTTTGCTTTGAAACATCAATATCAGGAAGGCGCTCAAGTTGTGAAGGCCTCATGTGCTTCATAATACTAAGCATAGGCTGATCAGTTAAGCATTCATAAGCCTGTCCAACAGGAATAGTGACATCTGCTGGCTGGTCCCATCTGCTTTTACGTTTTCGAGATCTTGTCCTTTCAATTGGACTATTGTCAGTGAAGGATGCAGAGCTGGACGCCGGTTGAGTAGGAAGAGAAAAAGCTTCTCTTTGCATATCTACTTCAGATGAAGGCAGACAATTTGCTGCACTACCACTAACTATCGAACTAGATTCTTGTTTTCCATGCTCATGCCACGAATGGATTTTTGATGTCGGACACCAATTATGGCGGGGATACTTAGTACATATATGCTTACCATCTTTCTCAGAAGGCTCGACCCTACTAAAATTACGAGGTATCCATTGGTCTGCAAAGTTCCGTGCAATGTGAAGAACCTGGAATTACAAATATAAGTCCAGACAAATCAATTGTTAATGTTAACTAAATCAGAAAACAAAACGCCTAACTTCGGCAGCACAAAATATCAGTTGGAACCATTAGAATTTGGCAAGAAACGAACAACACAGCATATTATAACTGCAGACTTTTTAGTTTAATTTCAGCAACTTCAAAGTCACATACTCCAAATAACTGGAAGAATGAGTGCTGGAAGCAATTATCACACTACCATAGTATCGAATGTAATCTTCTGTTCAAAAGGTAGCTTCCATTGTACAGTTATCTTTTAATAAAAACATGACCTGAAGATATTGTCAAAGGAACAAATTTAAAGGCTGCAAAGCTAATGGTATAAAAAGCTAACAACAATAGAATAAGACTTCTCGCTAGAAGGATTCACTAAGACCAACGTTTTGAAAACTAAACTGGTCGCTGAACAGTTAAGTTGCAATCAAGGTTTAAAATTGCGTATTCGGGTATTGAGGCGTTTTTCGTTCGTGAGGCGAGGCGTAAGCCTCAAGGCGATTTGAGGCGTAAGCCTCAAAATCAAAAAATTGCGTAAACATAAAATAATAATTTTTTTATATACTAATGAGTAAATAATATATAAAACATAAAAATGCACAAGATAAATAGCAATGACATTAACATATCACATAAGAAGTTAAGAACTCACTAGTCATCAGCATTATCATCACTTATCACTCATCAGTCATCACTAAGGGGGTCTTCATTTGAATCATCATTATGATGAGCTGCTCTCTCCTCTTCCCCTTCTCCTATAGAGTCCAATATCTCCCAATCAGCTTCTTCTTCCTCATTATTAGTTATCTTCCTCTTCCCTAAATATTTTTGAATAATATCATAATGAATAATAGTGTAATACATTAATAAAAGTCTAAGAAAAGAAAACTATATTATTTATATACCTTTTTTGATTTGTTCTTGAGTTGTTGTGGATGTGGATGCTTTAAGACCATCAAAGAAATCAACATTTAAATCTTCATCTTGTAATTCAGACGGCATCACTTCAACTTCATCATCTACAAACCACTCATCATCAGATGCCACATCATCGCAAAGCAAAGGATCTTCATCATCCATTAATCCTTTTTTCTTCAAATTTCTATCTTTGAGTCTCCTATTGTACATAATGTACACCAGTGAGTTCATCCTCAATGTCGACAAGCGATTTCTCCTCTTTGTATGTACTTGGTTGTAGGTACTCCAATTTCTTTCACAGCCAGATGAAGAGCATGTCAAGCCCAAAACTTTCACAGCAAAACGCTGTAATTCTGGAGTCCCATCACCAAATTGAATCCACCACTCAACTGGAGATCGTTTGGTAATTGTATCTTTTGCTTGTTGTAATCCAAAAAACCCTCTTTGTTCCTAAAAGGTACCAATTGCAAGTCAGCATTTGATCTTTCAGTTGCATCACTTATTAGACGATCCATGCAATGATATAATCCCAACTTTATTTCAGGGTTTGTAGACTTGTTCTCTGCATATTGATACTGAGGGTTTAGGTAGTAGCCAGCGGCATGCAAGTGTCGGTGCAGCTGTAGTTCCCACCTATCATCAATAATATTCCAAATTTCCCTAAAGCTTCCCTCACTGCCTCCTAAGTTGGAGGCAATCATCTCTTTGGCTTCATCCATAGCATTGTAGATGAAACCCATTGCAGGCTTCTTCTCAGCATCCACCATCCTTAAAACATGAACCAAAGGTCTAGTAGTTGTAATTGCATATAAGACACTTTGCCAAAATCTGTCATTTAAAACAATCTTTCTAATCTCTTTTCCCTCAGCCTTCTTTGCCCAAGCACAACTCAACCACTGTGTAGATGTGAACATAGCCTCTAAAGGTTGTCTGGCATCCAGCATGCTCTCTAAGGTCAAGTATGCGGTGGCAAATCTTGTTGCGGCTGGCCTTAGAATTTCTTTCTTCGAAAACTTTCTCATAAGAGCTAGAACCCAAGAGTGGTTGTAAATAAACTTGGTTATTTTTTTGGCTTTAGTGAGTGCATTTTTATGTTGAGGTAGATCCCCAAGCTTCTCAAGAATCAGATCTATGCAATGTGCAGCACATGGAGTCCAATACAAATGTTTCCTCTTCTCCATAAGTTTATTACCTGCAGCCTTATAAGAACTTGCATTATCCGTCACAATTTGTACAACCAAATGTTCTCCAACCTCATCAACAATGCTATCTAATAATCTAAATATGAACTCAGCATCTTTGACCTGGTCAGATGCTTCAATTGACCTTAAAAACACAGTACCATAAGGATTATTAATGAGGATGTTGATCAGACTTCTATGTTTGATATCAGACCACCCATCTGACATAATTGTTACTCCTGTTTGGGCCCAAGTCTTCTTAATTTCTTCAATGGTTTTATCAGTGCTTTCCAACTCCTCCTTCAAAATCCATGTTCTTAAATCATACATGGTTGGAGGTTTGAACCCTCTCCCAAATGCTCCAACTGAACGAATCATGTTGTAATAAGCAGGTGATGTTGCTACATTAAATGGAATAGCATTTTCGTAGAAAAATCTGCCTATATCCTTACACACTCTTCTTCGCGCCTCTCTTGCATTTTCTGGAGCCATCTTCTGTGTAGTAGAAGGCCTATCATCTGATGTGTCAACCATGTAATGATCCATAGGCCCTCTAGCACCCCTAGATGAAATGGGCTTCATAGAAGAAGATGAATCCCTAACGCTGCGCTCACTCCCGTAGTAAGATCCAGCATCAACTCTATCTTCAAATTGCTTCTGTGCAAGATGTTTTGATGTGGTAGACTTATTCATGTATGACTTTATCTCATCCCTTACAGCATCAGGAACTTTGGAGCATGGAGCAACATTCTTGTGAGAGCCTGAAAGGTGTTCCTTCATCCTAGTCACACCACCTTTCACAACTTTATCACAGTAATTGCATTTCAGATAGACATATGTTTTATCACTTCCTCCTACATCCACCTGAGTGCTATATTTCCATGCTGGATCTTTTCTATGACCTGATGCAGCCTTATCCTTATTTTTGACCATCCTGATTGAGAGAAATAGGAAACAAACGAGTTCTTACTAATCTTTTATATGACCTGATGCAGGTCGGAGGAGACAGCAGCCTCGGAGGCTCAGACTAAAGCGTACGCTGGTCGGACGGAGAAGACAACAACCCAACTCGCAGTCTCGCAGTAGATGAAACCTCCAAGCAAATAAGTTTAGGGTTTAATATGCGTCCTGGATGTGTTCAGTATTATCTACGTGAACATTGCGTGTTTGGAGCAGAGTAATTTAATGTATGATTTTATATTAATAGTTAATAAAACATGATTTTCTGGGTATAGTTTGAGTACTGGAAGTGTTAATTATTTTATTGTGCGTACGTTATGCGTATCCTATGCGTTATATATGGGTACACTATGCGTTCACTGTGCGTATTTTATGCGTGCTCTCTGCGTCAACATTGCGTATTTTTTAAAATATAAAAAAAAAAAAAAGAACATTTAATGACTATGTACAATATAAAAAATATAAGAACAAATTAAAAGAACATTTATAACAAATACAATTTTACAAGAGAACCTAATGTACATCTTCAACAAGACAACAACATCAACTTCCCTACAGGAATTATGATTGATGTATTGTCCAATATAAATCATCTTGACAACCAAGCCTTCCCTTCATCACTGCGATACTTATCCTCCTCCCATGTTCATGATGCCAATAACTTGTTAACATAAACCTAATCACGATAGAGATGTTTATGTTTACAAGATATTGGCATCAATTTCATGGGAGGAGCATAAGTATCGTAGTAATGAATGGAAGGCTTGGTTGTCAAAGATGATTTATATTGGACAATAAAATCAATCATTCTATTAAAGATATTAAACCAAAATAATTACAAGAGAAGTAATGCAGGCATAACAGAAGGTAAGGCGTAATAAAATCAAACCTTCTGTCAAGCCTGCATTGCTTCTGTTTGAAAAAACCATGCGTTACCATAAGGCAAGTGTTCCCGCATTTTATAGTGAAAAATGTAATGTTGAGCAATAGTAAGTAATAAAGGCTCATAAAAAATCAACCTACCCTCTTATCCTCCCAACCATATCTGTCTAAAGGCTCGTAAAATTTTAAATAGAATTTTATAAATAAATTTTACTGCATATGTGTGCGTGTGTAATGCGTGCGTTATGCGTACGCTATGCGTTCGTTGTGCGTCATTTGTGCGTTCGTTATGCGTTCGTTGTGCGTCATTTGTGCTTAATGTATGCGTATTATCATTTAGTATGGAATTTTTTACTCAAAGCAATGTAAATAACATTTATACACAGATAAACATTTATACACAGAATCAGAATGAAAAATATTAATACACAGAAACATTTATACACAGAAACATTTATACACAAAAACATTAATACACAGAATTGAAAGATATATTCTTTAGTGGTTACATCATGAGTTACACTTGTCTTCAAATGGTCTCGCATTATATAATAGAAAAATGTAATGTTGAGCAATAGTAAGTAATAAAGGCTCATAAAAAATCAACCTACCCTCTTATCCTCCCAACCATATCTGTCTAAAGGCTCGTAAAATTTTAAATAGAATTTTATAAATAAATTTTACTGCATATGTGTGCGTGTGTAATGCGTGCGTTATGCGTACGATATGCGTTCGTTGTGCGTCATTTGTGCGTTCGTTATGAGTTCGTTGTGCGTCATTTGTGCTTAATGTATGCGTATTATCATTTAGTATGGAATTTTTTACTCAAAGCAATGTAAATAACATTTATACACAGATAAACATTTATACACAGAATCAGAATGAAAAATATTAATACACAGAAACATTTATACACAGAAACATTTATACACAAAAACATTAATACACAGAATTGAAAGATATATTCTTTAGTGGTTACATCATGAGTTACACTTGTCTTCAAATGGTCTCGCATTATATAATAGAAAAATGTAATGTTGAGCAATAGTAAGTAATAAAGGCTCATAAAAAATCAACCTACCCTCTTATCCTCCCAACCATATCTGTCTAAAGGCTCGTAAAATTTTAAATAGAATTTTATAAATAAATTTTACTGCATATGTGTGCGTGTGTAATGCGTGCGTTATGCGTACGCTATGCGTTCGTTGTGCGTCATTTGTGCGTTCGTTATGAGTTCGTTGTGCGTCATTTGTGCTTAATGTATGCGTATTATCATTTAGTATGGAATTTTTTACTCAAAGCAATGTAAATAACATTTATACACAGATAAACATTTATACACAGAATCAGAATGAAAAATATTAATACACAGAAACATTTATAAACAGAAACATTTATATACAAAAACATTTATACACAATGAAAAACTGTTATTTTGGCAACGCTTTACAAAATATTTCATATGCAAGTTCTGCTCTATACTTTGGCATGTCTCCTTGCCAATTTGTACTATCAGTCCAATCAGTGTTGCCTTCAAGACATATTCTTTCCATATATTTACAGACATACATTCCACAATCAAAAGAGTTCTCCTGTTTTGGTATAACTTTAATGGTAGAAAGCTTCCATTTTCTGATATCACTATCAAACGCTCCTTTCGTGTCAGAATATAGGGCTTTAAGCTGAAATATATGTTGAGGAAGGATTAGTTCAGTAATTTTTTTAAAAATTTAAGAGTTCAAATGATGAAGACTAACACTTACGATTTTTGGAACAACAAGCCTATGCTCTTTGACGCGGCGGTCCAATGAGTCATAAAATTTCCACTTGTGTTCTTTCAGCAAACCAACCAGAAGGGTAATGTGATCAGAATCAATGATTGGTTGTAATAAAATATTGTTTGAAGTAACAGAAAGCTCGGTTATATGGCTGACTTGCAATTTGGACATTTTTTCCCTTCCTTTGTTATTCTGCAAGTGCAAATAGTAAATGTAAGAACTTAGAATGGAATAATGGATACTAAGTTACTAATCCAATAGTTAAACTGATAAATTGAATACTAATTTACTAACCCAATAGACTGGAGAGATGTATAGAAATTTATGGTACTTGTCTGGCATAAGGTTACACTTCTCATTTAAGAGATAGGTAAAAATATCTAAATGTTCATTGCCTAACCAACTGTCGCTTAATAACTCATCAATATCAGATCTGGAAATAAGAATGTTAAGCACAAACAAGATACTATCATCCCTGCAAAAAAAAAAAAAAAAAAACATTAAATACGCACATCACAAGCATAACACACGCATATCATACGCACATCACAAGCATACCACACGCATATTATACGCATACCACACGCATATCATACGCATACAGATCTGCAAACAAAAATGAAGTTGCAATTTTTTACCTTTTAGAGAACTTCTTCAAACATTCTAGCACAAAATTTCTCTTCTCAGAAGTCAAACACAAAAGACCTCTGTAATTTTCTATTTCAACTGCATGAACATAAGTTACAGGTTTTATTTGAATGTTATCTACAGGTATTGGTTCATTTGGATTTGTATATTGAACAATTTGCATTTCTGCTGGGATTGGATCTTTTGGTGGGATTGGATCTTTTGGTGGGATATCTGATCTCTGTCTCTTATTGGAAGATGAAGAGTAGGCTGAGTAGCTAGCAGATCTTTTCTGAGGAACTTCTTTGCTCTGATCAATGAAATTATTGAGCTTGACCTCAATAACTCCAACTCTTTCAGTAAGATCTTCAAACTTTGTGCTCAGTCTGTCTTCAAATTCTCGAAAAAGTTTTGTACATGTTTCTTGGCAGGATCTCATTATTGTTTCTTGTATAGACTGAAGTGCTTCAGCAGAAAAACTTAAATGTGGTTGCTGAGGAGATTGGTGGGGGTCTTGCTGAGCCAGCTGAGGAGGTGGGGTATGATGGGGAGATTGGTGGGGGTCTTGCTGAGGAGGTGGGGCATGATGGGGAGATTGGGGGGGTTGTTTTGATGGGTGGATATGTCATGAGGGGAATCAGGGGATATAGGGCTGTCTGATGGATATTTCTCAACATTAACCATATCCATTTCAGCCTCTCCAACTGCCTGTAGGACATTACAAATCTGACTTTTTCTTATATTAGCAAATAAGTTAGTTATTACCTCTGTAGTATATACAATATCATCGGCCCATCGAAGAAAACGGGGCCTTCTGTCAGCATACATAGGAGCATGAATAGTAGTATGCTCCAGGAACCAAATCTGCATAAGATGAAAGAAATTTTAGCACTCACATTGAGCAAATAAAATTTTGAATGAATTTAGCAGTTATCACTCACAATTAGCAGAGGTACAAAACCGTTGATGTAACCTGCTGGCTTCTTATTTGAAATCTTGGAGGATGCCTTATTAAACTCTCCAACTAAAAACTCCCTAATTGAACTAGCCCAGTTTATTGACAAAAAATCATCTGGATTATTTGCTATTCTTTGAATCAACCGGGGGGTTTTGAAGTTGTTAAGTTGAAAAAGTAAATTTGAACATAAATACATGATAAACGTTCTTAACATAGTCTCCGGGGGGGTTTTCTTGTTCAACTCCATAAAGTCATTCCTTATTTCTGTTGATGTAACTGAAGTATGTGCTAAGGAATGCCAGGATATTTCTTCTCCTTTATTTGGCAAACCAGTAAGAAGAGCCACTTCATCAGCAGTGAAAGGAATGTGTTGACCTCTTATAACAAAGCATTGTTTTGAAATGTCCCACCTTGAGATCAGCTCATAAATTAGAGGGACATTTTGCTCAAACCCAGGAAATTCCAGAAACTGTACCATCTTTAAATCTTTCAATTTGTCCTTGACTTCAGGAGTAATTTGCCGAGCAAAGTTATCACAGTTTGTTCGGAATGAAGAAACATAGCATCTATAGGTAATTGGACGAACATATATCTGAAAATTGTAAAAAGTTATAGATTAAAAATAAGTAAATGAAATACGCACAAAACACGCACAACATACGCATACTACAAGCAACGGTCACGCACAGTGTACGCATAATACACGCATATATTACGCACATCACACGCACAGTATAGCAAACATTCAACAAATTATATGCACGCATAAAGTACGCACAACATACGCATACTATAAGTCACGGTCACGCATGGTGTACGCATACGACACGCATATATTACGCACATCACACGCACAGTTCAGGGAACATAGAGTAAATTATACGCACGCATAAAGTACGAATAATATAAGCATGGAGTAAGCAATTTGAACGCATAGTGCACGCACAAAAGACGCATATCGTACGCACAGCCTACGCATATTTACTCGTTTAAAATTTGGTTAGGTTTTATGTTTTAAATTTCAACATAAATTTATCATAAACCCTGATTACACAGAAAACACGATGGCATCACAGTATCAAACATTTAAAAAGTTCGGAGAAACCATGCATACGCATAGAATAAGCATAAAATCGGAGAGCCTTGAACGCCAACGCATAGCATAACCATAAAATACGCATTACAAAACAGAAAACATAGCATTAACTTACCTTTTTCTTTGGGGGTGACGCCATCTTAGAAGAAACTGAGTGAAGAATGCTTGAAAATTGAAATTCCTCCGGGTGAATGCTTGAAAGTTCGAAAGTTTACTGTAACTTGAAAATCGAAACGTCGACTCCGGCATTCGACCTTTACAAGGGTTTAAATGTTGATGCCACGTCGACATTTCACTAGGCGCGCCACGTCGGCAACTGGGTATAGTTTGAGACTGAAAAAAAAAAAAAAATTTAGGTTAAGTTTTAAAAAGGCGACGCCTTAAATAAATGAGGCGAGGCGCGCCTTATGGCGCGCCTCAGTAAACTTGAGGCGTAAGCCTCATAAACTAAACTTATTGCGTAGGCTTTGAGGCTTAATTGGACGAAATTGCGCTGAGGCGCGCCTCAAGGCGCGCCTTTCATTGCGCAATTTTAAACGTTGGTTGCAATTAAATATAATTGCTTAACAAGACCATATGAATCTGAAAACTTCAATTATATCGCCGTAATTGGGGTAAATTGATGGACACTAAATCTAATTATAACCACATATCAAACTGAGGTAATTTAACGGGATACTCGAGGGACCTTAAAGTTAAAAACCATCCACTCTTCGACCATCAATACTATATTCAAAGCAAAAATGATCACGAGTATAGTCTCCCAAACTGACCAACAGCCGGTCTCCTCATGAGTCATTTTAGAGTTCAATAATGATCTATCCTTAACAAAGTAGTCATATTTCAATCCCCAACTTCTTCATACTAAACTCCATTAATATTACCCCATGTCACTGCCAAGTTAAGTTTGCCCTCGACTTATTCTCTAGTGTATTCTACCAAAATTAAATCCACAACTAGAGTGCCCTTACACCATTAAAAATAAATTATGTCAATCTTCAGTGGATTCTACCATTACACAAATTCTCCTCCAATAAGATCTTACCCCTAACCAAATCCTATATGGATCACTATGTATTAAACTCACAAAACACATGTGGACAATCTTTTCCCATCCTGATGATCGGTATGATAAGAGAAAGATTCTACCTGACCAGAACCCTCAAATCGAAGTGTCACCTCCACAAACAAAACACAACACATCTTTGCTCCCAGATGATGGGTGCGACAAAATCCAAATTCTAATTAGATGAGAACCCAAAATTAACTACGCCTCCACAGCCAAATGTTCAAATAGCCCTTCTACAATATCAAACATGATTATATTGATAAATAATTAAATATCAATCTATACCACAAATTTTAAAAGTCAAGCACCAAAAGGGATCATCATTCTAATGATAATCCAATGGACTATTAATCAACACCCAATAACGTCAGATGTTTGAGACCAAGTAATTCAGCAACAAGATAAAGGTCAAGGACAGATCACAATCCAAAGCCCTAGATAAAGATTTAAGTCATTCATCATGCATGACACTTAATATAAGCACATGGATAACCCATAATCTCTTTAAAATCAGGGAAGAATAATTAAGAAGCTTAATTTTTAGATCCCTTATGGATAGATGGGTTCACCAGCAAGAAAGAAAAAATTTCATGACAACTCTACTTGTTTTATCTGGCCAATCCAAATTTTCATATGTTTTGAGACTTTAAATTTACTTATTTAATTTCTTTTTGTATACGACAAGTCCTAAGTCAATATAGTAGTGTTTTATTGTCTTTTAAGGCTTTCTAAAATTGTTTAAGTTTAAAAAAAAAAAACCTACAAATAGGGTCTTGCTTTGTACTTTCTGATCCACTGAGTCAAAATTATTTTTACTTGCACAAATTTCATATGAAAAGTTTAGTAGCTGCTCTACTTTATTGTGAAGCTTGGTGGCTAATCCTCTAGAATATTGGTGAGTCTTACGTATATTTTCTCACCTTTATTTCTCCTTTTACCCAACATTATTCTCATCTCCTCTATATAACATCAAGTCTAGCCACCCATAACTCTAAAATAAATCAAAACCCTTCAAAACTCTCCAAAATATTTCCCAACATCTCTCATAACCTTATAAGGCCTAAACTCCCCAATAACCCTAGGATATCTTAGCTAAAATATCAATATAGAGAACAATTTATTGTTGTAAACAATTGAATTAAAAATATCATAACTCTGCAATCATAGATAAAAAAATTTATAAAACGCCACCATTAGTTTACTAACATCTTAGACATTTGCTTTAGAGTCTCTCCCCATTTTCTTCTAAGCAAAACCTGCCATTTTGATAGCCCAGAAGTTTCAACACTAGTTTAGTCAAAACCCTAACTACCAGTTTCACCATCACCCAAATAAACCTTTCAGTACCAACCAAAGAGAAAACCAATCAAGTTGTTATCTTTATCATAAAAATCCTATAAAGCCTACATCACCAAGACCTAGACGGTAGATCTCCCAAAATCATCCAAAGCTTTTAAAGCCAAGAAAGCAAGAATGCAACATCCGCGGCGCTTCATTTAGTGAAGGCAATAAGCCGAAGATAGAAAATAACTATAAACTCATCAGTATGAAGATCGAGCAAGTATAAGTTTGATCATAAGTCCAATGTGATGAAGGTGTTAACAACCCTTCATGACCAGGAAGCTAAAAGATGACCAAGTAGGAGGCAACTATCGGTAAGTTTATTACCCAAGTAGTATTTTGTCTTCCATTACAACAAGCTTCAATGGCATAAGATTAAAGATGATTCTTAATAGTTCAAGGAGCATATGATTGGATTAATATTGTAAACTAAAATAGCCCTCAGTATCGACATTTGCTCCTCTCTCAATAAAAGGATCGTGTCGACAATACAAATCTCAACCGAAGGAGATACCTATCGCAACATTATCCCAAAACTAATTCTCCAATGCTACAATCTAATATCGACACTGGCATACACATGATTGTAAGGCCTACAAACTCAAACAACAAATCTCAACTCAAGGCATACCTGCCAATGGTGAATAACACACCATAATGCAACCAATATTTCATGAACCATGGCCCATAATACATTGAGTAGCATGTGCTACTTCAAACATAGCAAAAAATATTAAAAAATACGGATAAACATGGAGTAAAATATATAAGAAAAATTATGAAAGACAATAACGTTGAAAAATAAAAATATCATACAAATGAAAAAAAAATTATAGGCACACCCGATGTTAAGAAAAATTATGGTTGTAAAGGAATAAGCTACTGAAGGGTTGTTTGGTTTGAAGTTAAGTGGAAAGAAAGTATTCCAAATGCAAGGGATTTGAAAATATTTGAGTTTGGTTGAATGAAAAAGGAATGCAAAGTACATATATTGTAAACCATTTTAATTCATTTTTGAGGTAAACTGAACTCGCCCAATTTTGAGCGAGAACAATTTACATCAAGCTCGCTTGACCGCCGCCACCACCCATCGCTTACAGCTGCCACATGTCGCAAGCTTCCTCCACCGGCCACCAACGACACTATCACCACTGCCATCAGTCGCCGCTACCCCCCCCCCCCCCCCCCCCCCCCCCCCCCCCCAACACAACCACAAACCACCTCTACGACCAGTTGTTGGCCAGCGCCGCCACCACCATATTTAGATTCCACATCCACTTAACTTCAAACCAAACAAAAAAAATATATTCACTTGCATTTACTTTACACTTATCTAAACAACTTCAAATTATTCATTTTATACTTCATTCCTTTTACACTGCATTTCATTTTCAACCAACCGAACAACCCATAGAAAGAAAAGAAATTTGTATGTATGAATATACTTCATTCCTTTTACACTACTTTTTTTTTTTTTGGTCAACCGAACAAACCTAGAAGGAAAATAATAAGTTTGTATGCATGTAAAGGCAATTTTGCTTCTATTCCTCCAAAACATGATTTTCAGTGAAAGCAAAGCTTTACACAATGGCCAAATGTCAAGAAAAATGGGGAAAGACATGTAATTCAAGTTGCTCTGTTCTAAATTGTGCAGTTATGCCTTTAGATGAAGGGAAATTAAGAGTAACTTGTCCATCCTGATATCTAGCATTCAAGATATCATGATGATGTCTGCACATACAAAATAACTAAATTTGATTTGTCAATGACCTGAAAAGCATCTGAAAGTGTTCTTTATTCCTTTCGTAAATAAGATATAAGAGGACTTGCAGGAAGGAAAAGATTTTGCTTTCTTCCGCACAAGGTGACGACAAGACTGACAGACAAAGAGGATTCGACAGTAAGACTTCCGCTTGAGAGCAAGGAAAGAGTAGCAACCATCATGCGAAAAAGCAATGTCATTAAGAGTGCCAACTTGAGTTGAAGCAATTTCCAATTCAAAGTCACAACCAACATGCTAACTTTGAAGCCTTAGACTCGGGTCGGAGTAGGTGCGTCCGTGAGTGACTTATCCTAGGAAAACCCAAATAAATATAATTAAATTACATTGTTATTAATTCTAAGCAATAAATTAGAGAAATGAAAATGCATGCCGCAAGGGCAATGCATTTTGCGTGAAGTTCATAAATAGCACAAAATGCTACATAATACTACGTCTTGCAATGCAAATACCATGCAAGGGTGCACCCATGGTTTAAAATTGCGCAATATGAGGCTCGCCTTTGCGCAATTCCAGTAAAAAACGCCTCGAAGCTTACGCCTCGAGTCTTTTTTATGAGGCTTGCGCCTCAACTTGGTTGAGGCCCGCCTTGCCTCACTGGCATGAGGCTTACGCCTCATGCTATATATATTAAAACTTACATAAATCTTGAAGTAAATGCCCGACATTGGACTTTATAGGAGAGGAGTAAGGGGAGAGATCAGTTCATCATAATGATGATTCAAATGAAGAACCCCTTAGTGATGACAGTGCTGATGACTTAAGAGTTCTTATTTGATATGTCATTGCTATTTATTTTTGGAAATTTGAATTATATGTTAATGAAAAGAATACTGGGATTTGGGAAAGATAGAATTTTGAGTTGAACTATATTTCATGTTGTCTTATATTGAGATAATTTGATTTCACTTCATATCTTATGCTTTTTTATGTTTTATATTATTCACTCATTAGTATATAAAAAATTTATCATTTAATGTTTACGCAATCTTTTGATTTTGAGGCTTACGCCTCAAAACGCCTTGAGGCTTACGCCTCGCCTCACGAATGAAAAACGCCTCAATACCCGAATACGCAATTTTAAACATTGGGTGCACCTAGACATGCTCCAGACAATATCATACACTATTGACATTTATTGTTGAAGGAAGCCACAATAATCAATGCACAACCTCCACCAACTCCAATTCCTTAAATTATCAAGACACTAAAAATATAAAAAATAATAAAAATATGCACATATACGAGAAATATTACAGAAAAGCATAAAATATAAATAATAAATATTGTTATTTCCTGCACAGAGCAACTACCCCTCTACCCCCACCCACACTAAGCTCGCTAAGGGCACCAAATTCAAGCTCAACCTAAGTATTTTATTAATGCAATTAAGTAAACCAATTCAAAATTCTACATCAGCAAAAAATGTTATACATGCCATCTAATTGGGTGGTTAGCCTGGCTACGATGACATTATTATATATTCAAGGGCAAATCCCAATATGTTCCCCATTAGCAATGCATTTTAATATGGCAAACTACTGTCTATTAGCATACATTGACCTAAAGCTAGCCCCTTAGCAAGATTCAATCATAAACCTATGAGATCCTCATAGACAGAGCGACCCATTGCTAAACAAAAAGATCCTCACATCAGATTGGTTTGACTACTTTCAATGAAAAAGTAGGGTCCATGACTTGTTTGGGATAATGGAATCCTTCCCCCAGTATGGGGAAAAAAGTTGTCAGTTAGCATATATCGACCTAGAGCTAACCCGTTAGTGAGCTTTAGTCATAATCCTACGAGGTCCCCAAAAACAAAGAAACGCAGGCAAAAAAAAAAAAATCTTTCACTCATATTGGGTTGACTCCCAACCACCACCACCACCCCCCAAAAAAAAAAAGAAAGAAAGAAAGAAAAGCACAACAATTACTACTAAGAAAAAAGAGCAGAAACGAAATGCTCAATTTCTGTAAAAGGTCGAATTAAACAAAAAAGCAAACGCAACATAAACCTATGGAGAGTCTTGCAAGTAGCCTTAATTGAGAGTTCACTCTCTACGATAATAAGTATAACCTTCAAAGTAGTAATATGAAAGACTCATAATTGTTTAGGTAATAGTTTATAATAGTTTGAATCAACCTCCAGAGTCCACAATCTTATATTGTTCTTTTTAATCTTTCAAAGCCTAAACATGACAAAGAAAAATAGTTAATAGTTAAATTGGGATCCACACACCAAAATAATGCTTAGGTAGCATAGTAGTTAAAGAATCACAATGCATATATTGGAGTTTATAAAAATAATAATGTATTTGTTATCAAGTATTAATCAAAGTCACAATAAAATATCAATGCAAAAATGTTTAGCAAAAAAACAATGCTTTAAACCATAAAGTTGATGCATTTTCTCATGCAACATATTATAGATAAGATGAGCATGATGTACAAATAGTCAGGGATGCTGCCTCACATCATTCTAGGAAATGTACATTGAAATAGTGTTCAAAGCTGATAACTTTAGCGGGTATAAAGAGCTTTTCGCTTAACAAAAAATCTCCATTATTTTATGATTCGGAATAGCATAGCACATGGAAAGCTTGTGCCAATCAAAGAATATCTAGTTAATGATGGGTTCAGTAAATTATAAAAATTCATACAATCCAAAGAAATTGAAAATTTAAAAGAGACAACGAGCAGCAGGATTGGTCATCCACATCTTTTCAAGGATGAGGAGGAATCGTGGAAGAGATCAGTAAATCATTTGTTACCTGAGAGTCCCTATGCTTCATCAGCTTTAACATTGATTCCTTGAAGCTGCATAAAAAATTTTAACCAACAAAGTAAAAAATTCAGTCATTTATTGAAAACAGTCAAATTAAAGATCATTGAAGATAACAAATAATAACTATCACTGCTGAAAAAAAAATTAAAACAAGAAAGCATCTTCACAGAGTCAATAAGAAGACAATGAACCTAAACAGGAAAGAGATCATGATATTATATGATAACAAAATTAATATGATAAGCACAAGAAATGTTATCCTTGGTGGTACGAAGGTGCAAAGCACAGAATGGTAGAGATATCGATGCAAATAGACTATTATACAAAAGAAATAATGATGGCAACACTTCCAGTGTGTTAGATTCAAGTGCTTTGATCAATTAAACAAAAAAAAAAAACGTGGATATTTATTAGGGCGTAATTACTTAAGTTAAATCAAGATGGTTAACATGATAAAATGCAAATGAACTGGGCGTCATTTAAACAATATCGATATCTGGTAATACTAAAAAGGTTAAAAAAATGATAAACAATTGAGAAACAATGACAGTAGCCTCTACTTAAGTGAGGGTTGTGAAAAATAAATGTGAGATTTGACGAAGATACACTAATTATACAATAAATAAAACTAAGACCAAAGGTAATGCAGATAAAAGTTGCACAAAGCCCAAAAAAGGACTTTCATAAAAGATAAAACTGACCTCTTTTAGCACAAAATAAGTTTTTTTTAGATCAATAGAAAAGCTTTTATTTAGAATACAAAACATATGAACAAAGGAGGAATCATAAAGCACTCTGAACAATTCGGGAAAGGCTATGACAATGATTATGGTATACTAATAGCCACATACTACAAAGAACTGTACCGTTCCAACACACATAATATAATTCTCGAGAAACAATGCACAAAAAGATCATCTTACTGTGGTAAAATTAAGCACGGATGAGCTCTGAAAAGAAAACTGATTAACAACTAAGAGAATCATGAATTTATATGGTTCTACTGAAATGCCCAGACCATATTATGATGTACCCATGTTTTTTGTTTTAAGTAATATAACAAGTGGATGCTGAACAAATTAACAAGGAAATTTAAATCATCTTGATTTCTGTCCATCCATCAGAATCACCTTTTGACAGTTTTGCTTTTAACTATAGCCTACTGTAATTGATGCGGACATCCGACGGTGGACAATATTCAAAGGAAGAGTCGAAGATCGACGGCCGAGATCACTCCTTTTTTATTTTAGTTTATTAATTGTATTTGATTTAATTTTGCAATTTTCTTTTTTTACCCTTTTCATTTAAGAGTTCTTATGTAAGCCCAAGGGTCAAATTTGTCTTTTAGTTTCTTTTAAGGCCTATATATAGAGGCCACTTCGCTTGTATTAGGTATGATGAAATTATAATAAAATTTGTGTTATGCACTTATGTTCTTTTGGGAGGACGTTAATGAGATTCCTATGGGAAGGAATCAGAGTTTTCACCAGCCGCAGGATGGGTCCGGGCTCGTGACTTGAAGTCCCTTGGAGAAGGGCAACGTATCACCCGTCAGTCTTCGGAAGAGTCCAAGGCTCGCGGTTTTATCTTTTATCTTTTGTTTCTTTGTTTTTGTTCCTTCTTGTTGTTCCAAGTCGCCATCTTCATCCTCTCCCCTTGGCCGAAATCCATCATGGCTCCACCCACCTGCCGGCCACCTCCTTCCCTAGCCCCACTTCCCTCCAAAAATCCCTCTTTCTTTATTTAGGTTGTCATTAATTTGGAAAGATTTTAAATTCAAATTAATCTAATTTGAATTTCAAAATCCATCCAAACTCCCTCTTGATTACCTTCCTAAATTAGATTTTGTTAATTTGGAAAGTCATTCAATTTTGAATTCAAATAAATTCAAATTTCAAAACTTTTCCAATTTAATAAATTCTACATTAGGGAGCCTCCTCCAATTACTCCCAATATGAAATTAATTTCAGATTTAACTCCCCAATTCCATTTAATGATTGATCCACATACATTGTATGTGGACACTTCTCCTCCCTCTCCATATGGTCGGCCCCCTCTCTCATCTCCACTCTAATTAATGCCTCTCCATTAAGGCCCTCAATCAACTCCAATCACCCCTAGTAACCGCCGGCCCCCATCCCTCATCAAATTCTAATTAATACCTCCCCAATTAAGGTGATTTGAAATTCAAATTTTCCCTCCACTTCCCATTTTTTTGAAATCTGAAAACTAAATTCAGCTTTTAACATAAATCCCTCATTAACTCTCATAATTGGAGCTTGAATCAAGGATCTCATTAAAGCCCAATTAATCCCCACTTTCCCTCTTAACCCATAATTTCAAATTCAAATTTTGAAATCTCATTACTCCACTAAAGTTAGGAAAATCTGAAATTAATTTCAGATTTTTCCTCCTCAACCTAATATCCAACTAAACCCACTCACCCCTCTCTCCAAAACCGGCCCACCCCTCCCTCTTATCCACGGCCAATTTCTCTTACCCTTGGCAGCCCCTATTCTCTCTGATTTCTCTCTTTCCCGGGAGATTTTGCAAGCTCTGCAAGCTGTCCACGAAATTCCAGCAAAGTGCCTTGCTGTCCAGCACCCTCGGGAGTCAAGATTTGCTGTCTTGAAGCTCCTTACACCCTATAGCAGTTGTCCAAGGCTTCTCTAAGCCTGATAGTTTGCTGTCCAGATTTCCGGACAGATTCTATAAGCTGTTCAGAACCTTCCTTTGCCAATACTGCTGCCCAGAACTCCAGAGATTGGGAAAATTGCTGTTCAAGTTGCCGGGATCGCTGTCCAGAGAATTCTGCACTTCTCCATTGCTGTCCAGCCAACCCAACTGCTGTCCAGCCCTCCTGGAGTCCACGCCCTGCTGTCCGAGAACTCCCAATCCCTCCTAGGAGCTGTTCAGGCTTGTGAAAGGATTCTGATTGCTAATCCACAGCAGAATCAGCCATCGTCGACACCAAGGCTTTGTGTCTTCTGCTTCATCCATCCTTGCATGTACGTTTCACATCATATTAAATGACCCCTCCCCCCATATCCGTTCTACATCAGTAATAGTTGCAGGCTCTTTTCATTAATGAATCAAAGCTCATCTGAAATTATTTTAGCCTAAACAAAATGTAACAAGAAAAAAATCTAAACTACTATTGAAAAGCAACTTGGAACTTTGTCCTCAAAAGATCTTGACGTTTATCCATAAAAACTCTTTGATCAATTAAAGCTATAATTCAAGCTATCTGTGTAATCTCAATAATGAAAGTTATACTACTACAAAAGCATTGGATTTATAGGTTAACTAAGGGTATGTTTGGGACTGCTTTCTCATTGCTTTGTTTTTCAGAGAACAATCACAATTTCGTTTGGCTACTATTTTTTAGAAATTTTTATAGTGAACATTTGTTTTTTACAACCATAGTAACTAAATTGTTTTCCCTACAACAACTCACAACCAACATTATAAAACGTTGCAGTCATCCCAAGCAGACCCTAGAAGTTAACATAAAAAAGGTTTTATATTTATATCTTTAATCTTTTGTTATTCTGATTAAATGACACGTTAAAAAGTATTTAATTATTAGATTAACTAAGAGTTCAGATAATTACTTAAAATGACAATGAAAGAAATTAAAATCAGGTATCGATAAATTATGTTAACTAATTTAAAAAGTGATAAATTTAGTTAAATAGGCAATCTTAGTAAATTAATAAATTCAATTAATTCAATTAATAAAAAATATTTTATTCTTATTAATTGATTTACAAATTTATAAGGGAAATTACAAATTTTACCAGTTAAGACATCATTTTATGCTAATTAATTGGACTAATTAGGTTTTTAACTATAACATATGGTAATTAATTAAGCTAAGTAATGATTCATTCATTATAAGCTTATTTAATTGCATGCTAGCTAGTTAATTGCTTAAAAAATTGTATTAATTAATGCTAAAGAAAATTAATTAGGATGATTAGGAAAGAATGCAAATAAGAGAAATTATTTAAAAAACTATCGAACTAGAGATATGCCATTTAAATAGTCATATACTAATCAATAATAAAAAAAAAACTTAAGAAAGAATTGATAATAGGAATTAGTCAAATCTACTCTTTTTTGTAAGTAATTAACAAAATTGATTAAGATAAATTAAGAATTAATTAAGCTAATAATGCAATGTTCATTTTTAATTATAGATTAAATATTTAATATAACAAATTTTAATATATTAACTAGTTATTACTATATGATGGATAAATTAATTGATAAGTCACAACTACAAGATAACTATATAAAAATGGGATAAGTAATTAATACACAAAACTATGCTATTTATAAATTAATAATTAAGAATTAATCAGGATAACCAGAGTATAATAAAACCAATCTGATATTAGCTAGGCCAACTAATTATTAATTCAAGGATAATAAATCAATTACAAAAATCCATTAAGCATTTGATAAATAAAATTAATTCAAAATTCCATCTATAATTATGAATTAATTAATATTAAGATATTCAATTAAAATAGTTCGAACATAATATTTAGTGGAGATGATTCCTTAAATATATTATTGATTAGGGTGGTTAATAATGCATTCTTTATTAATTAATGTATAATTAGATTGACTATTAATATATGTTCACTAATAGTAGCGCACTTAGCTAACAGAAGAGACAAATTAGTTATTAGTTATTTATGATGCTCTGGCTAACAGAAGACATATTAAGGCTTTCAAACTTTAGAGCCATAATGCCAATTTAAAAAACATTACCAACGTAATGATAAATCAATTTGAGATTCAAAAGCTGCCAAGTTAAGCAAATACAATCAACTTCAGTTTAGATTACAAGTTTTTTCAGTCTAACCTTTCCATTTTACTGCAAGGAGGAGCGGCATATATATGATCCCTAGTAAGAATTTCTTTCTCTGCAAGAAATTCTAAGACCTGCAAAGAACGACAATGACCACAATCAAATGAAGGGCAAGAAGGCCAAGAATAAAATGAACTTATACAAATACCAAAGGACTATGGGACAGTTTAGTTTGGAGTATTTTGAGTTCAAAGTAAACGGAATGCACACATTTTAAAGTTTTAGATCATTAGCTGGATGAAGAATAAATCCAATGTAATTTATTGATAAATTTGAAATTCATTCTTAAATTCATTTAAGAAGTATTTGGAAGTTGCCCAAAACAGGAACATTCCCTACACACCGTGACATAAGATCACCTTCTCTTCTTGACAATAGCAAGTCCCGCGACAACACTCTCTGTAGCCTAGCAACGTTTGTAATGCCTCCAACTCCTCACCTGGCATTACCTTTGCCTTTGGGTGTCAATTGCTACACATAGCTTGCTCGATCTCAAGAACGACCGTGACCTCCGGCTTTGCCTTGACCAAATGACTGAGACCTCCGATGACAAAGACAGCACATGCTCCTCTCCTCTCCGCACAACCTCCGTCAGTCGCTATCCATGGCATTAATTAGGTTTGGTTTTTTTTTCAAACGTAGAATTATTTTACTTCAAGCTTAACACAGGAGTAATCACCAAGATTTCAAATACAGCATATTTGTTGTACATTGCAATTAAAATACTCCAAATTTTTAGATAGTTGCAACCAAATAATCCCTATATGATAAAGGATTGCAACTTCCATTTATTTTTTTTATTCTAAGCTTAAATCCTGTTGACTTTGTTTTGAAAGCCTATAAAACTTCATTTGTAGTATAAAATTTTAGATAAATTTGTCTAATAAATACTTTATGTAGGGCAAGCTTTATAGCTATTTCTAATTCATTAGGAGTCAACAATGGAACTTCTGCAAAAATTATTATAAGTTGATGCTTCTAGCTTCTCTATTTTAGCTCTTATGTTGTTCATTTCGATTACAAGTACATACAATTCACAGTCGTCCCTTTATGATAACTTATTGACATAAATCATAAGCAATTGTACTCATGAATATCTTGCCTTCAAAAAATGTGATCTATCATAAATGTAGGCAGGGGGGGTGGGGGGGGGGGGTCAAATCAAACCCAAAAATTTGATTTTAACTTCTCTAGCTCATTAATGTTTTGAGCAAAAATTTAGCTCATAATGAGCTGTTTTTTTTGTTCATTTATTGAAGAATTATTAGATTCATTCCCCTTTTAATTTGTCTCTTTGGTTTCTTCTTGTATCTCTTTGATTTCCCCACTAGTACCTCTTCTCCTCCCCTTTGTCTTTTCATTTTCCTGTGCTGGGAAGCATTCCCGTGCCTTGGCTCTTGGGTTTCCGTGACTAGCTGTTGGTTTCCTGTGCTGGGAAGGAATTCCGTGCCTTGCCCCTTTGGTTTTGCGGCTGGCTACTCGGCTCCTTACTGGGCTGCTCAGGTTTTGCGGTTTCCTGCTGGAAACCAGCAGGAAACCGTGGGCTTCCCTTATCTGTTTGCTGTGCCATTTGGGAACTAGTGTTATGTGGCTGTTGGCCTTCCATTTGCTGCAGTTTTTGGACTGTTTCTGGACAGTTTTTGGACTGTTTTTAGGGACTGATTTAGTGGCTGTTTTGGGAGGAATTACAAGAGTTTTTCTCTATTTTCTATGCAGTTTTTCTACTGCAGTTTTTATGGGATTTTGTACTGTTTTAGTGGCTGTTTGTATTCCTTCTCATGCCTATATATAAAAGATGTTTGTGGCTATTTTATTAGTGAAAATGTTATTTTTGGAGTAAGAAAACCTACGGGTTTTTGTTGGAAAAGCTTGAGAGCTTTGTCCACTTCTTCTTCTCTTCTTCTAGGAAGGCTTGCGAGCTTCTCCACCCTTCGTCTCGGCTTCTAACCTCTTTCTTCTCGACGCAAGTACCACCTCACCTGTATCCTTCTTCTAATGCATAAAAGCTTCTTTAGGTGTTTGTTTTTATTTCTTAAGTTTGTAAGTCCTTTTCTAAGTGTCTTGTAAGCGTCTTTATTGTAAGTGTCTAAGTTTGTAAGTCTTTATATGATATAAAAGTTTGTTTTTGTCTAATTTGTCTAGTTTTTGTGAGTTTTTGTGAGTTCTTGTAATCTTCTAGATCCTAGAAAGAGTCTTCTTTTGTGATAAAAAATTTGGGCCCCTTTCCAAATTTTTGATTGCATCAATAAACCTCATAAATGGATTGTCTAGCGCTAAATTGGCTGGATTTATTTTCCAAGTCCAGCATGGCCCAACTAGGGACCTTGGATTGCACATAGAAACCAAGTTCGGTTGGTACACTTGGACAATAAACAAGGCTTGTTACAAAAATAAATAAATAAATGTATGTACTATGAACTTAATAAGAGAAATGGTAAGTCATATCAAGCTGATATTTCATTGTATGTATGTATGCAAACATGTAGTTTGATCCACGGCTTTCCAAAATAGGAAGTACAACACTACAGATTTAATAGGCCTGACTGAATAAGTAGCATAATCAATAAAAAAAAAATTAAAAAACCCCTTCAAAGACAATATTCCAGTGCCTACATTTCATAGAAATGCATGATTAGATTTATTCCTCCCCACTGGACCTCCTTAATTCTTGCCTTCACCTGCCGTTTCTGCCACCATAATAGGTATTACCGGCAGAAGATGCAGAAGCATAAACTCATCTAACTCATTGCTTGCTAGCACTCTCTCTCTCACTCACACACACTCACTCCACACTTGCTCTACTCTCTGCATTGCCTCCTAAACACAAGTTTATCCAATTGAATGCGGGACATAGATTTCACCTACTCACACCTTTATCTCTCCCCTGCATCCCACCACACCAAAGCTCACCCTCACAATGGTTAGGTTTTTGTGTTGGGAGGAAGTAACCGCTTGAACACTAGAACTCCTCTCTTCCCTGCCCCACCTTTCCTACCAATGGAGTAAGCGCAATAGGCAAAAGATGCACTAGCATATACATCATCTAACTCATTTCATGGTAGTTCTCTCTCACACACACAATCACTCTACACTTGATCGATTCTCTGCATTTCCTAAACACAACCTTATCCATTCATTAAATGTGGGTCATATATTTCACCTAGTCAGCCATCTCTCTCTCCCCTTGCTCCAACAACCCCAAAGGCAATCCACACAATGATTAGGTGTTTGTATTAGGAGGAAGTGACAACCCAAACAACCCCTCCCCTCCTGTATGGAATTATTAAAAAAAAAAACACTTATGCATCAAAGCAGCATTAACAATCATCTTTCCCCTATTCATTACCACCAATATCATCTATTAAACTTAACAATAGTGGTAATTATGTCCTTTCATTAGCACAAGAAACCGCTTAAGAAGTTGGAAGTGTCGAAAAGAAAAAGTTTAGGCAATTGCGAAGCACGGTTAGAACCTATTTGCAATTTCTTAATTATATTTGACAAGAAAAAATTAGGTGCTACTTCATATTGATTTTAGTTCTATAGCCTCTAAATGAAACAAAAAGACAATAGCCATTGTTTTATAATTGATTTCAAACAATACATCGTTAAAGTATGACATCAAGACCAGCGACATTACTTTATAATAGGAATAAATGACATTAAGACCACTGAAATCAGTTTATAATAAGAATACATGGGCACATAGTTCCAAAGTATTTTCCTTGAGTAGCTTCCTTTTTCCAGTACAAGTCAAAATTTAAAAAAAAATAAAACCTAATGAGATCTACACTTTCTTGCTCACAAACAGAATTATAATCGAATTCCAGCAGTCATAAACAAATAGTAATGGTAAAATTCAAACAGCATGTAATCCATAATGCCAGAATAAATACAAAATGACCAGCATTAGTAAATGATTAAAAATCCAATAGATTCTCAACTAATGCATACTAGAAAAACTGACCTTAAGAAGTTTCCGAAGAATGGGAATTCTGTTGAAGTTATCACGGTTCTGCTTCATCATATTGTGCAGCATTTGCAATCCTATGAGGAAACAACATAAATAAAGAAAACAAGCTTTTGATATCAAACAAATCTATGATTAAGTAATGTTGGAGGAAACAAGAAAAACAAACGGCGAACACTTACCATTTTTGTTTATTATATCAACCAAAACCATCCGAGACTTTGTTTTCAAAATTGCATCAAGAATCAACGAAAGATCTCGAGCACTAAAAGAGGTAGAATGGTAAAAGAAATGCTTCATAAAAAGTGGGTAATCAAAAGTAATGAACGGAAATGCATTTTCATAACAAGTATGGTAAACAAAGAAAACAAGTGTCAAGCACCTCTGGGACATGCTGCCACTGGTTTCATCCCCTGCTGCTGCTGTTACAACTAAAAGCTTCAAGTATCCTTTAGCAGCATCCTGCTCACAAAAAAGAATCCCAACAAGATGAACAATGACGTTAAAGAAAATGAACTGTAAAACTGAAGTTATTTTTTTTCAACTGGTACCATCTACAGAGACCACAGTGAACATTCATTTATCAAATACATAAGAAAAATTGAGTCTATTCAAACTAGTTGGCTAAAAGAATTGCATCATTTCTATCAGGGCAAAAACTTTCTTTCAAAAAGTAAAATGGTGAAATGTCTGTTGGAAGGTTGAAAAATCATGGAATCCCTTGAAGGCATATGACATCTCCAATTTGTCAGAAATTTTTTTTGGCAGTTCTTGCTAGAAAAAAAGAAAAGCTTTAGCAGCAGAAACAAACACACCCAACCCTTCTTAAACTCTAGCAATAGAAACAACAACAAATATTAAAGAATTAATGGCGCCTCGATTTGACAATAGAGTTGCATCATTAAAAAGAGGACCAATAATAATTTCAAAAGGAAAAGAGTTAAACATATTAGATTCCTGCTTAACATAAATGTAATTGGGCTTTATGTTTGATAATTCAAGAAAAATAGATGGAGTGCACATCATGTGTTGAAGTTGAGCAAATTAAATCATAGTTTGTTGGCATTATTTGGGAAAGTTGTGGGTGTAGGTTAAACTAGAAGACATACAACAGTTGACTTAACAGACCAAAATAGACCTATCTTAGTGATTGTAAGCTTGTTGGCATTATTTTAAAGAAAATATGTAATTGCATTTCTATTTTTAAGGCTTTATGATAAACTTTTTATATATAATTTGAATAGAAAGGTTGTTCATTTGTCTTAATACCAAGGCGAAGACCATTCACAAACCTAGATTTATCACTCGCTTTTTTCTTCTAAATTATATCTAGAATTCAAGTCTTTAGTATTCATTAACATATCAATCGTCTGGTCTCAAATCTATAAATTATTTAACTATTCCATACTTATATAGGCACTTATTATCTCTCAAGCTAGTTTTCATATTAGCACTAATTTTTAATATAACTTCCTGCAAAATTATAAATATCACACTATACTCCATACAAAAATCTCTTAGAACATAAACTAATTAATTTTTGCATATTTAACATTCTAGATCACTCATAAATAATCAATCAAATAGATGTTCAAATTCAGATATATAATCAAGGAAAAAATTCAGATCGTGTCATCCCCAGGCTTTAGATTAAAAAGGACATTGATCACAATGAACCCAATGATTTATTTCATGATTCCTATAAAGTCGCTCATCATTATCATCGTTAGAATGATAAACTTCAAGGGTTCTAGAGTCAATATTTATATCCAATTGGAAGTCCCAAGGTTTCATATGGTCTTTATGTTCTCTTTGGTCATGGAAATCTCAATAATATCTAGACTTTATATGGTATCAAGGTTTCTAGTTTGTTCAAATTGTGGAAGGAGATTTTGACTCATCTTAAGAACATTCCTAACAAATTGGGGTAATAAGAAAGGTACCGTGATCCATACAGCTATATATCCTAAGAAGCACATCATCGAGAAAACCTACAAACTCATTTAAGGTGTCCAAAAGAGGTGAAGGTTTCCTATCTGTTCATTAGCTAAGAAAGGAACACTATTAGATGTTCCTTCATCAAGATTTTTAGCTGGTTCATCTAAACCCTCAAATATTCTATTTCCCTTGAAACCTCGTCTAACTTACAAATAACTCGATCAAATTTATCCTCTAAAATGTTTAAATTTTTTTCACTCACGTTCATTACAATTTATGTCATAAAACCTTTGATCAATTTATTTCACAAGCATAAATAGTCTTTCACATTCATTTATTCATGTCAAGTAAAATCAAGAATGATTAATATATACAACGCAACTATTAGGAGATTCCCATGTGCAATACAAAATTAATTGTTTGTTTCAACTTTCAAATGCATATAATAATACAAAAACAAGAATCAATTAAGTACAAAATAGATTCAAAAATATCTAAATCAAAGCAAGCATGCTTCATACATCAAACTCACATAATTAAAAAAGATATATAATTAATATCAGATTTTAAAAAAAAAAAAAAAAAAACAGGGTTTCCTAAAGCAAGGAACCATGCACGACACTAAATTTGCCAATTAACAAAAGGAAAATTACTCAACTTAAAATGGCTATATCATATGATCAATAAAACTAGTCTTGATATAGCATTTTCAGTCGAACGTTGAGCAAATCCATAGGAAAATATTCAAAAGCTCTAAAGATCGCTAATGAAATAATGGATGAAGAAGGGTACTTGTTCTTGTTTTCTTTCCCTCTTTTCTTTTCTATTTTATTTTCTCGTTCAATCTTTTGTTCCTTTTACTCTACTTTTATTTACCATTTTTTAACTCTCAATTACACCAATGCTTAAGGGGAGGAGTCAAGACTTGCATGCAAGGCCATTTCCTCAGATTGTGTGAATTTGAAAAGGGCAAATAGCTCAAGGATTCAAGTAGTTAGAACATTCGATTGCCAAAAGATTTTATTATCATGAAGAGGATGTAATTTGAATTGAATTATATACCTCGTTTTGTGGAGTTTTAAGAAATTGGGTGGATATTTAAATTAAATTTGAACTATTGAGTAGTTGAGTAATAGATATGATGAGAAAGGATTTGTTAAGATACTTAAACATTGAAAGGATGTTTAAGCATTTAAGGGATTTGTTGAGATATTCTCACAGTAGTTGAGGCAATCTAGGTGATGATGTCGAGGAAAGGAAGAATAGAGAAGGGACATATGAAGACAGAATTCATGCGAGAAACCAAGTGATGGGTAGAAGCACAGAATCAGAGGGTTTCTTGCTTCTCTTCATGAGAGGAGATATAACTAGCAGATGAAGAAAAAAGCACAAGAATCTTCAAGGGATAGTGAGAGGATAGGTCCAAGAATGCACGTTTTTAGAATGGTAAAACTACATATAAGGAAAAAAAAACAGGTAAGTAGAGGAAGTGATGAGGTCATCGACACACATTTTAGGCAGGTTTATCGGCGAAGGAATCGTAGATCGACGGCTACGATCGGGAGTTTATATTTTTGATGTTATCATGTTGTTTTATGTTATTTTATTTTGTGTATCTTTTATTTCATGTACTAGTGACGATTTCGCCCTTATGTAGGCGTAGTGTTTATTGTAGCCCAAGGGGCATATGAGTCCTTTTTCTTTTCATGTTTTGAGACCTTTATAAAGGGGTCTCTTCTTGTTGTATGAGGTTAATGCTTGATTAACAAAATTCTGAGATTTTCCTTTGTCTTCATGCTTGAGAGCTTGAGAGAAAGAGAGGAGGCCTAGGAGAGGCTCCATTCCGGAATACCCAACAGCCACCTTGGTGAGCTCTTGGCTTTTTATTTTGATTTGTTGTTTTCTTCCTTCTCCACCACCTCCCCACTACACCCGCCCCTTTCTCCCCTTGCAGCAGGCCCAGCAAACCTACATCCACCCGACCCGCCCTCTCCCCTTTCACGTCCCTGCAGCCGACTCAAACCCAAGCCCCAATCCCGCCAGCCTCCCCTCCCGTCCCCCTCTTGCCGCAAGCTGGACAAGCCGCCGAATCCCAGCACCAACCCGCCCCCTCCACTACAGCCGGCAATCCTCTTCCCCCTTGGCTAATCCCGCCAGTTTCTGTGCAGGGAAAACGTTTGAATTCAGCCATCAAATTCTAGTTAATGCCTTCCTAATTTGGCTCATCAAATTAGTAGGCAATTGATTAGGATTAATTACCTGAATTTGAATTCGAATTTTCCCTCCCTCCCTATGCGAAACTTCCCTAATCAATTAAAACCTGAAATTAAACTTCAGATTTTAATTAAATAAGTGGGGTCCACAAATTAATCAAATTTCCCCTCTCTTTCTCCTTGCTTGACCGGCCCCTTCCACCTAGCCTTCCTCTCTCTACTTGTCACATAAGCACCCATTAATTCCCCTTCTTAATTCTCCCTAATACCCGCCCCTCCTAATTCAAATTTTGGGAGGTTTTTATTGCAATTAATCTCTCCCTCCCAACAAAGAGAAATATGAAATTCAAAATCAGAATTTTTCTTGATCTTCTCTAGTTCACGGCCACCCCTTTCCCTTGTCATCTCCCCGCCCTTCCTCGATGTTGAATGGCGGATCCGGAGCTTGAGTGGGGGTTAGTTTTCCACGCCGACGGGAGCATCGATATCCTACGCTCTCCTTGCTTCGACGTAGGATTTGAAGACGACGCCACAATCGAAGAGTACTTGGAGCGAGTCGTCCCGATCCTCGCAAGTATTTTCGACCGACAATTTCGTGGTTACACTTGGACGATCATTGGACGCCATCCGCCACCACCTTCTCCGGTGAATACCTTTCCGGCAACAAAGTCTTTCGTCGCCTTCATCGTAGTGGTGCTCTTCATCCTCGCATGGTTCTTTCTTCTCGGCTAAAACCCAAGAGTGAACGAGAGAGAGAGAAAGGGTACTCAAGGTGAACTTCTTTATTATTAATTGTGGGATTTTTGTTATGAGCATTTAAGTGTTTCCTTTATCTTTGAATGATAAGATTGGTTTGGTTAACTCAAAGCACATCTTCGCCTAAGCAAATTAACTACTTTGAACGATTTAACCCTTTACTTTTGTTGGTAGTTAGATTTTGTTATGACGCGCTTTGAATAATCTTTATTTTAATTTCCGAACGCAATTCCTACATTGATTCACATCAGGAAGACAGCATAAAATAGGGATAAAACTACAAGAATTATTGTATTCAAGAGCAAACAACAAGAAATTGATGAAAACAAAAAGAGAGAATGTGAAAAGTACTCGGATACCAAATTGATAGATCAAGCAGCAAAATAGTGCAGTATAAAAAGAAAACCGGATAAAAGCAAAAAATGCATATGCCAAATAGTACATCATAAAGCTGTTAATATCAAATCTTATCACATTGGCAGATCCTCAATGTAAGAAAACTACAAACGAAAACAAGGTATGCAAGAATTATTGTTGAATTACTCATAATTTTAACAGTTCAAATTAATAAATAATTAAATTGCATTCAGGAGGCCTTATAATTAAGGAACTAAACCCTAATTACCTTATCATTATTAAATTTGAAACTATTTTAAATTTTTCCCGTAAATAATGATGGGTTCAAACATACATGAAAACTGATTTGATAAGCTAACTTCTTTACGGTTTAACTCCTCTATGTTTAACTCTAAGAAATTGAGTCTCTCCATATAACTTAGCTGAAATTACTGCATTATAGAATGCTTTAAAGTATATTGAACACAAAAAATCTCTCCTACAATATTATTAAATAGATACAATTATCAAAACCAATCGGTTTAATAATGGTATGAATTACACATGATTCATAAGAACTCACACTTCACAATCACTTATCACAACCATTTATGAGGACCTTGGAATAATTCTGCCCCTGAAAATTAAAAATTACACAATTTACCTTCCATTCCTGTTCTGCAAATGGCTCGAACTACTTCTCAAAATCAATAAGAGATGACTTCATATAAAAATATTAAAATAAAGATACAACAACAACAACAACAACAAGCCTTTATCCCACTACGTGGGGTCGGCTACATGAATCCTTTTTCTCCATTGTGTCCTATTAAAGGTCAAATTCTCGTTTAAATCTAATAAAGAAAGGTCATTCCTAATATTTTCTAACCAAGTCTTTTTAGGTATGCCTCTACCTTTCTTAACATAAGTCAAATCTAATACCTCTACTCTCCTAACCGGGTCATTGGAAGGCAGCCGTTTTATGTGACCAAACCATCTAAGGCAACTATCTCTAATCTAATCTTCTACTAGAGCTACTCCAACCTTTTCACATATATGCTCATTTCGTATCCTATCTCTAAGGGTAAAGCCACTCATCCACCTGAGCATCCTCATCTCTGCCACACTTAACTTAGTATTATGCTTCTCTTTTAATGGCCAACATTCAGCACCATAAAGCATTGCAGGCCTCACTACCATCTTATAAAATATTAAAATAAAGATAACTTAGAAAAAAAAAACTCAACCAATCATCTAGTTAAAATTTTCATTACGAATTGGACGCAACTTTTTTTAAATAGCATCCATATACACTTTTCATGATAACTTGGTAAAATCATTATTTGGAAGTAAATAGCTACATAAATGCCAATACATCTTCTGAAACTTCAAGCGTCTGCATCATAAAAAAGCAAAGGAAAAAAACATCGAGATAGATGAAGCTTACTTTCTGCCTGCGTATGCCCCCATCCTCATCTAGCAGCTCATTAAGTTTGTCTTCAACTGTATACAGAGCAAGAATATTGTGATGCAGTGGTCAAAATATGATTTAAGAACTCATTAGGATGGAAAATAATATACCACCTTCGATATGCCTGCTAATATGCCGACTGCTAATAGCAGCAGACACTTTCTTTGTTTTTCCGGAAGACACGCTTCTAATACTTACCCTGCTCCGTTTAATTTTTACAGGTTGCAAGGCTTTCACAACATTATTAGGTTTTGGTACCATTAGAATTTCTTCAATTGGGCAAGTTGCACTACTTCTATGCATGAAAGAATCTGAATTTTGGGAAGAAATCTTTGTAGCATCATCTGTGACAGGTTTTTGCACTGCATGATCACTTTGGAGAAAAGTATTCAGACAGTGCGTAGATCTTTCTGATAGCTGCCCAGAAGGTAAAGATCCGAAGGCAGCACTCAATGGCAGACTCTCATTTACATCATCACAAAAGTTCTGATCAGGTTCAATGTTGCTCAAAACTAGCTGCTGATCCTGGAACGGTTGACCGTCAGATAATGTAGACAGGCTATTTTTAGATTCTACAGAATTTGAAAACTGCATCAAACTATCAGTCAGATCATGTTCAGATGATGTCGGATGAATCACATCCTGATTCTCAAAACTTTGATTTTCTACAAAAGCCCGTTGTTCTGACATGGTCATATTACCGTTTGTGTCCTTTCTCTCAACAGAAAAATTTTCATGGTTAGCTTCCTTAGCATCAGTTGTATCAGAATCAATCCTTGTAACGCCTAGCTCATTATCACCATATTCATCAATCATTACTGGCTCAGGATCGTCTGCATCTGAATCATCTTGTACAATAACCTCAGAGCTTGATGGATCACCACCTATGTAACCACGGCACTCAACAGAACCACACACACATTTCTTAGCAGCGGCACCAAACACCCTTACATAGTTGTAATCAAACGTAATTTCTTCACCCTGCAAAATTTAATGAAAAATAAATTTTAAAAAAAAGACTGAAAAAGAGGCTCTTTTATCACAAAGAACTCAAATAAACAAATAAGGATAGCAGGCAGCAAAAACTGAAAAATAAGAAAAACACCTTATACTAATATTGGATAGGTAGTTCCATCTGATACCTTTCGGAATTCTAAAAAAACTATTTATCATTTATAAGTAGTTATGATACATAATCAGAGTTCTCCATAGCATTAGGTGCATGCATTAAGCCTGAACCTGTTCAAATACACACACAAATACAAATATATATATGCACAGGCACACGTGCTCATGCACACACATAGGTGCACGCATGCATGTGTGTGCACAAACACAAAGATATATATATATATATATATATATATATATATATATATATATATATAGGGTTCTTATCAACTAAAGATGAATTTAACACAACATTGATGCCATCATTCTTCGTCGATTATTTGCCTCTTTAGCAAATAACTCACATACTGTTACACGTGTAACACTTCCGCGATGAAGAGTTACGTCCGGCTCAGATCGGGCGGATCTGGGAGAGCGGGTGTTAGCTGGAAGGGAGAGGATTTTGGTCCCTTTTGTGGGACCCAGGAAAGATATGATTCATTATAATGAGGAATCAATGGGGGGATTACTTAGGGAAACAGTTCCAATTTTGAATTCAAATCAGAGAGAAAAATAATTAAGGAAAGGGGAATGATTTGGGAGGGAATTAGGAGAGCTTATTTAAGGCTAACTATGTGATTATTTTGGCATGATGCAATTTATCTATGTTGTAGCTTTTCTTTGTGAGTTTTCGGGCGGCATCTAGGGTTTGTGGGATGGCCGATCTACCTCTCAAAAAGTAGATAAATTGTATATTTCATTATTGTTGAAAAAGTAATAAAAAATCATTCCCCGTCTTCGAGTACCTACAATTTTCTACTTATTACCTTGTTTTTACTTCCAAAACACATCAAACTAGTATCAGAGTGAGGTTTTTTGAAGACAAACAATAAAGAAGGTGGATGTGTTGGAAGGCGAGATAGAGCAATTCAAATCTAGCATGGAGGAGAAGTTCTTAACCATAGAAGAAAGGTTTTTCTTCATCTATGGAAAACCGATTTGGAGGGGTGGAGGAGATAATATGGAAGCTAATAGAGATGCAATCCAAAACTCCACTGGTGGTTACGATTGCCAACCCCAACCCAGAATCCACCTAGATTCCCTTGGTTGAAACTAAGAGAAAGAAATCGTACGAGAAAAGTTCAATGAGGAAAGCTTCTTTCATCAAGAACCACCTACTAGGCATCAATAAAAGGAGAATTAGGGGTTCTTGATAGGGAGACAATAAGAAGGGAGTTCTATGGTGGAGGTTATGGAGTGACCGACCACTATGGGGAATTTTTATTGCGTCAGGTTACCTGACGTAGAGATACATCAGGTAGCCTATAATATATCGCCACGTGCTCTTACTCTTTACCGTGCGGCCCGACGACCCAACCCGGAACGAATATGCGCGATATTTGCTCGGTATTGCTAGGTACTTGCTCGGTATGCTCGGTATATTTGCTCGGTACTTGCTCGGTATGCTCGGTATTTGCTCGGTATCCACAAGCAAAAATGCTAAATCAATCGTAGGACAGTCAACTCTCAACTCCGAATCCGAACTACAGTGGAAAAATAAATGGATCAATTCTACGCACCTGAGGGATCTGAAGCCGTGGAATGTACGATGAGCAAAAAATGCATGCGATCGGCTCAGGATTGCCGCCGCCAGAGGCTCTCCGAACCTAAAAGAGAAACCAATGTTGGATTCAGATCTCTACGCGGAGAAAGTGAGACCGGCCTCCCGTTTGCCGACCTCAGATCTCCTGAGGATTACCGAGCAAGTACGGAGCAAATACTGAGCAATACCGAGCATTACCAAGCACGAAACCGAGCATTACCGAGCAAATACCGAGCATTACCGAGCAAGTACCGAGCAAATACCGAGCAATACCGAGCAAATAACGAGTAGTACCTAGAAATACCGAGCAATACGCAAACATAGTAATTCCGGATTCGTTCCGGGTTGGGTCTTCGGGCCGCGCGGTAAAGAGTAAGAGCACGTGGCGATATATTATAGGCTACCTGATGTATCTCTACATCAGGTAACATGAGGCAATAAAATTCCACTATGGGAGGTCGTTTGGGCGAGAGGAATTGTCAACTAGGAGTGTAAGTGAGCTGAGCTGGCTCGCGAGCCAAGCTTATCAAGCCACGAGCTCGAGTTCAAGCTTGATGAGGCTCGGCTCATGAGCTCGCAAGTCGGCTCATAATTAATTATTTATTTAATAAAATTTATATATATTAAAATAATATCCAGCATTTATCATATATTGATAATATTATACTAAACAATAGTTGTACATATTTCAAAAAAAAAAAAACTTAAATAACTTCTACTTATTTTTTCAAGAAAAAGTTGTTGCAGCATTTATTACCTTTTTTATTTTAAATAGCTTTTACTTTAAATAGCTATTAAAACATGTCTCTTTTCGAGACCAGGTACACAATTTAAAAGAAAAAAAAGCAGCCCACAAACTTTGCACTGTCCTTCTCTTCCTCATTCTTTTTCGATTTTTCTTATCCATCAATGACGAATAGCTCTTTCTATCTTACTTCTTCACAGCCGGCACTTCCCCGCGAAGACAAGGCAAAAGCTTAAGCATAGATTCCATCTCGAGTCGAGCTCTCAAGCCTAAGAGAAAATGGACTAGTCAAGCTCGAGCCCGTTCTTTAGGCTCGACATGAGCTCGAGCGGCTCTTTTGAGAGATGAGTTTAGCTCGAGTTTGTTGCTACTCGAGCTCGACTTGGCTCGTTTACACCCCTAGGCCAACCAGAGGAGGGAGACGAACCGAGCCATGGGGATCGGGACATGGGAGGTGGATGGAAGAAAGGTGGGATTCCCACCCTAGATATAGGGGGTAACCATTAGTGAGAGAAAAAGTTGAGGTGGAGAAACGAATGTGAGGAAGTTGAATATGTCGATGCTCAAAGGAGAGGATGCCCATGGGTGGGTATACAGGGTGGATATGTATTTTGCGGAGAATGGGTTGAGAGAGGAAGAGAATCTAACAACTGTAGGGGAGTTATGTATGGAGGGAAAATCTCTAGTTTGGTTCCAGTGGAGGGAGGCGAGATATCTGATTCGTTCGCGGGAGAAGTGTAACGATTGTTTGTTGGAATGTTTCCGAGCAATTTAGAAATGAGACCTGCACGAGCAATTCCATGCCTTGACTCAGGAGTCTGTCATGGAGTACGGGGAGAGATTCGAGTTGTCGTTAGGGAGGTTGAGAGGAATTTTTGATGCGATGTTGGATGAAAATTTCATGAAAGGTCTCAAGCCAAACATATGAGTATACCTCTGATTGTTGAGGTCGAGGGGGTTAAAGTAGACGATGGAGCTAACCCAGATAACGGAGGATCGGAGACAGATGGAGAGGAGCAGAAAGAACGGCATTGTGAGAGGCTCTTACAGAAGTACCTCAACTTCACTGGCACCGAGGACCCAGACGGTGTCATTTCAGCAGGAGACAAGTGACCTGGGGCCAACGTCAAGTGACTCACAGAAGAAAAGATGCAAAACAAGAGAACGAAAGGTATATGCTTTCGCTGTGATGAGAAGTATGCGCCAGTCTTTTAATGTAAGGACCATACACTTCAAATCCTTATGATTTATGAGGAGGACATTGACAGTGAGGATCTGGCGGAGGAAGTAGAAGGAGAAAAGCGCTTACACCTGGATATGGCAGAAGTGTCCCTAAATTCAATGGTGGGATTAACTCCAAGTCACACCATGAATATAAGGGGGCAAATCATGTAGCAGCCAGTGGTCGTCTTGGTGAATGGCAGGACTACTCATAATTTCATCTCAAATTGGGTCGTTGACCAATAGGGATTGAAGTTAGTGGATACAGAGAGCTTTGGAGTTATAATGGGAACATGAGAGGTGGAGAGGAGCAAGGGGATATGCATAGGGTTGGTATTGACACTCTAGGGAAAATAGATAGTGGAGAATTTTCTTCTCTTGGATTTCGGGAGCACTGATGTGATCTTAGAGATGAAGTGATTACAAATGATCGGGGAGACAAAGGTGGACTGAAAAACTGTGGCTACTGAGATTTAGGCAGAAGGGAAGGTGGTGCTACGAGGAGATGGCAGTTTGTGCAAAACCATGGTTTTACTCAAAACCATGGTCCAGGCTATACAGCGATCAAGGCTAGGCTACTTGATCGAGCTGTAGAGCCAAGAGGATGTCCGAGACTCAGAGTCGGTCAAGGTCCCTGATTGTGTATGATAGCTTCTGCAACAATTCTTCAAGGTCACCTAACGGATTACCGCCGCCCCGGGAGCACGAGCACGTCATTATTGTGAAGGAGGGAGTGTCTCCTACCAGTGTCCGACCATACCAATACTCACATATTCAAAAGGATGAGATAGAGAAGCTTATTAGAGAGATGCTTGAGGCGAGAATCACCAGACCCGGTGTGAGCCCTTT
Source organism: Dendrobium huoshanense (assembly GCA_016618105.1). NCBI lineage: Eukaryota > Viridiplantae > Streptophyta > Magnoliopsida > Asparagales > Orchidaceae > Dendrobium > Dendrobium huoshanense. The sequence continues at coordinate 38,460,354 of CM028353.1, read as the reverse complement.
TTTCCAGCCCTGTGTTACTGGTGAGAAAGAAAAACAACAACTGGAGGTTTTAGTGGATTATAGTGCCCTAAACAAGGAAACTGTGTTGGACAAGTTTCTTATCCCCATAATCGAAGAGCTGTTAGATGAGCATTTTGGAGCGATCATTTTCTCGAAGATTGACCTGAAGTCAAGTTACCACCATATCAGAATGAAGCTGAGAGGTGTGCACAAGACAGCTTTCAGGACTCATGAGGATCACTTTGAGATTTTGGTAATGCCTTTCGGCCATACCAACACCCCAGCCATGATTCAGTCCCTCAGGACCCAAGTTTTCCAACCCTACCTCAGAAAGTTCATCTTCGTATTTTTGATGACAACTTGATCTATAGTCATATAGAGGCAGAGCATATAGGTCTGCCAACCTGAAGAAATGTTCTTGTGAGCCAAACATGGAGTACTTGGGAGATGTGGTAAGCAAAGCAGGGGTGGCAGCATACCAGTCCAAGATTGAGGCTATGTTGGATTGGCCTTTACCAAAGAACCTGATGTAGCAGAGAGGGTTCTTGGCCTCACCAAATATTATCGAAAGTTTGTGTGAGGGTATAGCACGATAACATGGCCATTGAATGAGAGCCTATAGAAGGATAGTTTCAAGTGGGGGAGTTAATGACAGACTTTCAAGCAGCTGAAGAAAGCCATGACCAGTGTGCCAGTATTAGCACTTCCTAACTTCAGCATGTCATTTGTGGTGGAGACGAATCAATCAGGATATTGACTGGGGGCAATACTCATGCAGGATCATCGGCCCATTGCTTATTTCAGTTAGGTGATCACTAACAAGGTGAGGCTCAAATCTGTATAGGAGCGGGAGTTGATGGCGATTGTCTTAGCCATCCAATAGTGGTGACCCTATTTGTTGGGATGGCATTTTATCATCAAGACAGACAAGATAAATCTAAAGTTTCTACAATAGCAGAGGATGGTGACTGAGGAGCACCAAAAGTGGTTGTCCAAGTTATTAGGATATGACTTAGAGATTCAATATCACCCATAATTGGAGAATAAAGCTGCGGATGTGTTATCACAGAAGACACACGAGCCACAGTTGACAACTTTGTTAGTACCTATGGTCCAGATTGGGAAGCATTGAGACAGGAGAGCGAACAGGATGAGGATATGAGAAAGATCATAGCCGAGTTGTTGCAGAACCCAGACAGTCATTCAGGATACGCATTGCGGGGGTCCCAACTGCTACATCAGGGCCAGTTTGTTTTATCGAGGAAATCAGGGTATATCCCCAAGCTATTATAGGAGCTCCATGTCAGCGCAGTTGGAGGGCATTCAGGAGATCACAAAACCTACAATCGGCTATCCGTTGAGTTATACTGGGTGGGGATGGGCCAAGATGTAGAGGATTGGGTGATGCCAGAGGCACAAGTACTTAGTCATGGCACCATGAGGGTTACTACAACCTCTAGCTCTTCCATAGAGGGTGTGAGGGGAGATGACATGGACTTCATCAAGAAATTGTATGAATTTCTAAAATCCAATATGCCAGATAGAGACAATGTTTCCTTAGCCACTTATGGAAGGAATTGTTTCGTTTACAAGAGATAGTCCTGAAGAGAAGCACAACATTCCATCCCCAAATATATGTGATCAACAGAAATGTAGAGACCTATTTGAGATGCTTTTTATCAGATAAGCCAAAAAGTTTGGAAAAGTGGATTGTTTGGGCCAAATATTAGTACAACACCTCGTACCATTCAGCAACAAAAAACAACCCCGTTAAGGATTCTCTATGGGAGAGATCCACCTCATTTGATTCATTATGGACATACCACTACACCAATTTCCATTGTAGATCATTACTTAGAGGAGAGGGACAAAATATTGTCTGAGCACAAGGAACATCTATTGAGAGCCCAGCAAATCATAGAGAAACAGACATATGGACATAAGAGAGACGTGCAGTTTGAGGTGGGGACAAAGATCCAACCTTACAAACAAAAGACCTTGTGGCTCGATGAAGAAATGCGGAGCTTCCCCCCCCCCCCCCCCCCCCCCCCGACTTTGGGCCCAACGAGGTAGTCGAGCGTATTGTAGTAGCATATCGCCTACGCTTCCCACCTACCTCAGCCATCCATCCCGTATTTTATGTTTTACAACCGGAGCATGTGATATGACATCACACCATGTCTCCACTACCACCGATTATGACATAAGATATAGAGGTCATTTTGGAGCCCCTGGATGTAGATGGGGTGCATTGAGGGCAAACAGGGGCCCGGGAGGTACTGATCAAGTAGAAGAATTTGCTGGAGCACGAAGCTACATGGAAGCCCTACGAGACGATCAGAAGACAGTTTACATCCTTCCACCTTGAGTTAATGGTGCATCTTTGGGAGGAGAGTATTCTTACGTGCGTAACACTTCCGCGAGAAGAGTTAAGTCCAGCTCAGACCAGACATATTAGGGAGAGCGGGAGTCAGTCAGTAGGAAGGGGTTTCAGTCCCTTTCATGGGGCCCAAGAAAGATATAATTCATTATGTCAGGAGAAGAATCAAGGGGAAATTATTTACGAAAAGAATTCTAATTTTTAATTAAAATATGAGAGAGAATTAATTAAGGAAAGGGGACTGATTTAGGAGGGAATTAGAAGAGTCTAATTAGGGCTAACAATGAGGTTATTTTAGCATGATGCAATTTGTTTTTGTTGTATCTTTTTCTTTGTGAGTTTCCAAGCAGCATCTAGGGTTTGTGGGAGAGCAGATCTACCTCTTAAATAGTAGATCAATTGTATCTTTCATTATTGTTGAAGGATTAATAAAAAATCATTCCCTATCTTCGAGTTCCTACAGTTTTCTATATGTTACCTTGCTATTTTTACTTCCAAAACATCGCATACCTGTCAATCAGCTAGAATTGACCCAAAACAATTTAGCCAAAATTCATCAATAATACACCATACTAAATATAGTCTCACGTTTCAGACCTATATGATACTGTGTAAAGAAATTTTATACTCCCAATATGGATTTAAATTGATAAATGGCCTTGTACTCACCTCAAATAGAATATATCACATATATTTTATTTATGTCGAGAAGAAGTTGGTTATAGATTTAAATTCGTATCGTGCGGTAAAGAATTTATTTACACCATGTGCACCAAATTTTGAAACTTAAGCCATATATAATATGATTTATTATGTATGAATTTTGATCATATTAATTGGGTCAATTCTAGTTGTTTGACATAAACATGAACCATAATTGCTAAAAAGCAATTAAACTATCAAGAATGATGGAATGAATGCAGTGTTGAATCCACATTAGCCTAAAGAACCATAAAAGATTCCTAAAGGAATATAATAAACCAATCATGAAGAAGAAATCTCTCAATATTCTTAAGAACCAACCCACCCACCCCCCCTAGCAAGCACGCTCAATCTTGAGGTGACATAAATTATTATTTTTATTTCAAAATGCTTATTCAGGTGACTTTTGGACCATGGCCCAACGGGCCCCAACCTTAAATTATCAATCACCTCTAATGATGCTAAGCTCAAGGGTGTCATACGGATGACTTTTGCACAAATGATTCATTAAAGATAACTTAAATATTATGCAATTTACCATTGACATGCCAAAGGTGGTAGGAATAACAAGATAATTAGATAGTATATATGGCTAAATGTGAACGTTAGGATGTCCTTGGCATGATGACTAATTTTGTGGACTTATCAATTGATAATCACACTACTTATAGTAGATTCTACTTTAAAAGGAGTAGAAATAAAATATAGGTCAAGATGAAAGGTTTGGATAAATGGGCAGAAATACAAGATAGTTCACAATGAAGGATGGGATATAAGAGAGGATGATCATGCCTTTTGAGGTGACCAATGGGTCAATCACTTTCATGGGAGTTATGGCTCATGAGCTCAATCCTTTTCTTTATCATTTAAGGAGATTTCTTCTAGTTACACGGATAAAATCAAGATCAACCTAAAGAAGAGCTTAATTATGACTTTTTATAATTTGTTCAGGAAATAGGGCAACAATTAAAACCGAAATGATCAAAGAAAATAGAGAACGGTCAAAGGAGCTTTCAAGAATTCGCTACCATTCAAAAAGGGCTTATCAAGATTTTTAATAATACTACTACCATCACAAACTGTCCTAAATAATATAGAGTACAAGTGAACTGAAGTTTCCACCAAGACAGCATAAAGGAGAAATCGATTGATGAACATATCCTAAAGTATCCAAGTTATCTGATGTCTTTGACGTAGTAGTATGTAGACCCCTCTAGAAATGGCATAGGGTAAATTGACAAGAAAACCATCATATAGCTTTCTTTAGCAAAGGGTTAGATAATACATAGAAAAAAAAACACTCCACTTCCAATTCGGAGTGTGATTTCTATGTCCTCGTGAATGTTTTGCCGGTCAACATGGCCAAATCGATATTTGTTTTTTATTTTGATCAACAAGCCTAACATTGTTATTTTCCAAAATATGTTGAAGCATTATTCAGCAACAGGCAGTTGTTCCCAATCCCCATGCAATTATTGAGAATTAACCAATAGATGGTTTGGTCACATAAAATGGCGGCCTTCCGTTGACATTGTTAGGAGAGTAGATGTATTAGATTTGACTTATGTTAAGAAAGGTAGAGGTAGACTTAAAAAAACATGGTTAAAAAATATTAAAAATGGTCTTTCTTTATTAGATTTAAATGAGAATTTGACTCTTAATAGAACACAATGAAGAAAAAGAATTCATTTAGCCGACCCCACGTGGTGAGATAAAGGCTTGATCTTGTTATGATAGTTTGTTGTAGTGCTGGAGATTACTTACTACCATTGTTTTGAAAACCGGACCGGACCGGCCGGTTCGACCGGTTCAACCGTGAACCGGTCTTACAGCCGGTTCGGTCCTATCTAAGAACCGGGCTAACAACGAACCGGCCAAAACCGGCTTGAACCGCCGGTTGAACCGGCCGACCGTTGAACCGGTCCGTTTTTTAAAAACCGGCCGGTTCAACTAATAATATATTTAAATATTTTATTTTTATAAAAAATGTTTAATTAATATTAAATTAATTTAAATATCATATATCTTATTTAATAATATGATTCAAAAATTTTATTATATTAAATAATAAATTAAATATAAATAACCAAGCTCACATGATGTCATAATACCATGAATGCTCTAAGCATGAGTACAAGGAAAGGTATATAAACAACACAAGTTAGAATTCCTAAGTGATGTGGGACTAAAGATCTAGTTGTTTTTTACTTTTTGTTTCAACATTCCACAATGTGCATTAAACTTGTTTGAATGAGAACTTGTTGGAAATTTTTTTTATAGAATATTCAAATAAAAAATCATCATAATAATTTTTAAACTTCTTAAATTTATTATTAATTATATTTTTATAATTATTTAAATAAAAATAATTATTTATCACTTTTAAAGTTCTAAAACATTTTCTAAATGCGAAATTAAATGATATAAAAATAAAAATCTCAAAAAATAATATTGTATGACTTTATAAATATAGTTTTATAATGTAAAATTTATATATAATTTATATATGTAAATTATGCATAAATATATAACATAAAGCAATTATTTATATCAAAAATATATATTTATATATAAACTAAATTTTTATTAAATATAAATTAAAATAAAAAATTGAATATGTTTTATATTTAAATTTAAAATTAGTAATTATTTATATTTAAATATATAGCATAAATATAATATTTATTTATATTTAATTTTAAAATTATGTAATATATTATATATGTATGAATTTTATTTTTTTTTAGTCTAAAAATTCTTAGAATTATAAAAATTTTATGAATAAATTGTTATTATTATTATGTTAATTTTATTACTTTTAATTATATTATTATTTATTACGTCATGCGGTTCGACCCCGGTTCGACCGGTCGAACCGGTCGAACCATGAACCTCTCATTCTTCTGGTTCGTTGTCCGGTCCGGTTTTCACAACCTTGCTTACTACAGCTCCATAGCATACATGCTAAGCTGAGTCCATCTCAAACAGTTACAAGCTATCTTAGAAGACAAGTAAATTTAGATGTATTACAATTGTCATCTAGGCCTATTGAACATACCAAGAGCTTAATTATGCTCGTCGGAAACTTAACTGTATATGAGAATTAAATCTCTTAAAAAATGCATAGACAGTGCCAGAAGTTTTAGGAAGAAAGACAGGCAATATCAGGAGTTTGACTAGGTTAGTCCTGAAATGATTCCTCAGGGAACTACAAAAGGTTGGCTATTCAATGGATAAGTCCATATTTAGTATTACAGAGCAATTATGAAAATGAATGCATGATGAGAACATCGTCAAAGATTTCGAGTACCATCGGAGACACCGGAGATCAACGGCTACGATCAGGAGCTTATATTTTTAAGTCATTTATGTAGTAGTTTATTTTATTTTCAGTTTTTACTGTTTTACCCTTATGGGTGGTCATTTGTTGTTGTAGCCCCGAGGACAATTTAGTCTTTGTTTCTTTTCTTTTTGATGAGACCTATATATAAGTCATTTCTATTGTATTTGGAGATGATGAATATTGATATTAAATTTCAGCTTTGGTTTTGGATCTCTTTGTGAGTTCTAGAGTGAGTGGTAAAGCCTATGAGAGGCTCAAAGAAATACCCAACAGCCCTCTTTGTGAGAGCTCTTGGTTCCTATCATCTTTCTCCACCTCTTCCCTTCTCCCCTTGTCGCCGACTCCCCCAAACCACCCACCAACTGACCGGCCAGCAACTTGACCCTTACCCTTTCCATTAGCCACTGGATCCCACCCCTCCCTCACCCATCCACCCTTATTCCCCACCTCCTCCACCGAAATCAGCCCCACCCCGACCCCCTTGGATCTCCACCTGCCGCCCCCATTGCTCTTAACATTTGAATTTGAAATTCAAATTCATAGAGCTGTTATTACTTTCCTAATTTATCTTTTGTTATTTAGAAAATTTTTAAATGGAATTCAATGCGAAATTTGAATTTCAAATCTCTTCCTAAATGTTTACACCCAATTAGGAAACTACTCAATGCTAATTAAATCTGAATTTAAATTTAGAATTTGATTTAATTACGTATGCAATCAATTGGGCCCCACATACATTGAACCTAGACATATTCCCTCAACCCCTATGGCCGGCCCCCTCTTCTCTCCCCCTTCTCTCTTCACTTTGCCATCTAAGCAACAATTAAACCCCTCATAAATTGATGAGGACATCGTCAGCATTTTCGACACGTGTACCATCAGGAGATCGACGGCTACGATCATGAGTTTATTTCGAGTCATTTTATGTAGTTGTTTATTTGATTTTGTGTTTTTTCCATTTTTGCCCTTATGGGTGGTTAGTTGCTATTGTAGCCCAATGGGCATTTTAGTCTTTTGTTTTCTTTGTCATTGTGAGGCCTATTTATATGGCCCTTCTCTTGTAATAGTTTAGTTTTGATGAAATGAAATTTACTACTTGTTCTCTTTGTGAGTTCCTCCCTCCAAGATCTCTTAGTGAGTTCGCCAGAAAAGACTAGATCTCTTTGTGAGTTCTAGTTCGCCGGAGAAGACTAGATCTCTTTGTGAGTTCTAATTTTTGAATTATCTCATCTTGTGGAAAATCAACGTGGAGACAATCGAGGTTAGTAAATCCGTAGTCGTCGAAGCCTTGAAATCTTCGTTTCTTCCTTTTCCCCTTGCTCTTGCCGCCGCCCACGCCAAGCAACTCAAGCCGCCGGCCACCCTGCCTCCATCTTCCGCCGGCCAGCTCAGCCGCCGCCGGCCACCCTCCTGCCGACCAGCCACCCGCCGGCCAGCAGCCGGCCACCCCTTGGACCCCCATGCCGTCGGCCCCCTCTAGCTCCCCCCTTTGAATTTTGAATTCCCCTCTCTTAATGACTTTCCTAATTAAACCATATTAATTTGGAAAATTAATTAAGAGGAGTTACACATATTTGAAATTCAAATTCAAATTCAAATTCCCTCTTACTTTCATTTGAATTTGGGAGTTACTTATGATAATTAATTAAGAGGAGTTACACACGTTTGAAATTCAAATTCAAATTCCCTCTTATTTTCATTTGAATTTGGGAGTTACTTATGATATAATTAATTCTGAAATTAAATGTCAGTTTTATTATGCTTAATTAACTCCTTGTGGTCCCCACTCATTTAAATTCTCAAGCCTCCTCACCACTATACATGGCCGGCCTCTCTCTCCTCTCTCTCCCCCATTAAGTCCCTTTATCCACCTCACCAATCTTCATTAATTGGTATCTCATTATGGATCCAATTAATTAAGATCTCGAACTTACTTCTCTCCTAATCACCTTAATAACTCCACAAATTCAGCCCAATTCTTCTCCCCATTTCCATCCCTCTCCCTCCTTGGATTAATTTGAAATTCAAATTAAATCCCTCTCCTAAACCACTAAAATCTGAATTTTATTTCAGATTTCTTGCATTTTCCTCGTGGCCCCCACCATAGCCGACTCCCCCCATCTTCTCCTCTTTTGCTTCAACAAGTGGTCGGCTCAAGGGGCTCAAGAAGAGAGTTCTCCACATCCATGGACGGCCGATCCCGACTTCGACCACGGCTTCGTCTTTGAAGATCAAGGAAGAATGGATAAGACGTTGGATGCTCACTAGTCATCCCATGGACTACCCGCCACCGGCTACCACTCCAACGGACTACACTCTGTGCGCCATTTGTCTCCTAGTGGCATCGCTCGGTTGCTCTCAATCTCCCTCCATTAAAAGTGCCACCAACAAGAGAGTGAGTGAGAGACCCAAGGTGAAAAGTTCTATTTGTTAATTGTGGATTATTGTTTCTCTCCATAGCATTACTCTTTAATCCTATGTTGTCAATTTGATATTGTCCCGTTAATCTAGTTATAACCGCATGCCTTACTTAATTTTGAATTGATAATTCTGAAAACCTAATTTGGGTAAGCATTAGTTCTATAACTAGCAAAGCTTTAAAATCTTACATTAAAATCCCCAAGCAGTTTTTGTTCATCGCAGGTTGTATCACATCATCTTGGTATCAGAGCCAGGTTAGCATGCTTTGTTTTGCTAGATGCATCCTAGGAGTTTAGTTTACCTTGTCATTAGTCGTTTGCATGCATATCACCATTTAGGTAGCTAATTTGGTGGTTTTTACTTTGCTGTCCAGTAAATTCTGCATTTTATTTTCATTGTGAGCATGCATGTCTACTTTACCTAAGTGTTATTTTGGTCACTTACCATCCACCGCTTCACCTAAGTCACTTGCTACACTTAAAACCCTTGCTGTCCAGAACTTTTCCTGCACTGTTTAGTGACTTTTAGGTGCCCGTAAACCCTTGTTATGTCACTACAGGAAAAACAGCTATTACCGGCGGCCATAACCGGCGGTTTGTAGGCCGCCGGTGTTACCGACGGTTTGGGCGGCGGTTTAGCCGCCGGCGTTTAACGGCGGCTTACCGGTGCCTATCCCTCATTGTGCCGCCGGTACTAACGGCGGTTATATAACCGTCGCTAAACCGCCGGACTACAATACGGACCGGCGGTTTACCGACGGTGTGGCCGTCGTTGATAAGTAAATTTTTACCGACGGCACAAACCGCCGGTACACCGCCGGTAGAAGCCCTAAAATGAACACCCGCGCCTCGCATTTCATTTTCACTTTTTCCCTCTTCTCTCTCTCGGTCGCTCTGCCCTAGCTCGCCTCCGACCCCTCCTGAACCCCGAATCGACTCCGCCGCCGACGTGTCTTCTCCGGCCGCCGACAGATCAACTCCGGCCGCCGATAGCTCTTCTCCGACCACCAACCTACTCCCTAACCGAAGGTAACCGTCGATCTCTTCTCCGGCCGAATTTACTTCAAGCTTTATAAATGAAATGGATATTATAACTAAATTAGCAAATGGAATGTACTTCAAGCTTTATAAGCTCATTTATCTTACTAGCAATTAGGTTTAAGAAGAAGAAGACGAAGTGTGGATTCGAATGCATATTTCTTAAGAGTTAAGAGAGAGAGCGAGAGAGATTCCTCATTTTGTGGGGTAAAAATCATTCATATAACAGAATGCATTTAAAAATGTACATTGCCAAAGAAAATGAGTTGGTGTGAAATAAAAATTTAGGTGATAAATTTCCTCAAAAATACCATAAAAAAGAGAGGTGTGAGAGCATCAACCTTGATCACATAAGCTTCCGAGAGCAAACAAGACTAGGGTAATGTTTAGGTGATAATTTTTTCTTTCTTGCACACATCAATATTATAGGAAATATAGGAAATATTGAAAACCAAAGGCTAAATTGTAAACACTAAGATATGTTGTGTGATAAAAAAATCTCGCTCAAATTTAAAGGGAAAATTCAATTAGATGATGTTTAGACTTGCAACACTTTATGGTGCAAAATGTTGACTACTAAAAGAGAAGCTTAATATTAAGTAAAATATTGCAAAGATGAGGATGCTCAAATGGATGAGTGGCTTTACTTTTAGAGACGGGATATGAAATGAGCATATACATGAAAATATTAGAGTTGCTCCAATGGAAGATAAGATTAGAGAGTCAGTTTACATGGTTTGTCACAAAAAATGGTGGCCTTCTGATGATCCGGTTAGGAGAGTAGATGTATTAGATTTGACTTATGTTAAGAAAGAAAGAGGTAGACCTTAAAAGACTTGGTTAAAAATATTATAAATGACCTTCCTTTATTAGATTTAAATGAGAATTGAACCTTTAACAAGACACAATGAAGAAAAAGGATTCATATATCCGACCCAACATAGTGGGATAAAGGCTTGTTGTTGTTGTTGCTAAATCCTAAATCATCATGTGGTTGTCCAAACTTTTAACTTGGAAGAAATAATCACAACACACTAATACATGTTATGCATGTTATGTTTATGGCACAAATCTTAATTACCATATCAATAGGAACTGTTATTAATGACGAAAACAAAGTTCTAATTATACAATGAATTTGAGTATAGAGACTTGTGCATATTTAGCCAAGTTTAGGACAAGGAGATGCGTTCTTATAACACGTTGCACATGCGTGTATTCTAATAAATGTTTTCCTAACTATGTAGGGTGACGTTTGCTTCAACGTCCAAATGACTATCCAAGAAGAGAGATATTGGATGTATAACAGATTGTTGCCGGGTCGAAAAGGATTGACAGTTGAATTTATAGAGGGAGTTGAAACTTTCATTCAAGTTGCATCTCAACTGTCTTCCTTTCAGCTTGATAAAATGTTTAGATGTCCGTGTTCGAAGCATAAAAATCTAGCATTCCTAAAGCCCGATGATGTGAAACTTGATTTATATCGTAGGGGATTTCTTCCAAACTATTGGATTTGGACATCAAATGGCGAGTACGAGCCACATAGAGATGCTCATGCTGGTTCATCTACAGCTTATGAAACATTTGATGAAGATCAAATGAGTAGACCCTATGAAGACCTTATTTTTGATGTAGCAGGTCATAATTTAAGGTCTAATGTGGAAGAGCCACCAAATACAGAGACACAAAAATTCTTTGAGTTATTACATTCAGCTCAAAAGCCAATTTGGGAAGGTTGCAGTACGTATTCGGAATTATCCATTGCAGTGAGGATGCTAAGTATTAAAACTGAGTATAATATTCCCCGTGAGTGTTTTAATGACGTTATTGGTCTTATGAAGGAAACTAATCCGGCTGACAATATAATTCCCTCAGACTTGTACCGAACAAAGAAATTAGTATCCAAGCTGGGTCTCACTGCTACAAAGATTGATTGTTGTATCAATGGATGTATGTTATACTATAAGGATGATGCAGCAGAAGTTATTTGTCGCAGCTGCAATGCACCTCGTTTTAAGCAGAACTCGGGAAAACAACGTCGTCCAAAGAAAGATGTGCCATATTCCCGTTTGTTTTATTTACCAATTATTCCAAGACTTCAGCGGCTCTATGCATCAATGAGTTCAGCAGGCCATATGAGATGGCATAAGGAGAAAATAGCAAAAAGTGATGTTCTTTCTCATCCATCAGATGCTGAAGCGTGGAAACATTTTGATCGAGTGCATCCTTCATTTGCTGCTGAACCCCGCAACATAAGATTGGGATTATGTACTGATGGTTTTACTCCTTATAGTCAAACAGCTACACCGTATTCTTGTTGGCCAGTTATTTTAACACCATACAACCTGCCACCAGAGATGTGTATGACTACTCCGTTTATGTTCTTAACTCTGATTATACCTGGACCACATAATCCGAAGGCTAAGATTGATATCTATTTGCAACCATTAATTGATGACCTTAAATTATTATGGGAAGAAGGAGTGCTCACATATGACATATCAATAAAACAAAATTTTCTCCTTCGAGCTGCTTTGCTGTGGACTATCGGTGATTTTCCAGCTTATGGTATGTTGTCTGGTTGGAGCACAGCAGGGAAATTAGCATGTCCTTACTGCATGGAGAACAGTAAAGCTTTCACATTAAAACATGGAGGGAAAAATACTTGGTTTGATTGTCATCGTATGTTTCTAAATGCTAATCATCAGTTCCGAAGAAATAAAGAAGCATTTGTTAAAAACAGAATTGAGCGATCACCTCCTCCACCCAGATTAAGTGGTGATGAGATACTACAGAGACTATCCAACATTCCAACAATTATTGATTATCCAATGCTATCAGAATCTAAATTTCCGGGTTATGGTGTTCAACATAATTGGATTAAAAAAAGTATTTTCTGGACATTACCTTATTGGAGAACTAATTTGATAAGACATAACTTGGATGTTATGCACATTGAGAAGAACTTTCTGGATAATATTTTTAATACAATTATGGATGTTAAAGGCAAGAGTAAAGATAATGTCAAAGCAAGGATGGACATTAAAGAGTTTTGTCGGCGAAAAAATTTGGAGTTGGTAACAACAACTGACGGTAAACTAATGAAGCCCAAAGCTCCTTACTCTTTCATGTTAGAGCAAAAAAGAATGATATGTCAGTGGTTTAAAGGATTAAAAATGCCGGATGGTTATGGATCAAATATAAGCCGATGTGTTGACTTGAAATCTGCAAGGTTATTTGGACTCAAAAGTCATGATTGTCACATAATTATGGAGGTTCTTCTTCCGATCATAGTCAGTATGTTACCGGATTACATATCAAATCCGTTGATTGAGCTTAGCATTTTCTTCAAAGATTTATGTTCATCTAAACTCAGTGAAAATGCTTTACGGAGGTACGAGGATAACATACCAATCATCCTATGCAAGTTAGAGAAGATATTTCCCCCGGGTTTTTTTGATTCTATGGAACATCTTCCAGTCCATCTACCTTACGAAGCTAGAGTTGGTGGACCTGTACAATATCGTTGGATGTATCCTTTCGAAAGGTAAATGTGTTAAGATTTTTATTAATTACTCAATATTTTTGAATCAATTAAGATAACATATTTTTATTTGATTAATAGATATCTGAACAAGTTGAAGAAATATGTTAAGAATAAAGCACGACCAGAAGGATCGATATGTGAAGCATATTTATCTCAAGAAACAACTCACTTTTGCTCCTACTATTTCGAGCCACATGTAAGGAGTACAAGAACAAAAATGGGTCGTAACATGGACTTCGATGTAGAAGAACAATCACATGCTACACTAACAGCATTTAGAAGGCAAGGAAAGCCTAGTGGCAAATGTGTTGAAAGATATCTCAACGATTTAGAAATAAATACAGCGAATTTGTATATACTACTGAACTGTGAAGAAGTTGAGCCAATCTTAGAGTAAGTTCTTACATAATGTTAATAATAAATTAGTAATGTTTATTTAAAATACTTATGTATTATTTGTCACCAGGTATTTCGTAAGCAATTTGCCTTTGACAGATTCAAGGGAAATTGAGCAAGCTGTTGCAAATGAATTTCCAACTTGGTTCAGATCATATGTGAGTACATTTTTTTTTATAAATTTAAATCTTATTTATTATCAAAAATACTAAAATTTGAAAATATTTTTAGGTACAAAATCCTGATAACAAATGTTTCGATAAAGGTTTGCAAGCATTAGCATGGGGTCCAATGCGAAAAGTAAAAACTTGGCCAATATATATAGTGAATGGGTTCAGATTTCATACCAAATCGTGGAGTGAAGGAAGAAAAACTGAAAATTGTGGAGTATGTGTTAGAGGAAACACTCATGAAGAAGATGAGTGTGATTATTATGGTATTTTGAATGAGGTCCTTGACTTGGAATACCCAGGCGAAGATGAGAACTTTGTATGCTTATTTAACTGTCAGTGGTATGATCCAGTACAAAATAGAGGCACAAGGGTTCATCCTGTGTATGGTTTAGTAGATGTTAAACATAGTAGAAGATACGGAAAGTTTGATCCATTTGTGTTAGCAAGCCAAGCTATTCAAGTTTATTTCAGCAAATATCCCAGTGGTCGCAGAGACAAACAAGATTGGCTAGCTGTCATAAAAACAAAAGCACGGGGAATAATTGATCAACAATACATTGTAGCAACTGCACATCAAGAGGATGAGATGTCAAGTTATATGCCTGTTGAAATTGAGGATATGCCAACTACAACCTCTACTATTGAAATGGAGTTAGAAGATGTCAATAGTTCAACTAGTTCAGAAGAAGAAGAGAACAAGGATGAAAGTGAAGATACTCTTGAGAGTGATGAAAATAGTTTTGATTATTCTGATTAGTTTCTGTAATTTAGAATTATAGAATTTAAATGTTTTGTAATTTTTATTACTGCTTAGAAATGATATTGTATTTTGTCACCTTGTCTTTTATTAACTGCTTCATTAACTGCTTTATTAACTGCTTCTCGTAATTCATTACCTGCTTCATTAACTGCTTCATTAACTGCTTCATTAACTGTTTTATTAACTGCTTTATTAACTGTTTTATTAACTGTTTCTCAATTATTTTTTTTTTAATATTGCAGATGGCTTCAGGCGACGATCCTCCTCGTAAATCATTTGCCTCAAAGTTCCGCCGGAAGAAGATTACGACTAGCAGAGTACCCACACAGACTGAGGTAGATGAGGGGCCTTCAGTTGCACCAGATCTACCTACACCACCACCGCCACCACCTGCCAGAAGCCAGCAGCCTTCACCAGAGCAGGGTCAGGGACAGTTAGATCCACCTCTTGTTGTACCTCCATACTTCCCTGGCCACTTCCCTCCCAGCTCGACGAGTCCTCGCTTCCCCTCTCCAGATCAGACACATGCTTCTCCATTCTATCCATATTACCCCCCACCATCATCACAGGCTGCTGGTCCATCCACTGGTCCTCACCCTCCTTACCCTTACCCATATTACTACCCCTATCCGGTGCAGCATGAACAGGGTGGACCATCACGACCACCAGAGGTTGGCACTACCGATCCTGCAACAGCAACAGATAAGCGTCAATACATCGAGCCTGACGGCGATAAGTAAGTTCAATTTAAGTTATTCAGTTGTTTTTATTTTGATATATTACATGTTATTGATAAACAAAGTCACTTGCAGCTTCAATCCTTCAAGGCCACCTATACATATGATCCGGGATATAATAAAGAATAAGTATGATGCTCCTTACTTATCCTGGAAGAAGATCCCAAAGCCAGTTAGAGATATGTGGTTTGGAGAATTTCAGGTAATTTTTTTTTGGTATGATTTCAAATATATGATTTAATTTGTACTAATCTTTTTGATATTGCCTACATTTGTACAGAAAGAATTTAGGTGGTTGCCTGAGTACAGCACGAGGATCAGATCAAATTTTGAGAGGAGAGGAGCGACCCGTCTCAGAGACATGTTCACGGACATTAGAAAGTCCGGGCAGAGGCCTAATTGGATTGGAGAGGGCGTTTGGGCAGATTTGAGTAGTGCTTGGGCGACCCCGGAGTTTATAAAAATGAGAGAGCAGAATAAACAGAACAGAGCCTCTGACAGCGGCGGTTTAGGAAGCTCTCTTCATACTGGTGGATCTGTACCTCATACAGAACATAGGCGGCGACTGGTAAGTGTTTTGAATTGGTTTATTACATATATTTATGTTAGTATAACTAAGCATCAAATTTGCAGAAAGAGCAACTGGGTCGGGAGCCAACACCATTGGAGCTGCATACAAGAACTCATCAACATCAAGCTGACCACCAGTGGGTTGATGAGAAGTCTAAGAAGGCTCATGTGAGTAAAATTTTTTGGATTTTTAGAATAAAAATTTATTTTAATATAACTATTTGTAACTCGCAGGATGATTTCTTACGAGCTAGAGAAAGTCGGCAGTCCACTGGCGAGGGATCATCTTCTGGATCGGCCCATATTTCTGAGTATCAGACATGGTCAGAAGTTGTTGGTGGAAGACAGAGGGGGAGGGTATATGGCATGGGTTCACAGGCTTTTGCTATTGAAGGCAGTTCATACACCTCTGCATTTCATGATCCAAGTGGAGCTGAAGAATCTGTAAGTGAGAGGGTTGCAGCACTTACTAGAGAGATTGAAGAGATGAAAAGGGTTCAAGCTAGAGAGATTGAAGAAATGAGGAAGGCTCAGAATGAAATGCAAGCACGGTTGCAATCCTACACAGCTGGAAAACAAAGGAAGAAGGACCAACAGGAGCAGCCATCTGCAGACAGTGAGGATACCGATGATGATTAGATGTTTATTATGTTTGATGAATGTATTAATTAGAACTTGGGAACTTCTGAACTTGTGATTGTAACATTAACATGAACTATCTTGTGTATTTGTGATTGTAATGTTGTGATGAATTTTGTATTTTCTGGTTGTGATGAATATAGCGGCGTGTTGCCCAACATATATATGCTTTTTCTGCAGGTTTAGACTTTAGGGTGAACCTCCCTCAAATAGAGGGGATGCTGTCAATTTTTTTTTCAGGTGCTACAGGTTTCCGGCGGCTAACCGGCGGTTTGGCCGCCGGAAACTACGATACCGGACGGGCAAGATAAAGCCGCCGGTGTTATTATTAAACCGCCGGTTGAATACCGGCGGCTTACCGACGGTCACCGGCGGTGCTACGATGGACGCACGACGGTTTAAACCGTCGGTAATACCGACGGCTATAACCGCCGTCAACCGCCGGTAAGGTACCGGCGGTCTAACGGCGCCGTCCGGCGGTCTAATGAACCAGACGACGCCAGGTTTACCGCCGGAACACCGCCGGTACTATGACCGGCGGTTTTCCGGCGGTTACATTACCGGCGGCTAAACCGCCGAAAGACCGACGGTTGAAATTCCGGTGATCCCCGGCGGTATGGGCCGCCGGAAAACCGCCGCAAAAATAAACCGCCGGTAAAAGGCCGTCGGTATTTGTTTCCTACGCCGTTTTTACCGGCGGTCACTGAACCGCCGTTAGACCGCCGGTAATTTGACAAACCGCCGGTAATTTTACGCTAACCGCCGGTAAAAACCGCCGGTTTTCACTGTTTTTCCTGTAGTGTGTGCTGTCCACGCTCTACAACCCACACGTAACACTTGGGCAACCTAGGTCCTTGTGGTAGATTGCTGTCCTTTCATTTCCTGCATCATTTAGAGGGTTTTCTAGTGAGTTTAACTTAGTTATAAGTGTTGTCCTCATCCTAGAAGTTAACCTAAATGCTTGGACAACTTCTCCCACCGCTGTAGTTTGTTGTCCACTCAAAAACTGCACCATTTAGATGCGTTAGAAGCTTGTTTTCTTCGAGTTTAGGTGCTGTCCTTAACTTTACCACCTTCCTAAATGCCTAGATTTCGTAAACCACCTCTGTAGCTTGCTGCCCATTATTTTTCCTGTACTTTATAGCAAGTCATAATTATGTTTCCTCCTCGTAAAATATTGTCCCATACACCCAATCTTCACTAGGTTTCACTTGACAGTTTTCAATGGACCCGATAAGACTCCGAAAGAGTTTAGATGACATCGTTAACCTAGTGGGAAATATGAGTAGAATTATGACGGAGAAACCCGTTGACTATCCCCACTCTAATTACATGCCCCACTCAGCTTATCACCCGAGACCTGAGCCTAAGCCTCCACGACGACCTCACTTAGAGTCACCTTACCGTCTATCCACCTTTGATGGTTCCTCGGACCCTTACTACTTTAGGTAATGGGTTAGACAATTAGAGGACTATTTTGAAACACGACATATCCCAGAGTCCCACCAAATTATCATTGCTAAATCTCACCTCAAAGGTCAGGCTCTTCAATTTTGGATGAAATTGGAAGATCATAGAGAGTCTCGCGGTGAGTACCTTACTTGGAGAGACATGAGACGAGAACTTAAGTTGAAATACCGACCCTCTACTAGTGACCATCATCTAGAGCATCACCATACCTCGTTTGTTGGGATGACCCAAGGACCTTACTGTGGTCGAGACCACCCGCCCATTAGTAACATCCGGGTTGCTGCTCCACCCTTTAGGTCCTCACTTAACCTTGATGGCCGACCCTCTACTGGGTCTTATGTTAGACCAATCTCTTATGACTCCCCACTTGGACCCAATTCTAGCCGTTCCAGTCAACCTTTAGCCTCCCCAGTCCTTGACCCTGCAAGTGTACTTTTGATAGAGAAATGCATTAACAAGAAAACGTCCTCTGAACCTAAAACGGAGTGCATCCATTTCGTGGATGCTAATGATATTAAGGATAACGAAGACTTCTTTGATGAGGAAACAAAAGTGAATGAATCAGACTCCCAGCATGACTTAAATCCTGAGCTAGGAAAATTAGAACTTTTAAACGTCGACACCTTAGCCCACCCCGATCCTAGTCTCCTCGAGGATAACTCCTTGAATAAAGTGTGCCTGGATGATAGTAATGTGATCTTGAAAGAAGTCAATCTGACTTTGAACACATTGAATTTAAATTTGGAAGATCCTGACTTAGCTGTAACCCCTACTAAGTTGACTTTAAATAATCTTGATGATAACGATCTCGAGTCAGAAGTGGTTAAATTGAATTTACTACCTAATGTGAGTCCCAATTTAACCAACCCCGAGCCTGTCAATCTTAAGGTTATACCCAAATCTGATTCTATTGATGATAGAAATATGAGTTCGGAAGACAATGATTTGATTCTGAAAGTTTCTGAGCCTAACTTGAATAATGGGTCTCATCTTATTTTATTGGAGTCTATTTTAGGAATCACTCATCTAGATTTACATCTTAAAGAGTGTGACTTTCGTGATTGGGCTTATCTCACCACTCATCGTACCGACTTTAATGTTAGAGAGAATCTTAACCCACACTTTCATATCACCAATCTAGCTGTTGTGCCCTCTTATGTAATGGATATCATACCCAATTTCTTAAGCCTCATACCTGCTGGTGACTCGTTTGGCTATTCCATTATGGTTGTAAGTCAGGAGCCATCATCTTATCTTGTTCCTGATTCATTTATTTTGCCTACTATGTTCTTGTCCCTCCCGGTTAAGGACAATCTCTCTCCTAGTGGGATGAATTTACAAGATGACACAATTGACCCTAGGAGACAACCTACGACCCTAACTGAAACTTTCTATCAAAGTGTCGTGGTAGCTAAGGATGTCTTCATTGCTCCCCCTAAACCAGTTCCCTTAGACCTGAATACTTTAAGTCCCCTTAGTTAGGGACTCTTCCACGTTTATTTTACCGTGTTCGTGTGAGTTCGTATGTTGTGTTGTAGTCTGTTGTCTTCCTAATTTGTCTATGTTTAGAACTCTAGTTCGTAAGCTCACGATTCTTGTCATCCATCATGCACACCGAGTCTCTTGCATCTACATTTGCATCTCATCTTCAAGAACTGCAGAAGGATATTAATAAAAAGAATACCAAAAGCAATGCCAGTTATAAACTTACTGCCGATTTCAAGAGACGGTTCAAAGAATTTGATATTAGAGATTTTGTATTGGTTCGGATTCGTCCGGAGCGGTTCCCACAAGGGACCGTTATAAAGTTATATGCTAGAAACGTTGGACTGTGCAAATAAACAGCAAAAAGATTTAAATAGTAATGCTTATGTTAGACCTTCTTAAAGGTTTTAACATTAATCCTATATTAACATCGAAGATCTTGTAACCTTCGAAGGTCCAGAGTGTAACCCTTCTATTCCACAAAATAATGAGCCTTGTGTGAACCCACCTGGTGAGATCCCCAGCCTAACTCCACCCCCAAAATTGCCTAATTTACCTAATACAGAGAAGATTGAGACAATACTGAGTGATGAACTCAAATCTCCATTAGAGATGATGGTCAACAAAGGTATCTAGTTCAGTGGGCAGGGAAACCGGAGACGGAGAACACATGGGTTGATCGTGACGAGCTGCAGCGAGTGGACCCTGACTTACTAGAGTGGTACGAGAGCTCTATAGACGCTTACTCGACGGGGTCGAGTTTTCTCCTACCTGGGGAGAATGATAAGGACATCGTCAGCATTTTCGACACGTGTACCATCAGGAGATCGACGGCTACAATCATGAGTTTATTTCGAGTCATTTTATGTAGTTGTTTATTTGATTTTGTGTTTTTTCCATTTTCGCCCTTATGGGTGGTTAGTTGCTATTGTAGCCCAAGGGGCATTTTAGTCTTTTGTTTTCTTTGTCATTGTGAGGCCTATTTATATGGCCCTTCTCTTGTAATAGTTTAGTTTTGATGAAATAAAATTTACTACTTGTTCTCTTTGTGAGTTCCTCCCTCCAAGATCTCTTAGTGAGTTCGCCAGAGAAGACTAGATCTCTTTGTGAGTTCTAGTTCGCCGGAGAAGACTAGATCTCTTTGTGAGTTCTAGTTTTCGAATTATCTCATCTTGTGGAAAATCAACGTGGAGACAATCGAGGTTAGTAAATCCGTAGTCGTCGAAGCCTTGAAATCTTCGTTTCTTCCTTTTCCCCATGCTCTTGCCGCCGCCCACGCCAAGCAACTCAAGCCGCCGGCCACCCTGCCTCCATCTTCCGCCGGCCAGCTCAGCCGCCGCCGGCCAGCCGCCGGCCTCTAGCCGACGAGCCACCCGCCGGCCACCCCTTGGACCCCCATGCCGCCGGCCCCCTCTAGCTCCCCCCTTTGAATTTTGAATTCCCCTCTCTTAATGACTTTCCTAATTAAGCCATATTAATTTGGAAAATTAATTAAGAGGAGTTACACATATTTGAAATTCAAATTCAAATTAAAATTTCCTCTTACTTTCATTTGAATTTGGGAGTTACTTATGATAATTAATTAAGAGGAGTTACACACATTTGAAATTCAAATTCAAATTCCCTCTTATTTTCATTTGAATTTGGGAGTTACTTATGATATAATTAATTCTGAAATTAAATGTCAGTTTTATTATGCTTAATTAATTCCTTGTGGTCCCCACTCATTTAAATTCTCAAGCCTCCTCACCACTATACATGGCCGGCCTCTCTCTCCTCTCTCTCCCCCATTAAGTCCCTTTATCCACCTCACCAATCTTCATTAATTGGTATCTCATTATGGATCCAATTAATTAAGATCTCGAACTTACTTCTCTCCTAATCACCTTAATAACTCCACAAATTCAGCCCAATTCTTCTCCCCATTTCCATCCCTCTCCCTCCTTGGATTAATTTGAAATTCAAATTAAATCCCTCTCCTAAACCACTAAAATCTGAATTTTATTTCAGATTTCTTGCATTTTCCTCGTGGCCCCCACCATAGCCGACTCCCCCCATCTTCTCCTCTTTTGCTTCAACAAGTGGTCGGCTCAAGGGGCTCAAGAAGAGAGTTCTCCACATCCATGGACGGCCGATCCCGACTTCGACCACGGCTTCGTCTTTGAAGATCAAGGAAGAATGGATAAGACGTTGGATGCTCACTAGTCATCCCATGGACTACCCGCCACCGGCTACCACTCCAACGGACTACACTTTGTGCGCCATTTGTCTCCTAGTGGCATCGCTCGGTTGCTCTCAATCTCCCTCCATTAAAAGTGCCACCAACAAGAGAGTGAGTGAGAGACCCAAGGTGAAAAGTTCTATTTGTTAATTGTGGATTATTGTTTCTCTCCATAGCATTACTCTTTAATCCTATGTTGTCAATTTGATATTGTCCCGTTAATCTAGTTATAACCGCATGCCTTAATTTTGAATTGATAATTCTGAAAACCTAATTTGGGTAAGCATTAGTTCTATAACTAGCAAAGCTTTAAAATCTTACATTAAAATCCCCAAGCAGTTCTTGTTCATCGCAGGTTGTATCACATCATAAATCCCTTAATGACCGCCGGCCCCCATTACTCCCTTAATTGTGTTAATTTGAATTTCAAATTGGTCATTCCCCTTAATGAAAATCTGAAATTAAAATTCAGATTTTCCCTCTCATCTCCTTTCCCCCCAAGCTACTTGTTTCAACCCAAAGAACCCCAACCCTAGCCGCCCCTCACCCTCGCAAGTCTTCTCCCTTCATCCCCTCACCTTCTCCTCACCAATCTCAAGAGAGATCCTCCCAACCGTCACCACCACCATGCATGGTCGATTCGGAAGTCGACCATGGTTTCTTATTTGATGATCAAGGACGAACCAACATCCTTGAATTTCCTTTCTTCGCCGTGAACATAGACGTGGACTCTTCTGTGGAGGATTACTTGAAGCGCATCCTTTTACGTTAGTACCTTCCATCGAGGAGCATATTCCTCCCGGACGTTGGATACTCACTAGTCATCCCGTGGACTCCCCACCGCCGGCTACTTCTCCAACAGACTATACCTTGGGCACCATTTGTCTCCTAATGGCATTGCTCAGTTTGCTCTCAATCTTCCTCCGTTAAAGCCCCCACCGTCAAGAGTGTGAGTGAGGGACCCAAGGTAAAAGTTTTACTTGTTAACCGTGGATTATTGTTTCTTCGCCATAACATTATACTCTTTATTTTATGTTGTTAACTTGATAGCATCCCGTTAATCTAGTTGTAATTACATGCCTTGCATAGCCTCTAATTGATAATTCTGAAAGCCCAACTTGGGTAAGCATCAATTCTATAACTAGCAAAGTTTTAATAATCTTATATTAAAATCCCCAAACAGTTCTTGTTCCTTTGCATGTTATCACATCAATGCAATTTGGAAATTCTAGGAAAAATGAGAATTAACATAGCATTTGATGTCTCTGACTTGGCAATCTACCATGAAGCAACCGTAGCCTCCATAGACCATCATTTTTATTCACCACTACTGTTCTGGCCTCCATAATATTATCTGTGCCATTTCATCTCATCATTTTGAGTAATTACTGGCTTGCAGCAAGAAATAAAAATCTGAAATTTGATGTTTGAATTGCCCCCATAATTCAGGCCCTTTCTGCATAAAATTAGCTATAATTTTCGGTTTCATGGAATAATTAGTGATTTAGGGCTGCAAAAGAACATTAATTAATCATCTATAATCCTCCCGGGTAGCATTAATTAATCTGAAATCATAAATTTATCATCCTACAGCTGTCCAGCACAACTTACCCAATAAGCCCAAAGCAAGCAATCAAAAAATTCAAGCAACAATCAGGTTGTAATTACACTAAAGCACATTATAATCACAAAACCATCTAAATTTCTTAATTCGCATTGCGCTTACGTCCGCAAGGTAGATGAGACACATTTTTTATAAAATGTGGTCATTTCACAAGAAATTCTCACCAGATTATATGCAAATCAAATTATGAGAAACTTCTTGACAAACACAGGGTATACTGAAAAAACATCTAGCAATATATTGGGGGATACATATCAGATAATTTACCAACATGGTAAGCAGTAAAGACAGTTTAGCAAGAATTGAAAGTTGCGCCTACAGGTGTCAGCAAATTATTAAGAAATATAATACAGCAGAAATATAATCATGCCAGCATTCAAGGGGCGTTACCTTCTTGATATCCCGAATAGCAAACAGGCCAATACACACCTCTCCATTAACCATCCACTGGTTGCATCAAAGTTAAAACAGGTTAAATGAATTAGCATAATAACACATGAAAAAAAAATTTCAAAATTCTCTAGGTTGAACAAATCTTCAAACCGAATCAAATGACACCTAAAATGCAAAAAATACGATTTAGTATAATGTCAAAATCAAAATGCTTATTACTTCACATTTTGTACTTAAGATGAAAAGAATTGCATGAAAATAACAAACTTCAACGTTTACACAATTTTTTTTTATTCGACAAAAAAATTTTGGGCCTAGCTAGATAGAGAATATTTTCAAAACCATGAACGGAGATAGTATTTATTATGGCAGATTTGACTATTACCTTCTCCTGTGAATATCAAATCAGGCATTTAGTAAAAGTGTAAAACCAAAGTTCTAAAGCTTGGTTTTAATTCGGAAATCAAATATGCATACACAGTTTTGGTCACTACAGCTTTGATTGCCGTAGCCGCTTTTTTACTGTTTTCAAGTACTATCGTTTTGTTTCAATTACATTTTAAATAATGGTTAATGAACTTTCAATAAATGATGTAATAAAATAGAAAAAATTATTTTGAATTTAATTTCTTAATTATATATAAAGTGTCGAGGTATTTATAGACTTCTACAAATAGCTTATAATATAAATAAATTAAAGCTATTAAAAAAAAGGGAAAAAAAAAAAGTAGCCAAGCCAAGATGGGCAAGCTGCTAGAATAGGAAGAGGAGACACACAAACTGTAATATAAGGGCCAAAGATGATCGATCCAACGATAAGAACCCTTAATATATGTGCTCAATGATCCTTATTAAGATTGATTAAATTGTGGATCCCACATCCTTTGAAAAGTTCATAAAAGTTTAGAATAAATTTATTTATAATGTAAAGTTTATCATATAAAAATGATAAATATCACCAAGGCCTATCAGCTTTGGACTTTGTTTTGATAAGCATTCATGAAAACCTTCCACGTAAATTAGTAAATTACTACAATCTTTAGGAATTTTGCTATTATCTCTCATGTTCATTTCCAATCTTTATAGAGATCCATGTTTTGCTAAAGCTATTAACATTTCTATTATTTTGACTTAAGCGTCATAATTTTTTTTTTACTTGAAATCAAATTATTCTAAAAGGGTATGCCTCCTTGGACTGCTACTGTGGTAAGAGAACCATCAGCAGTGATGATTTTCTTGTCACTTGGGTAAGAAGTATAGTTGATGAAATGGGTAGGTGAGTGTGTCATGTGATCTGTGTCTCCTAAGTCAATGATCCATAATCTTTTTAAATGATTTCTAGATGCACTTAAACAAATGGAAATAGAAAACTTACCTGAAAGTGCAAGAGAGAAAAATGCATTTGGTTTTTCAAGGGATGGCAGGAGTTGTTTTAGTTTATCAATATCTTTTTTATCGAGTTCTCTGAAGCTAGATTGTGTTTCTAGGTTGAGCTGACTTGTTGTATTGTTGGCATGTGATGTGCTCCTTGTTTCACTTCTTTGATTCCACTCCTTAATTGAGGGTTTTTCATGTATTTTCCAGCACGTCTCATTTGTGTGAATTGACTTCTTGCAATAAATGCACCAAAGTGAGACTTTATCTTTAAATTTTATGGAGTTTTTACATTTTCCTTCCATGATGCTTCTATGTTCATCACCATTGTTGAACTTTCAACAACCTTTGGCTCCA
The DNA here is from genome assembly GCA_016618105.1 of Dendrobium huoshanense. Lineage (NCBI taxonomy): Eukaryota > Viridiplantae > Streptophyta > Magnoliopsida > Asparagales > Orchidaceae > Dendrobium > Dendrobium huoshanense. The sequence goes on along the minus strand of CM028353.1, from coordinate 38,434,725 downwards.
GCATCACTCCCTGTCAGCTTTCTTCAGCGCGAATGAGAGAAATGGTTTCATTTAATGATGGTTTCTTCTCTTTTCCAAGGATCCGGACTCTCAATTGATTAAATTATGCATTTAGTCCTACAAGAAAATCATAAACTCGATCTTTTCAATAAAGTTCTTTAGGATAGCAACATCTTCTGGACATCTGGTTTCTATGCATCTGTAGTGATCAAGTTCTTGCCATAAGCTTTCTAAAAGAGTGGCATACTCGATCTTGTTTCTTTCTTTTGTGCTTCCTACTTTGATTTTAATTTCAAATATTTGAGCAGCATCCCGAGCTTTTGAAAAAGTTTGTCTGGTGGTATCCCATATATCTTTTGCAGTGGAAATGAACATCAAGGTATCGCTAATTTCTAGTGTCATGGAATTCCAAAACCATGACATAATCATGGAGTCTGCTTCATCCCATACCCCAAAATTAGGATCTCCTCCTTTTGGTCCACCTCCGAGGAGGTGGTGTATTTTTCCTTTCCCTTTTAAATAGGTCTTCACAAATTGAAACCATTTTAGGTAATTCTTCCCGTTTAGGCGACAAGAAGGTTGTATGCTTTGGAGATCACCTCGTTATTGGCGTATCATAGAGTCTTCAAATTGATCAAAACTTTGGGATGAATTTTCTTCAAACATTGTGGTATCACAATAATAGATAGTAATAACGACTACTTTTAATTATATCAGCAATGAAGGCTGATTTGATGTAATTATATCCGCAATAAATGTTGATATTTATAAGGGGGGATTTAATTAGGTCTTAAGCCTGATTTGGTCTCACGGGTTTGGAAATCCCGTGAATAAGACGAGGAGGTCTCACACGCGTGAGCAGACTCAAGAAGTTCCATCCGCTAGCTTCTCCGTCCCGCAGGCTTCGTCTTCCATCGGCAAAGCTCTGGTCTGTCCGCGAGGCTTCGTCTCAGATTTCTGTCTGCAACTTAGGGTTAGGCTTCGTCTTCGCTAGGTTCCATCGGCTCCAGCTTTAGGCTTCGTCTGATAAGGCTTCGTCCCGCTAGGCTTCGGCTCCATCCTTCTCGCTTGACTTCCAATGGATTCCTCTTCATTACTTCCTTCGTGACTCTGATACCATGTTGAAATTAAGGATTTGAGAGGAAAAATTGAATTTTATTATAGAAATTCTTCTCTATTTATAGATCTATACATCATATCAAATAAAGGAATACTTAAATTACAAAATCAGGTATTATTGCCCTCATAAATTTCTCCCTAAATCAGTTGTCTCACTATGGAAGAAAACCGGTATGAGATAGGCGGGAATCTCCCATGGATCGCTATTCTTGGCCGTGGGATCAATACGGGAAGAGAGACTGAGATTTAACACTACCTAAACTATATGAACAATAATTATATTTTCATGGGCTTCAGATTCAAGAAAGAAAACTCAACGGCGTATAAGTTAAGCACATTTAAGCTTCATCTCAAAGGAGGCAAAGTTTATCGGACAAAAAAAAGGAAATTGGGTTTGAGCGGCATATGAAAACTTTCAGATAAGAAATGCCAGCATGAATAATTTTTTATGAAGGCAGATTACACCAACACTTTGTTAGACGATGAAGTCATTATGATGCAATGAGCAAATTAAGCACATTGCAGACGTAGCCTATTCAAAAAATGTGCATGCAGATTTTTATAAAAAATCCCTGCTGAAAGGCTAGAGTAAAAGAAATTGTACATCTAACAAAACTTCCATTTGGTTCCTCTTCACTTTCAACTTACAGATTTATAAACAGTCAATTTTTTCAGATGTGAATAACATCCATAAAATTAAATTTACTTTGCTTGGATCTAATCAGCATTCAATTCTTCACAAGCAAAAATTATCCTTATTTTTAGATTCATCGTCATAATCATTAACATCATCCCAACTATTTGGTTCACCTTTATGAATAATCATTTTTCAGTCATTCCTCCTGAAGCCCACTTCAAGTGCATTAGTTGTTAGATGGCATATTGTAAATTTCAAAGAAGCTCATTTCTTCATCCGTCGTATAACTCATAATAGGTGGGCCATTAATTAGGAAAAGCATAATTCATGAAGATATAATAAAAAGTTTCATGCAGACGGAGAGAGCCTAATGTATTAGGCATCCCCCTTTAACAGCAACAACCATTAAAACAAGGTAAAAACTATTTATTATGCAAACAACACTCCACAAATGATAGATAAGATGCATACAGGTTAACACTAAAAGTCAAATTGAAAAACATGCAAGTGAAATCAATATGCTTGTCCAAGACAATATCATAGCAGAAGCACTTAAAATTAAATTAAGAGTAAACTATATGATTGTTCATTATCCTCCCACTTTAGCCAACGGTGACATTTCAATCTCTCTTTCATGTCGCCCATGCAACAATGACATTATAATGGCTCATAATTTTCATAATCAAGAACAGCACTAATATCCCCAACTGAAAAAAATCTCTACTTTTTTAGTGCACTATGTCGTTGACAAAGGATAGAACAGTGAATCTGCCAACTCAGGCGAACTTACAGCAACTACCAGCTAATGCCAAAAGAAAAAAAAATTACAGATATAGCCTCTTAACACCAACATTAATATTTTGAGGAAGTCCTCCCAAATAGATAGAGGAATCTCTAACATCTTGTTAGACCCGCCCCTAGTAGACCGGTCCCCAGCCGGCCCCTTAGAAGGGGCTGGTTTCACGTTTACAGGAGGAAGGGCGACAGCAAGAGGGAGAGAGAGAGAGAGAGAGATGAGGTGGAGTTCACTTGATTTCAAATTCAAATTCAAATTCGGAGTGCAAGGGCCTTTAGGTCTTTTTGACATGTTGTTTTAATTGTATGCCTAAAGTATGGGAGGGAGATTAGGGTTATGGTTATGTTTGATTATTATGTTTTTGTGAGGATTCTTCTTGGTGTCTTGGACTCTAGACTCATCTAGAGATTGGGAAAGAACGATCCTCCTCTCGAAATGAGGATCAATTGTATCTTTATTTTCGTTGTTTTCATTAGGTCTCTCTTTTGCAATCCAATTACAATTTGGAGAGTTTTCCACCAGATTTTGTGTAATCCTATTGATGTTCCTCTCTATTCTAGTTAAGGTTTACTTGAAATATTCAAGTATTTCCTATCAAATTGGTATCAGAGCAAGTCTTGGGACCATCGGGCGCTGATTTTTTGAAATTTCAGTGGCGAAAATTCATCCGAAGGAAGGAACCCTTGCTGATTTTTGGATCAGCATCTAAAAATTTTGATGGTGACCAAGAAGGTAGATGTGTTGGAAGAGTGTTTTCAAGGAGAGATGAGCCAAATAAAAGCCACGGTGGATTTCATCCGTAGAAGACAAGGTTTCGTCCGCGGAAGACAAAGTTTCGATCTTCATTTGATGGTGAAGATGTTATTGGAAAATCAAATCCAAACGGCGGCATCAGAGGCAAAGGAACTAAGGGGAAGAATTATGAATTCTGATTTTCATAGGAGGGAAAGCGGTGTAGAAATCATTGAGGAGAAAGGGGCAAGGTGAGGAGAGAGACGTGGAAATAGGGAGCAAAGAGTAAAGGGTGCTGGTTGGGAGACAAAGAAGGAAAATTATGGGAGGAAGGGTGCTAATTTTGGAGAAATGAGGGAAGAAAGTGAATAGGGGTTTGAAGATGAACATGTAAGGGAAGATCAGAGAGGCGTGGGGAGAGCAAAGCACTTGGGAGGGGAGAAAGTATCGAGGAATACAGGGAAACAGGGGAAAGCCAAAGATGAGGAAGCTGAAGATGCCAATTTTTTAAGGGGATGACACTTATGGATGGATCTACAAGGTGGAGAGATACTTCGCAGTCAATAGGTTGACGGATTAGGAGAAACTGACAGCAGCAAGCCTATGTTTAGAAGGGAAGTTGTTTTCATGATTCCAATAGAGGGACCAAAGGAGACCTATACGGAGCTGGAGAGCATTAAAGGACTGTTATAGAAACGTTTCCAAACTGACAGGGAATGAGACTTCTATGAGCAGTTTATTACATTGGTGCAGGGCGGATCAGTGGCAGACTATCAGGAGGTTTCGAGCACCTAGCCATTCACGTGGAGCGATTATCAGAGACTGCATTGGAGGGAAATTTCATGAAGGGGCTCAAGGCAGAGATCAGAGCGGAGGTGAAAGTCATGATGCCTTGTGACTTAAGAGAGACCATGAAATTGGCACAGTTGGTGTAGAATCAGAAGAAACTAGAAAAGGGAGCCGGGAGCCAGGAGTAGCAGCATAGGAGGCGCTTACAGGATGACAACCACCCACTTAGCACCCAAGGGTCCTGCAACAGGAGGATTTCGTGAGGCCACCAAGGAGAAAACAATAGGAGGGAGGGAGCGGGAGAAATTTCAGAAGGCTGACGGAGAAGGAGATATAGGAGAAGAGTGCAAAGGGGTTGTGTTTCAGGTGTGATAAGAAGTACACTTCATGGCATAGGTGCAGAGACCGAACTCTTCAAGTTCTCACCATCTGTGATGACGAAGAAACTGAGGGAGGCGAGGGAGAGGGAGAGGAAGAGATAGAGGAGGAAATGCATCTGGATATGGCAGAGGTTTCCTTGAACTTGATGGTAGGATTCACCGTGAATCATACCATGAATGTGAAAGGGGAGATAGGGGGCAGGGAGGTGATGGTTCTTATTGATAGTGAGGCTACCCATAATTTCATTTCTATTCAGGTCGTCGACCAACTAAGAGTGAAATTGGTGGACATCGGTTGTTATGGGTGATGATGGGTATAGGAAAGGTGGAGAAAGGCCAGGGGATCTGTAGAGGAGTGGTGTTGACTATCCAAGGGATTCATGTGAGGGAGAAATTTCTCCCACTTGAGTTAGAAAATACATATGTCATCCTGAGGATTAAGTGACTGCAGACCTTGGGGGACAATTGGGGAGCACTAAAGATGGAGCTGGGAGTGGATGGAAGAAAGGTGGTGATCAGGGAAGATGTAGGGCTATCCAAAGCTATGGTGTCACTCAAAAACATGGTGAGAAATATTCAAGAGGTGGGGGAAGGCTATTGGTGGAGCTACACATCTTAGAGGGAGTTAGATTTACCATCTCCATACAGTCGTTGATCCAACAATTCCAGGAGGTGTTTCAGCCGCCTCAGGGATTGCCTCCACCAAGGCAGCAAGAGCATATTATCACCTTGAGGGAACGTGTATCACCCATCAGCGTCAGACCTTACTATTATCCTCAATTTCAGAAGGATGAGATTGAGAAGTTGATTAGAGAAATGCTGGATGCGAGGATTACCAGGCCCAGTGTTAGTCATTTTTCCAATCCAGTATTACTAGTTAAGAAAAAGGATGGAAGCTGGAGATTTTGTGTGGACTACAGGGCGGTAAATGAGGAAACTGTGCCAGACAAGTTTCCTATATCAGTGTTTGATGAGCTGAGTGGGGCATTGATCTTCACCAAGATAGATCTAAAGTCAGAATATCATCACATCAGAATGAAGAAAATGGATGTGCTTAAGACTGCTTCCAGAACTCACGAGGGGCATTATGAGTTCCTGGTGATGCCCTTTGGCCTCATTAACGCCCCTGCCGCATTCCAATCTCCATGAACAAGGTCTTCAGACCTTACCTCAAGCGATTTGTCTTGGTGTTCTTTGATGATATCCTAGTGTACAACATGACAGAGGAGGAGCATTGGGAGCATTTGAGGATGGTGCTAGAGGTGTTGTAGGAGCATAAGCTAAGGGCCAACATGAAGAAGTGTTGTTTTGCCCAGACTAATGTGGAGTATTTGGGTCATATTATGTCCAAATAGGAGGTGGCAACAAATCAATAAAAATTTGAGGCTATGTTGAGATGGCTATTACCTAAGAATCTGAAAGAGCTGAGAGGATTCTTAGGACTGAAAGGATACTACAGGAGGTTCGTGAAAGGGTACATCACCATAGCATGGCCATTAACAGAACAATTGAAGAATGATGGATTCCTATGGGAGGATGCAGCCACGGCAACTTTTGAGAGCCTGAAGAAGGCTATGACGATTGTACCAATCTTAGCACTACCGGACTTCACTCAGGTGTTCGTAGTAGAGACAGATGCCTCAGGATATGGATTGAGGGCAGTGCATATGAAAAATCATCGACCTATTGCCTATTTCAGCCAGGTGTTGACAGCTAGGGTCAGGCTGAAATCAGTTTATGAGCGGGAGTTGATGACCATTGTACTAACTATCTAAAAATGGCGGCCCTACCTGTTAGGTAGGCATTTCATTGTCAGGATGAACAAGCAGAGCTAGAAGCACTTGTTGGAGCAGTGGATGGTGACAAAGGAGCATCAGAGATGACTATCCAAGCTGCTGAGTTATGATTTTGAGATCCAATATAGACCACGAGTGAAGAACAAGGCGGTAGATGCCTTGTACAGATGTACAGGGGAGTTGCAGGCGACATCAGTGTCAATTCCATTGATGTAAGATTGGGAGGCCATCAAGGAGGAGAGTGCTCGAGATGAGGAGTTGAGGAAGATCAAGGCTGATTTACTGAGGGAATGGAGTAGCCATCCAAGGTATTCTTTCGTGGGGGAGAGCCTTTTGTACCATGAGAGGTTTGTTATGCCTCAAACATCAGTCCACATACCACACTTGCTCTTGAAGTTCCATGGGAGCATTGCTGGGGGACATTTAGGGGTGCAAACGACCTACAAGAGACTATCTTCAGAGCTGTATTGGAAGAGGATGCATAAGAATGTGGTGGAGATGGTCGTCAGGTGTGAGGACAGTCAGAGGAACAAGTACATGGTGATGTTTCCAGGATGATTATTACAGCCACTTGCCTTACCAAGTCATGTATGGGAGTAGGTGTCCATGGATTTCATCGATGGGCTACCCAGATCAGAGGGCTTCACAATGATCCTGGTGATGGTGAACCACTTGAGCAAATATGCTCATTTTATTCCCCTACAACATCCATACACTGCAGTGATAGTGGCAACAGTCTTCATTAGAGAGGTGGTTAGACTGCATGGAGTACCAGATGCTATAGTATCTGGTAAGGATAAGGTGTTCCTCAACCATTTTTTTAGGGAGCTGTTCAGACTTCATAGGACAGTGTTGAAGAGGAGCACTGCCTACCAGCCACAAATGGATGGCCAAACAGAAGTGGTCAACAAGAGTTTGGAACTTACTTAAGATGCTTTGTATTGGAGACACTCAAGTTATGGGCCAAATGGCTAGCATGGTCGAGTATTGGTACAACACCTCTTTGACCCCATTTAAGGTGTTGTACGAAAGGGAAACACCTCACTTAGTGCACTATGGACATAGCAGCACTCCAGTTTCTTCAGTGGAGGAGTACTTGGAGGAGAGGGATAGGATATTGGAAGAATTGAAGAGGCATCAGCTAAGAGCTCAACAGATTAAGAAGAAGAAGGCATATGAGCATAGGAAGGACATTCAGTTCGAAGTAGGGGAAAGGATACTCTTAAATCTTCAACCTTACAGGCAAAGATTAGTAGCCAACATGAGAAATGAGAAGTTTGCCCCAAGATACTTTGGGTCATACAAGATATTAGAGAGGATTGGAGCTATGGTTTATCATGGTTTATCAGCTAAAACTACCTCCAGCAACAACGATACACCCAGTGTTCCAAGTATCTCAGTTAAGGAGGGCAATTGGAGATTCTGTAGCAAGCTCTGAGTTACCAATGACACTAACTGAGGATTTAGAGGTGATGTTGGAACCCTTGGAGCTGATAGGGGTTCGCCAGAGAGAAGATGGATCTAAGGAAGTGTTGATCAAGTAGAAGAACCTCCCGAACTACGACACCACATGGGAGCAATATGAGAGGGCGAAACATCAGTTTCCTTGTTTTCACCTTGAGGACAAGGTGATTCTTTGGAAGGGGGCCGGTTCACGTTAACAAGAGGAGGGGCAGTAGCGAGAGGGGGAGAGAGAGAGCGAGAGAGAGAGATGGGGTGGGGTCCACTTGATTTCAAATTCAAATTTGAAGACAAAGGAGAGGGCGACAAGGGCCTTTAGGTCCTTTTGTCTTATTGTTTTAATTGTATGCCTTAAGTATGGGAGGGAGATTATGGTTAGGGTTATGTTTGATTATTGTGTTATTGTGAGGGTTCTTCTTGGTGTCATGGGCTCTAGACTTATCTAGAGATTGAGAGAGAATAATCATCCTCTTGAATTGAGGATCGATTCTATCTTTGTTTTTGTTGTTTCTGTTAGTGTTAATTCTCTCTTTTGCAATCCAATTATAATTTAGAGAGTTTTCCACCAGATTTTGTGTGACTATTGATGTTCTTCTCTATTCTTGTTATGAATTACTTGAATTATTCGAGTATTTCCTATTACATCTATAGACCTATCTCCACCAAAAACTAGTCTTATAATAAAAATGTCATGTGCGTTTGTTATAGAAATCAAAAACCCCAATCTCACACACAAGAAGTTTCCACCATAAGGTACAAGTTATAGAAAGAATAACGTTTACCCAAACAGCCTGCCCAACTCTATCCACTTCTGGCCATTTATTAGGTGGTGCAGAGTTGCCATACAAACAAAAACGCTTTTTGAGCTCAACTAGAGAATTCTTAACAAAACTATGACCAAAAAAATAAATATTAAATACAGAGTGTGACGGGACAACAAAAGCATATTAAAGATAGGGTGTATATGCCCCAAACGTCCTAGCATAAAGAACTAAGGAAAAGCACACCTTTTCAGTGCGACAATTAGGATCGCAGCTGTGATTAACATAACGCCCCAAGTTTCCCTTAGAACATGCATCTATCACCTGAAAACCAGAGAAGATATAACCAATCACAAAATAGAACATTGACAATCATATACAACAATAGTTCTTTATGGAAAGAATATGTTCGCAAACAACATAAAATAGCAAATATTGTGGAGCAGTTACATGCAGCTAAATTATCTTTATGCTGAAAATGCTTAGAGACAAAGTATAGTATGCACACAACTTATCAAAGATCTACTCCTCTCGTACTGACAAAAAGGAACTAGCACAACTAGATAATGCTTGTGCGTGATGAGAAAAAAAAAACATAAAAACAAAACAAAATACAAAACAAGACTGCAACAGTATCAAAATTTCTCCATGATAAGATGCCTATAAAAAAAAGATAGCATCAATAAACAGCTTACATCAAGAACTAATAAACCCTGTGAACCTGCAAAAGATGTTTAATATCTATGGCGATTGGAACAACTACTCACGGGCATGAAATCAAGTCCCACATAAAAGACAGCTAAGATTGAGAATAATTAGGCAAATAAAAAAGTTGTGATATACGTAGCAGTTTAAAAATATCATATTACTTAGCATGGATTTTTTAAACGTTATCATAATAATTAGCCTCATATTAACACGGAACTTGAGCTGGGCAAACCCAATAAAACAAGGAACAAGATATTTCAATTTTTGCCATAACACAACGTAGCTGATGGGCAGTATAAATTTTGCAAGAGTTGCAATAAGAATTATATTGCTCCAAGAATGCTAAGGATAAAGAATTTGTTTCATTTTATCAACTCTTTCTGATCTCTAAAGACTCCTTTCGTATCCTAAAGAAAGGAACAAACTTCAAACACCCTGGCGACAAAAATTCCACTATAGTGACCACATTACAGAAAACATTACTTAGAAGAAAAAAAAATCTGCCACATAACAGCCGTTTAAATAAGATGTTCAATCATCTTCTATGAAAAACCTACATATTTTTTGTCAGTTAAGGCCCACTCTCACCAAGGCTTCCGTATCTTTTCTTACTTCCACTGCCACCCCATCGATATGTAGAATCCCTACTGCCTACTCATCAATTCGCGAAGCATATAACTATTCTATAATTATCATTCTTTGATAGTGTATGTTTTTTTAAAGCTTTCATATTATTGTATAATACTACAAAAATGTTGAAATGAAAATCTCAACCAATTCTGGCCAAGGTATCAAAGCCTTAGGATTTTTTCTTAAAACTTCCATAAGATACAGCCTTCATTGTTGCATTGACTATAACTTGCAAGCTTTCATTTATGTTCTCTTTCTTCCTTTTTTCCTCTATTCTTTATAACTTCAGTTTTCATCACTGCATTACCACAAACATTTTCCATCACTGCAACATTATCACTGCATTGTCGTATTTATTTCTTTATTTGTTTTTCTCTATAGAATCACAATTTCCCTCTCTATGAACTACAATAACAATATCCACATGCTCTTGAACTCTAGTTCTCTAGGAATTGAAGGATGCAATCTAAATCCAAAGAGAGAGAAACAAATCATCAACTCAACTTAATCATCGAAAGAACCATTTAAAGTAGTTAGGCTTGGTTTGAGGCTCTTAAAAAGAAAAATGGTCATTTCTAAAACATAGAAAGACAAAAAGGCAAGGTGGCTGCACCTAAAAGATTATATATAGCAAGTAATTGTACATTTCTAGATGCCCATTTGTCAAGTATTACATCTTTTATCATGCCTTACATATCTCATAGATGCCCATTTCTAGCTCCTCGTTTCTTGATTCAGAAGCTATAGATCATATGACAAACTCGTCTCATAAATTTATTTCATATTCATCTTGTTCTAAGTAAAATAAAAATATCCATTATCGGTGGATCCTTAACCATGGTGGCAAGTTAAGGAGATATTCTTATAAGTAAATCCCTCACATTCTAAAATGTTCTTCATATGCTTAAATTATTTACCAACCTATTATCCATTCAAAAGCTAACCAAAGTTTCCAAATAGAGTGTAGTGTTTTATCATTCATATTGTGTCTTCAAAAATAGGGCACAAAGAGAATGTTTATTAGGACTACGTAAGAATGCAATGTTTTTGTTAGGAATTTGCACAACTCTTGATTAGAATAAAAATATGAATAAAACTCCTAGCAGCTTAAAACAATGAGATAAAACATAAAGGGTGTCACACCCGCATAGGCTAAATCACATAATCAGATATTTGAAACTTTCAAGATAAATTAGAAAATAACATAATGCTAGAGTAGTAGTTTCAAATAAAATCCCTAATCTAACAATGAGAATTAATAAGCATAGAGGCACACTCAAAATCCTACGTTTACTAAGCTTAGCAGAAGCAGGAAGTATCGTCCTTCCTGACTACAATCAAGTACAAGATAAAGTTAGACTTTAAGAAATCTGTTGAAAAGGGAAAAGGAGAACCTTTGTCAAGGGTCGGTGGAGATCCTCCACTCAACGCCTTCAAACTGCTCTTCAAATGCCTCCATCAAAGTGTCTAGAATACGCTCGATGTAATCCTCGACGGTGTGATCGACCCTTGTATTAACGACAAAGAAAGTAGACTGAAGAATATCTACGAAACCGTCCTCGTCGTAGGTTAGGCCTTACTCAGTTTCTGGATCCGCCATTCATGGAGGCTAGGTGACAAACCTCCTCACGACTTGATATTGCTCTTGAATATTGATGAAGAGAGAGAAGTTTCTCTTGCAACTTGAAGGAGTGAAGAGTCAAAGACAAAATCTGAAATAAATTTCAGATTTTTGGAAGGAGAGGTGAGGGAGAAATTCTCAACTCATCAATACCAGTGGAGAGTTAATGAGGGAGCCAAGAAGTAAGAGTCTGAAAGTAATTTCAGATTTTAGAACTAAGGAGATTAGAATTTGAACTAAACTCAAAAGAGAAAGGGAGAGGGATAGGGGCCGGCGGCAAGGGGGGAGGTTGGGGATTTATTTCCAAAAACCCAATGTTAGGTTTGGAAAGAAATAAAAGGTATGCGGGCTTTAAAAATTTCGGCCACAGGGTTTAAGAGTTTGAAATTATTTCCTAAAGGAAGGAGTGAGTTTAGGAAACAATTAATAGAGCATTAGTGGAATAGGAAGAGAGGGGGGCCGGCAGCATCATGGGGGTGAGAGGGGATTGGGGGAGCAATTGATTGGGTTCCTATTTTGGATTTAGGAATTAGGAAAGATTTAAATTAACTCATATTCAAATTTAAAATTCAAATAGGATAAATTTAGAAACTTTCCTAAAATAGAGGACTTAAATTAGGAAGCATTGAATTCAAATTCCAATGAATTGAATTTCAAAATTATCCTAAATTAATCCTCAACCCAATTAGGAAACTCAAGGGAGGAGGGAAGTGGGGGATGGCCGGCGGCTAGGGAGCTAGGGCCGGCGACATTGAGGGGGGGGGGGGGGGGGGGGGGGGGGGGGGGGGGATTTCGGGTATGGTGGCCGGCGGTTTGTGTGGGGGAAAATTTGTGGAGCTTGGTTAGGAGGAGACAATGGCTTGGAGATGGAGGCGGTTGGGATGCAAGGTTGTCCGATAGGGGAGGTGGAAGGGGCGAGACAAAGGATAAAGAAGGATACCACGAACCCGGCCGTCTCCAAAGTTGGTGGGTGATCCGATTTCCCTCTCCTAGGGATTTCTCTCCAATCTCACTCTCAAGCTCTCACAATAACTCATGCATGGAAGAAAATTTTGTAATCAATCATTCATTAATCAAAAACAATAAGGGGTTATAAATAGCCTAGTACAAGAGACTCAAAATAATAAACAAACATGCCCTCGGGGCTTACATACGACATCCATTTACTAGAAGGGTACAACGGGAAATAAAATAAAAATAACTACATAAACAAACATAACATGAATCAAAAGTACAATGACTCGATCGTGGTCGTAGATCGGCGGCCACGCCTCTGATAAACCTTCCACGATCTGATGTCCCCATCAAATGGTCTCTAGCACCTTGAGAAATCCAACAATAAAAAAAAATACATAAAACCTTCAAAATTATCTCATCTCATGAACCCTTAAATTCAATAAAGAAAAAAATATGGCTGCAACACTTACACCTTAACCATCCAAGCTTTATTGTTCTCAAAACCATGCTTCCTTCATTATTCAAAAAAATCAATATCGAAAAACTTTTGCGATGTTTATGAACTAGTAAAACACAAGCATATCGAAAAACTTTTGCGATGTTTATGAACTAGTAAAACACAAGCATACCACAATAACCCTTATTCATTTTTCTCTCATTCATAGTAACATGTACAAACTATCCTCTATACTTAATATCTCTTCAGCTCCATGGTTTGTATACTTTATTGATAATTATACTCATGTGTCATGACTCTTTTAAAAAAAAGCCAAAAGTGATACATTCACCATCTTACCCATTTTTTTCAACATGATTAAAAATCAATTTAGTGTTAGCATTAGAATAGTTAGATCCAACAATAACAAAGGCTACTTTAACCATTCTCTCTACTCATATCTACACATAAAAGGGAAAATATATAAGTTCTTATGTGTGTACAAACCAACAAAATGTATTAGCCGAATGAAAGAATGTTCAACTACTTACTAACATAAGGGCTATCTTTTCCCCAAAAAATCCCAAATAATATTGGGAAAGAAGTTCTTTTAAAAACCACCAACATCATAAATTGATTGCCTACACATCCTTGAGTTCGAAAGTCCTACACAAGTCCTAAACAAATTTTTTCCCCATTTCAATACCTCAAATAATCTTATTCCTATAATATTTGGAAGTACTGCCTTTGTTCATGTACATTTATGAAATATAGAGGAAAGCTTGATACTAAAGCAATTACATGAGTTTTCATTGGCTATTCGCCCACACAAAATGCTACAAATGCTACCATCCCCAATGAGAAAGATGTATGTCTACTATTGTCACTTTCACTAAAAAAGATTGTTACTTTGTCAATACTTATACTAAAAAAATATTCACAACAGACGCTACCGACATGTTTATCGCCGGCGAAACCGCAGATTATGACGGTAAACTTCCTTTACACTTGTTTTTATCATATAACAATCTTTCTCATAATCAACAATCATTTCATACTATGCATACTAATTAAATCCCTAAAATAATCTTTGAGGCTTAAATAAAGTGAATTGGAATAATGCAATAAGAGAAGAAATTGAAGCCCTTAAAAAATTAAATATGGAAATTGACAAAATTTTCTTAATGGGATGTAGATGGGAGTTTCATGTAAAATATAAATTTGATAGTTCACTATAAAGGTATAGAGCATGATTTTTACTCAAACATATGTGATTGATTATTTTAAAACATTTGCTCTTGCTGCTATGAACATTGCTAGAGTTCTCTTATCTATTGAAAAATACAACAAAATTGTGATGAATGCCTCTTACATGGTTAGAGGATGAAGTCTACGTAAATGGAAGTCCAGCAAGATTCAACACAAATATAAAACAAAAGGCCAGCTAGAAAAGGCATCATATGGATTGAAGCAATCTCCAATGGAATAGTTCACAATATTCATCTAGATAATATTCAAAATGGGATATAAATAAAATCAAAGAGACCATTCAAGCATACATTATTTGTGAAACAAACAATTTTAGAGGGAGCACAGTTAGTAGCTAACAACATTATCATGATAAGTAGTGCAAAGAAATGGAGAATTTAAAGAAATAAATTTGAAGTTGAAATTTTAGGTAAGCTAAGGTATTTCCTTAGTATTGAAGTTGCAAACTCTCAATATGAAATCTTCATATCACAACAAATATATATAACAAACTTACTGTTAGTATTTAATCATAAACATTGAGATGCTCCAGAAGTGACAGCTGTAGAATAACCTTCCTATTGGAGAGATTGGCCGGAGGACTTGTCTGCTTATCACATACTAGATCTGATATTGTATATTTAATTAGTGCAGTGAGAATACAGGCATCATACTTGATAATCACACCTTATTGCAGCCTTAAAATTCTACAATATGTAAAAGTAACCCTTTGATGGAAGAAGGCATGACCCTTAATCATAAACAAATGCAAATTGTGCAGGTTTAGGGTATGATTAAGGGTCAACAAGAGTCAACTTCATGATATTTCAAATTCTAAGAAGGTGACCTCGCGACTTGGAGGAAAAGCAAAAAATAAAATGTTGTAGAGACGACGAATTTAGATCCATGTCGCTAGGAAACTATAAATTAATATGGCTGAAATTTATCATGCAAGACTTGAAGGTTGAATGGGCAAATCACCCATAAGGCTCTTGATGAGGACATCGACAGACGCTACCGACATGTTTATCGCCGGCGAAACCGCAGATCGACGGCCACGATTCAGCGCCTCTACTTCTGATTTAGATGTCATGATGTATTTTATTATTGTCTTGTTTGATTTACTATTTTTCCCATTTTACCCCTGTGGGGAGTTATGTTTCATTGTAGCTCAGAGGGCAATTTAGTATTTTCACTTTGTATGAGTTGAGACCTATATATATAGTGGTCTCTTGTATCTTTTAGAGCTTAATGAATATTTTGAATGAAATCTAGTTTGTTATTCTTTTTTCTTCTTCTTCTTGTGGAGAGCTAGAGAGGAGAACGAGAGCCCAAGGTGTGGGCGAAAAGCAATACTCATTGGAAGAGTCCGTGACTCGTGGTCTACCTCCACCGCCCAATTCCCTTCCCACCACCCAACCCGTCGGCCCTATCCCCACCATTAGCCGCCGACCACCTCACCTCATCCGCCCCCTCCCAAGCACATCCACCACCGGCCTCCTCCCACTCTCCCTCTTCTTGTTCGAATTTTGAAATTACTTGAATTCAAAATTTCCAAAATTGGCGAAGCCAAATATGGAAAGTTTTCGAATCCAAAATTCGAATGAAACCAAGTTGGAGGAGTTTTTAATTTCCCTCTAAATTTTCGTTCCTATTTGGAAAGAGATTGATTCCTCATCCTAAATCTCTCCCTCTTTCCCCCTACATGTCGTCGGCCTCCCTATGTGGCCACCCCTCATTAATTGCCACTTAAACCCTCTCCCTACTTGAAATCCAAATTTGAATTGTTATTAATTCTCCCCAATTACATTAAAACTGAAGACCAAATTTCAGTTTTAATTTTCTCCCTCCCTCTCTATATCCCGCCGGCCCCATCTATGGTTCCCCTCATTAATCTCCATTAATCCCCCACTTAAAGCCATAACTCCACTTAATTTGAAATTCAAATCTCAAGCCTTTTCCCTCCCAATCTATTCAAAACTGAAATTAAGTTTCAATTCTGGGTTAATCTCTCCCAAAATTTCTAAATCCCTCTCTCCGCCTTAGTCTTGCCCATCACACCCGCCGGCCTCCCCCTCTTCTCCAACTCCCGCCACCCATCTTGCTTCTCCCTTGGATTGAGAATTCCGGAGAAGGATAAGACGACGTCTCCCCTCTCTATTTCAATGTTGAATGGCGGATCCCGAGCTTGAGTGGGGTCTTGTGTTCAACGCCGACGGAAGCATCAACATCCTACGGTCTCCGTGCTTCGACGTAGGATTTGAAGACGAAACCACCGTGGAAGAGTACTTGGAGAGAGTCGTCCCGATCCTTGCAAGCATCTACGACCGACAATTTTCAAAGTACACTTGGAGCCTCGACGGACACTTACGACATCCATCCCCACCGGCTACTTTTCCTCCGATGAAGTTCTTCGGCGCCCTCTCTCTAGTGCTAACATCCTTCATCGCTTGGATCTTCTATCTCCGCCAAAAACCTACCAATCCTTGAGTGAGACGGCCACGAGGTGAAATTCTCGTTGTTAAACATTGGATTTTTGTTACTTGTACTTTGCATTTAATTCCCCTTGGATTTTGAATGAACTATTTTGGTTAATCTCAAGTGCATCTCTTTGGCCTAAGCAAGTCAACATTTTTGAATTCCTAACTCAAATTTTATGTGCTAGCTTTAAATTCGTAACGAGCAACACTTTAATCGTTTCTCTTTAATTTCTACATAACTCCTAGTAGTTTCACATCAGCTCTATTGTAGTAACAAATCAGGGATCAATATTGCACATAATCTCGTACAGCATGATGGTATAAAGCGTGTTAAAATTGATGGATACTTCATAAAGAATAATCTTGTGCAACATGACTCTACAAAGCATATTAAACTTGATAGATAGTTTATATAAAGAAGCTTAACAGTGATTTAATTTATACTCTATACATAATCAGGATAAATAATTTGTTAACATTCTCATCAAAAGATCATCAAAATATTATCGGGAACAATCTTTCAAATTAATTTTACATGCTTGGCATAGCTAACATATATTGATTTATCTTGAGGGAGTATGAAACACTTGCATAATTTCTACCAATTGGAACCCACAGCCACCATGGCTTCTAGCATCTTTCCTTTCTCTTTTATTTCCATCTCATTAATCCTTGGGATCCCTACAACCTACTCATCATTTCATAGACTATTATAATTATTCTATAATTATTATTTTGGCCACTCATCAATTAATGAACTACTATAATTATAATTCATTAATTTTATATGTTTCCCATCAAAAGCTCTCCTAGGATACTATACAAACTACATAAATGTTGGAATGAAAGTCTCAATTAATTCTCTTCAATTCTTGTCATCTTCCAGTCCAATTAAGAAGCCACCTAGGTTCAAATTCTTGCAATGAACTTCTTATTTTTAAGAGGTGGTACTAAAATAATAATTAGGTTAACACTAATAGACCAATCCTCAATCAAGAGTCTAACAAGCATTACAAACTTTTCTGATGTGTACTATCAACTTACTTTGACAATAAAATTACCCTTAAAACAATCACACAACAACAATTACAAATTTGAGATTTCATGCCATTGATCCATACAAAGATCCATAAGTTCAATATCAAGTTTTCTTTGCCAAATAAAACTTGTGCTTTTTAATGGTAATACAAATAAGATGCAATAATTGTGCAAGAAGCTAACATAGCTATTCTGACTAATTTTGTTAATGACTGAATTTTTAGTGCAAAGTGAATTCATTAAGTAACAAAAATCTAACCATCCCAAATAACAGAACATTCTATATTCAAAACAGAATTAGAAGTTTAGAACAGTTCAAAGCTCGAAAAGTTAGCAGCAAACACCATCTTGCCGCTGTAAGCAAAATTCATTTTAATAGCACTGTTGAAAAGATAGGAAAAATGTAGTACATAAACGAAAGAAATGTTGCAAAATTAAGTATGGGTAGAATGAAATAGGCCAAACCTCACCACCATTCAACGTCATAAAGTAGAAATGCTTATGACCTCTGCAAGCATAATATCTTAGCCGTTCTTCATAAGCAGCTAAATCAAGCACCTGAAATAACAATGCATGCCAGGAAACACATGCAACAAAAACGAATATGCAAGTCATTTTAAAAAGTAGAAAAACTACATGTTAACATGGATCCCTATGAATCTTGCTTACAAAGAAGTCAAAATTCATAGTGGAATAGCTTTACTTGAAAATTTATGAGAAGTCATATGTAGAGCAAATTGTTATTCCAAGCATGATCTCGTTTGAAACCTCACCTCCCCAACATATTCAATGAGAAACTGTCCTCTCGAAGCAACCTCTTCCAACTGCAGCCCATAGCCTTTCTTTCCACATTTGATCCACTTGAATTTGGAATATTTGCGCTTTTGGAACTGTGTAGAGAATTCCTTCAAGAAATCAGAAGCACCTCACAGACAAAAACATCCTAAAGTGAACGCGTGTACCACAATACCTGTTGATTTGAACATAGATTCCCACATGGGCAGGTTCCCTTGACACACTCAATATTAAGAATACGGTTCAAACATTCCTCTCCACAGCCCAAACTGCCATCTGGAGGCGGTTTGCAATGGCAGACCATGATCTGATTTGCAGACATAATGGAAGATGATAAAAAAAACATCAAAAATACAGGAAAAAAAAAAGAGTACTGGGTAGAGCTGCATGAAACTACAATTATCACCGGAAGAACAGCTCAAATAGTAACAGTAAAACAGCAGAATGCTCGACTTAATCAATAGAATAATAGAAATAACCAATACTTTTTTTTTTTCAAGAAACAAAATGTTAATGAGGAGGCACACCAGATGGTACGTTGAGAAAGAAAGAAATTACTCCCATTATAAAGAAGTTAATCTAGGCAAGGGAGTAGAATTATATAATGAAATCAGTGGCTTGAAGCCAAATTAATAGAATAATATCCATGTCACCATTGACGCTTTAATAAAGCTAGAAATTTAAGGTGTTAAGAGCAGTGCAAATAATACAAAGCTGATTCCCTTGTCGGGCAAGCCACTTTCGTTTAAATCGTTATGAATAATCACATAATTCCCAATAGAATCAGATAAATGTTGAGATGTTTAGTAAAAGCTGTAGCAATAATCATATATCAATAGCTCATCAACAGGTGTGATTTATGCTAGAGAAAATGCTGCTTACCATACTAAATAAGTGAAATAAAAACAAATTTAAATGAAGAATATGAAGATCAGCAAAATATACATGAACAAAGTACATGAAATGTGAAAAGCATATTTTGAATGATCTGATAACATGCCCAAATGACCATCTGGCGGCCTCACTGCGATTTTGCAAATTGCTCATAAAAGTCAAAGTGAATAGAACAATTATGCCTTGTCATGAAAAATGCTATTGAAAACATTCCCATACTGCAAATAAACTTTGAACAAAGAGTTGCCCCATGTTGGTGTACATAACTTCCTAGCTTCACCCATGTTATAGTGCACGGGATACACAGCCATCACAAAAAAATTCTCGGAGAAATAACTGCAACTATACTCGAGCCTTGAGTTTATTACCTGGGTCATCTCATATTACAGGGACTGCACATTTAATGCAATAGTGGACAAGCTAATAAATTGCAGATTGCTCTCAAAGTACCACTGAACCACACAACTAACAGAAAGAACAGCATTTAAGCACGTCATCACCCAAGCAGCATTTAATCACTCATATGGTCATTACTCAGAAAAATAAGCACAATGTTCCATCAGTGAGCACCAAATAACCTCCCAGACCACCATTCAAGGAAAATTCTTGTTTTTTTTCTATTGGAATGGGATGAAAGCAAGCACTAACTCCACCAAATAATCCAATAAAATCCTGTTTTTTCATGAAATTAAGATATCAGATTCTTCCCTCCACCTCCGTACTCCAAACACTATTTATCGCATGATTGATCTAACATCCTCTAGTAGCGAGCATTGACCATTCTGCTCACAATCCATGATGTGAGTTGCTTTACATGGATTTAGTTCATCATCAGCACAAAAAACAAAATCGAGCTTCCTTCAAAAAAAAGAAATTAAAGTTCCAACTAACCCAAAAGTCCAGATTTTGATAGGTAGCTATGTCAGAGAAGACAGCATTAGCACAGAAAAAAAGACTTCGAAAAACTTTTCCCTAAAAAGTTAGCTTATGACAGATGACAGCAGCAAGGAAGCCACAGCAATACATGACACGATGCAATGGTATTTTAAAGACAAAATATAAAAATTTATTCGGGTATGTGGATGATAGCACGAAATGCTAACTGCTTTATTCTGATGAAAACACACTTATGAACAGAACATGCAAGATTTAGCAGTCACACCAACCGTTGAATAATAATCTGTGCATACAAATCAAGCATAAGAAAAAGTGTGAGAACAAAAAATAACAAGTGAAAAAAACTTATTAGATCTTCAAAATTAGAAATACTTGTATCGTGAAAATAGCGTTTCTATAATAAAAGAGTAATGCTAAATGCAGTAACACAAATCAAGAACTGTCATTGATGGAAGTCTCATGCAATGGAGAAGGCATTTTCTATTTACATATGAAATGGAGTAGACCTACAAAGAGCATTCAGTAAATAAATGATAAATCAGCCCAAACCTCATCAATAGTCAAAGATCTACGATTACGATGAAGAAACAAATTGGATTTAATACG
Organism: Dendrobium huoshanense; assembly: GCA_016618105.1. Lineage (NCBI taxonomy): Eukaryota > Viridiplantae > Streptophyta > Magnoliopsida > Asparagales > Orchidaceae > Dendrobium > Dendrobium huoshanense. The sequence goes on along the minus strand of CM028353.1, from coordinate 38,413,944 downwards.
AGTCCATGTAGGTCGAGCCGTATCTGCAAATAGGAATGCATTAAAATTTTGAAATGGATGAGTATGCTCAGCATATGGTATATCCAAAAAGAAAACAAAACCACTCCTATTACACGGAAACATTTGAAATCCTTAACACATTAAGTCTCAGCATACAACTATAGTAATTGGACACATAAATAAACAGTATACCAGATAGTCTCAGTGGTACAAGCTCCCCGCAACCATGCAGTTCTGTAGAGCAGAAGCCCCCAACTGAGATCCCAAGATCATTATTAATTTCATCATCCGTTTTCTCTTGTGGTATTGTACAGTCAGCAAATGCTTCATCAACATTGTCTTTACAAGTCCTAGCAAATGTTCAATTAAACTCAGAAATCAGTTCAAAGATCCATTAAGTCGTACAATGAAAACACTGGATTTTTTTTTTCACTTCTATATTTGAGATAACTATAAATAGTCACAAAGCAAAACGATAAAATCTAAATGTACTTTAACTACTCTTAAAGCTGAGACTTTCATACTAAATGTTGTACCACATACCAGGTAGAAACATGAGGCTATTTATTTTGACACCATAAATATACCAAAAAAATAAAGAATTACTATAATTGTTGTACTAGAGGAAAGAATTAATAATAATTTGTCCGAAAATAAGAATACAAACAAATATTTTTGTCGTTGGATGTTTTAGGATCTTAAGTTTGCAAATGTATGTCTATTATATAATAAAATTTTAAAAAAAGCAAGTAATATGAACACAAAATTTTATAAATCACAAAATCCAAACTTCAGTTTGACCATCTATTCTTGCCTTGATACTCTGAGCTCTTGATGTAAGTTGTGCATGCGGAGTTATTCCTAATTCTCAATACAATATTTTTAATCTTTAACCAACTACTCATTACATTCAAAGAAAATTAAAAATAAAAATTAATTTAATTTAGAAGAAAATTCAAATGTCTTTCCCTAGGAAAAAGGGATAGAAATTCATAATCAATAAAGAAATAAAATGAGTTGAAATTCATACATTCATTGAACATCATACTGTATCAAAACAGTAAAGTAAATTACATGATAAATACCATAACAAAACATTGTGCAAGAAAAAAAAAAAGAAAGAAAAAGGTCACCAAAATAAAAAAATCAAAGCTCCTACTTGTACAATTGTACAAAGAGTTAACCTCTCGAAAAATTTTCAAGTCTACCACTTGATTAAGGAGTTCACATTGTAAAGAAGAAAGAATAGCACATTCAAACATAACTTTATTTCAAATAAATTAAATGACTTATGCACATGCCTAACACCTATACGTAAAGTTACAATAGCCTAATAGAATTCCCATTCAATTAGTTCCAAAAGAAATAAATATCTTTTAAAGAAGCCATCGACAAAAGCCCAACAAAAGGGGAAGGAGATCACAAAATTTTGATAACAAAAGAAAAATCAAGATAAGAGCAATAATAAAATATTACAACATCCAAACAGTTATTGAACAGAAGATGCCTATGCCCTTCCACAAATATCGCAACAAAAAGCCAGCAATCATAATGGATACAATTAAAGATTGCAGAAGGGTTGCAAATCTAGAACAAAACAACATAACGCCACAACCAACAGAGAATCAATTGAAGAGAGAAGCCTGAGAAAGTATCACAAGAAGAGAATAACAAAGATACCACTAAAATCAGGATGTTTGCACAAAGAGGAGGGCTTTGCATCAGTTTTATTTACCTCAAATAAATTTGATATCGAATAACTATTCAATTGAGATTCCTCAACCTAGTACGGGATTAATTGTTTAACAAACTAAATAGAAATTCATAAATCATCATAAGTAGATCTATTTTTCCATTTTATAATGTTTTCCATCAACCAGCACAAGTGAATGTGAATTCAGAACATTTTGGGACAGCTTTCTAACTGCATTACTTTTCAAATTGCAACCACAATTCCATTTGGTTACTATTTTGTAATTGCTTTTCGTAATTGCTTTTCAGAATTATGTTGAAAAGCTGCTTTTTGCAACCAGACCTAATATTTCCATCAATGGCTTTGAGAAGAAGATAAGCGCAATTGTTCAAAAAATGTGTAGACTACATGTTCGAAAGATGTGTAGACTATATGTTGGACTTGACCTCAAATAACATTATATAAGCACCAATGCTTAACTAAGCAAATTAAACTTTTACGAAATATATTGAAAAGAAAAACAACCATGAATGAATTAATAAACGTTGTTATCAAAAGCTTCTTACCATTTGTTTTTCTCAATAACATGCACAAGCTCATCTGGCACGCAACGCCATTTCTGGCAGTCATCACAAAGAGCCCATGCTTTTTTACCTGAGAGTGAAGACTGGCCCAAAAAAATATTATATAGCTCTCTCGCTGACAGCTCATCAAAGGTTGGTGATGCAACATCGTTTGACGCATCCTTTAGCGAAGCATCAATTGCAGCTGCTTCACCTGCATCCGCATGAAGCATAAGCAGAACACAGGACCATGAAAAATCACAAGATGCGGCTCAACTGAATAGAAAGGATATCAGTGACAACAGTACACGTGATTACAAAAATAAAAAAGGAAAGAATCATATTATCAATAAAAAAGTTCACCGTGCATTTGACCCCCAACCAGTGACAACTTGTTGTCTGTTCCCGGAGAAAATCCCAAGCTATCAATTTCTTTTGGAAAAAGATTATCCATCCTAACTTGGTCAGATTTCCTCTTATTTCCCTTCGGTTCACCATAGATAAATTTTCTTCTTTGCCTTATTGAACATGTGCGGCTTGATTTGTTTTTACACAACCTTTTTTTGGTTCTTTTCCTAACTTGGCACTCAACATAATCAGAAGGCACTAATGCCTCAAAAAGTCCATTATAATCGTGCTGCAAAGGGTTGTCAGTGGTTTCTGTTCTGTTTTGTATTTCCAGATGATGATTGAAGTTAGCCAAGTCAGCCAATCCAGAAACTGAAGAATTTAAAAGTAAACTCCCTGATTTTGATCCTCTTTTACAGTGCCTTCTAATAGATTTTGAACATTTTCCACCTTTATCAAGTGCCCCCTTGCCCTTGGGACAGCAGTTACTGCTTAGTGAGGCCTTCTTAACCTCATTTGACTTTTCCAGACAACCCAACCTCTCCTCAACGCAAGCAGTATCAGATAATAAAAATGGGCACTCACTGACCTGACCTGTCTTCTCTTCATTATCTTTATTCCCTTTCTTTTCACTCTTTCCTTTCTTTTCTTTCAGTTTTTTCTTTCCCCGCTGACTTTTCCTGGGATTACTTCTCGGATTCTCACCTGCTTGCACTTGTTTTGCCAGTAAATGAGGTACAAACGGTTCAATAAAATTTAGCTCGGTAGACGGCAAGCCATTTTCTGCCTTTGGTTCTTGAATTTCACTGTTCTGATTTGAAACAGACTCTAGCTTAATAAAAGCAGAACCCGCGCCTGCCAATATATCAACATCTCCGACAGGATTATAAACATCAGAATCAGGAGAATCACCGGGTTTTGATGTTTGCTTATCATCAACAGTTTCTGCAACAAACTCAAAATCTACTGGAGATGAAACTCCATGGCAATCTGATGGCAAGTTGTCAGCAGATGTTTCTTGTGTCAAAGTGCTCTCCAAGTCCTTTTCTCCCAGTTGTCCCACTCTTGTGTTAGAGCTGACTACAGAATACCATTTTTCTAAGTAGTTTTGCTCTAATTCAACCTTCGTGCTAGAAGTTTCAGAAGTACTATGGCCATCACAAGTTCCTATGAAATGATCTATACCATTTTTGAAGGATGTTTGTCTATCACGATTAACTAGTGGAATAGATTGACAAGATGCAGAAGATATTTTATTTGAGGCCGATAGGGACAATTTGTTTTTTAGGGCAGCTGTTCTTTTTCTTCTATTGGCAGCAGATACTGCATTCTTTGATCTTCTTTTCCTAACAGCATTTGGCTCCGAGTCAAGCTTTATAAGCTCATCTCTTTGACTGATAATGGGGGTGAAATTTTCAACTGTTCCCCAAACAGAAAGACGTGCCTGCCTACGAGAATTTCTTAACTTCCTTTTTACTTCTCCAAACATGTTAAGCGTAACTGGTGCCCGAGAAGTGCTTGCACTGAACTTTCTCCTGCATTTTCTCCTATCACTTTGGAACGTGATTAGCTGATTAGATTTTCCATCAGCCAAATTGCTCCTAAATGAAACAGCACGTTTGGGATTGGTGCGTCTAACAAAAGTGATGGAACTAGAAGATAGAATAGCACCAGCTAGTTTCTCTGCGTCCGTGCAAAACTCCTTATCATTGGTGCAGAAAGTTGACGTCATTTTGACAGAACCAAAAGAACTTCTCTTGAAATCAAGCTCGGTGGTGCCTATTGAACCACAAGCAAAAGAAGAGGAGGTATGAGCTAGCTTCTCATAAATAGATCTTTCTACTGCAGAATAATATGTTGGTTCACTGGTTGAACCTTGTGCTGAACAGCTAGCTTCATGATCAGCCCGTGGAACACCTAATATCTCTTCCTCAGCAAATTTTTCTTCATGTGAACAGGCAAAGTTATTAAATTGATGGGTCTCTTTCAGCTTTCTAGCATACTGTAGACGCAAACCCCGACCATTCTTTAAGCTGCAAGATTGCTTGTCATCTTTGGTCCTGTCAACCAAGAAAACTACATTGCCACTGCAACTATCAATGTTCGTCTTATAAGACTCTACATTAGACGAGCTTCCATTATTCCCTTCCATTGAACTACCATGTGAGATTTCTGAAGCTACTGCACACTCGCTAGAAGGAGACAGACAGCAAAATCCATTTCTTTGTTTAGCCAGATCTACATTAACATCCATCAAAGGGCCATCAACAACCGTTCTTGAAGAAAAGAGACAGCTTTCACAACCAATGCAGCCTCTACCATCCTCAAACATCCTGGATATGTACTCCACTTCAACTCCAGTGCCAATATTGGAAGAACTCATCACGCAGTCTCCTCTCAAGGGAGACAGCCCAGGGAAGACATCCTGCTCTTCCTCCACAGCTATACCCGGTGTTTCTTCTTCCACGTTCTTGTACTCTTCCTTGGCAAATAACTCTTCTGCCTCAACAACCTTTGCAAGCTCTAAAGCATTAATTCTGCTCTCCTCCAAATCCGATACCACATTTACATGGTTATCACTGTGATGAGAGGATGGCATCCCCAACTTCACAGCAGAATCTGTTTGAGAATCACTGAAATAGTTCTCATAACCCATCAAATAGCAGTCATTGTCTGAAGATGGCAAGGCGATGCTATCCTTGCTATCTCCAATGTCCATTGAGAAGGCACCGTCCCCTTCTTACCCCCTAGACAAGGTACGGCTTCCCAAATTCCCGCCCTACCTCCTCTCGCCGGATGGAGTAATCCCCGAAGGGATTCGCATCCGACCTCCAGATAACCGGAGAGATTCACCTTCCCCTTGAATAAACCTAAGAAAACAAAAACAAAAACATCTTAAAAATAAAACATAGAAAAGTAAACCAATGCATATCAGCTCAAAACCTAATATTTACCTTGCAACCAGAAACATGCAAAATAATCCCAAAAAAAAAAAAAAAATCAATGTTCAATAAGAATTAAAAGACGTAATCGTCTCACCGGGAAGAACGCGAGCAGCAGAACAGGATAAAAATTAAACAAAAAACCTACATAAAAATACAACTCCATAGAACAAGAACCGAGTAACCGACAGTCCACCAATAAGATCAAGATCAAGTCGACACCTCGAAGAAGAATGATGATTTAGGAAAAGGGAGATAACCTGGAAGCGGGCGACGGATCGCCGGAACCGCTTCACCGCCAATGCCGGAAACAATCGTGGGTGCAGCTCTTCGCCACTCGCGTCTTCCTCGTCTCCCTTTGGACCGCCAGAGGGTTTGGCGAGTTTGCGTGGTCGGCGTCAAGTAATTTAGTTTTATTTTTTTGGTGGGTAAAAATAAAATAAAAATCAATAATAATTTTGGACAGTGCTGATTTGATGTGCATCCGTTCAGATGAAATCTTTTCTTTTCTAATTACGACCAATAATTTATTAAGGTAATTTTTTTATTACAGAAATAACCTTAAAATTAATTTGGGATAAAATATTTATTATTGCATTATTATACATAATCCCTCATGTAAACATAGTCTTCGAATATTTCTTTTGCATGAGGAAAAAAATTATTGTTGTGATTTTAATAAAAAATAATTATTATGAGCTTTAAATTGATAAATTATTTAAATTAATGAAATACCTAAATAATAATTTGTAATGCAAAAATATATTATAACAAAAAATTTGATAGAGATATCCTTCTTTTAATCATCAATTTCGGCATAATTAATATAAATAAAATTACAAAAATATATTTAATTTAAGAAGGGACTTTTTATTTTTTTTAATAGTTTTAAGTTTCGTTTGTGACGGCTTTCTTATTACTTCTTAAAATAATTTTTTGTTATAAAAAATTTAATTCTTATACTACAAAATCGTTTTGAGAAGCAGTAAGAAAGTCGTCTCAAATGAAGTTTTACTAATATTAGTGGGACAACCTTTGTTGAGATATGTGTTTATTTTACTACCTAAACATTTTTTTTAACTTCAAATAATCTAATGAGAATCAATCAATTATAAAAATTTAAAAAAATATATATTATTTTTCGTATCAATTAAAAGAAAAATAATTAATTATTTTCAGCAACCAAATTGACCACTAAGGCTTCGTTTGGAACGGCCTTTTTATAAAAATTTTGTACTAAAAAGCTGCTTTAAGAAGCAATAAGAAAATTATCCCAAACGAAGCCTAAGTCTTCCATAAAAAAATCCTATTCTAAAAAAGCAATCGTGCTTTATACAAATTCAATTATCATAGCATTGAGTACTTAAAATAAATTAAAAAGTTGAGTAACAAAAAAATTATTTTATTATTAATAGGCTAAGGGTTATTTGGTTGAATTACTTTAGAGTGTAAAACATTTTAAATGCAAATGTTTTACAAAATTTGGTGTTTGGTTTGCATAAAAAATGTTAAAAAGAAAAGTATATTAAATATAATGTAAAGAGAAATAATCCATTTTGAGTGAATCAAATTTTTCCGTTTTTGAGTGAAAATCATTCACATCATAAGCTTGCATGACCGCCAACCTCCGCAGCCACCGCCACCCACTATTGCCACCATCTCCGGCCACCACCGCGGCCTACTCCACTGCCATAGCCACCAACCCATCCAATGGTGCTTATTGAGAGCATAGAAGTGAAGATGATATTATCGTTGATGATAGGAAGCCATATAACCATACAAATACCTGCACATATAATGTGTGTGCCAAAAAAATGATAGGATATATCATATATGGTTAAATATTAAATTCTCATTAACTGTTTTCTTTAAATTTTTTAAAAATAAATAATATTGATACATCATCAAAAATTATCTTGATAAGGCATAAATCTCGAGGCAAAAGCAAATCAAAAACTTCAAAAATTAAATTCAGGATCACCTGAACTCTGATTTTAGCGAACTTAATGTCAAACTGAGCGTCTCTAAAATACGAACTCAACGACACCAAAATCGACTCAATCTGAGACCAAATAAGTCCAAATCAAGTATCTGAAATGCTATTGGAAAGTTCAAATCATAAATTGAGTTACCAAACGGTTTGCAAATATGACGTTCTTATACTCGAATCGAGCGACTCGACGAGACGAATCCAACGAGCCCAAGATCGCCGAATTTCGACATCATTAAGACCTTCAAATGTCTGACAAATAGTACACGATCAAGGGATTCAGTATCGGCATTCCATCCGACCACTCCCTATTTACTTCTAACCTCTCACCTATTTACAAGTCATGCCACTCCATAATATCTATAAATAGACCCCTTATTTCTCATGAGAGATGACTCAAGCAAGAAGAAGAAGAGGAAAAGGATAATAGGAGGGAAGAAATTCTTCCTTGACCACCGACGTCGGAATTCTGCCCAACACCCGAGTGATGCCGGAATTTTACCCAACGCTCAAGTGACGTCGGAATTCTGTCCAACACCCGAGTGACGTCAGAATTCTACCCAAGTTACATTGGAATTCTTCCTAACGCCCAAGTGACTCCAGAATTCTGCCCGATGCCCAAGTAACGCCAGAACTATGCCTGATTTCCCAGTGACGTCGGAATTCTACGGGACTTTGCATTCAGCTCTAATACGCAACTTGTTTGTAATTGGATTTCAATCCGGAAGTGAAGCTTTGTAATATGATTGTCCTAAATTTTAAGGAGGAGTCAGCCTATTGTATATCGAGCAAACACTAGTGGAACTTTTTCAAACTTGGCATGACCCCGTTGTTTTTTCCCTTTCCAGGGTTTCCACGTAAAAATCCTGGTATTTCGATTTCTCACATGTTTATGTGCTAGATATCCATACAACGCTGAGACGGAAATTTTCTAACTCTATCGCCGCATATATTCTAATTTGCAACAAATATGCTTACTAAGTTTTTCATTTCCATATGAGTTATGATCATATGATTGGAAGGCTCAAGTGTTTTATTTTTTTATAAATGTATGATATAAAATTATCTTAGTCCAAAATTCTTTTAGGCTTATTTGATATGACATTCTAATAGATTCTTAAAATAACTTTTTAATAAAATTAACTTTTTAATACAAAATTTTATGTTCATTCACAATTATAAAAAAGTAACGGTACTACGTTAAAAAAATCCAAGTTTAAGAATCTTGTTCAAGTTTGTTTTTTAATTTATTTATGGTGATTGAGCCGAGTCAGACCTAATTTTAATCAATCCTAACTAATTATATAATTGTTGCATGCTAGAAAATACGCGGCGGTAGAGTTTGTAAATTCGCGTCCAAGCGTTGCACGTAAATTTAACACATAAACAGTAAAGAGAATATGAACACCGGGATTTATACGTGGAAAACCCTAAAGAGGGAAAAACCACGGGGCCTTGCCTAGTTGTAAAATTCCACTAGTGTTTTTGTAAATTAAAAGAAACTGATTCGTCCCACAAATCGGGACGATCAGATTACAACTTGAATCAAATTTACAAAGTTATGCAAAATCCCGTCGCTTCCCGAAAATCCGGCAGAGTTCTGGCGTATTCAGGCGGCGAGAAGAGCTCCGGTGGTGGTCGAGGATGAGAGGATTCGCCTTTTCCCCTTTTCCTTCTTCTTCTATTCTTCTTCTATGTCTTCCATTGAGTCCCCTTTGTGTAGAATGAGGGCTCTATTTATAGTTTTTTAGGAGTTGCATAGCTCGTAAATAGGTGTGAGATCATGGGTGAATAGGGAGTGGTTTGAATGTACGGCCGATATTGAACCCTTCGATCATGCACCGTTCGTTGGACATTTGGAGGCCTTAATGATGTCGGAATTCGGCGATCTTAGGCTCGTTGGATTCATCTCGTAGAGCCGTTCGATTCGAGTATAGGCTCATAAAAATCGGAGACCGTTTGGTAACTCAAATTTTGGTTTAAACCTTCCAACAGCGCTTTGGGTCCTTGATTCGGACTCATTTGGGCTCAGATTCAGTTGATCTTGGTGTCATTGGGTTCGTATTTTCGAGACGCTCAGTTTGAATATAAGTTCTCTAAAATCAGAGTTGAGGAGCTTCCAGAATTAATTTTTGAAATTTCCAACTAACTTTTTCCCTCGAGATTCGTGCCCGATCAAGCTAATTTTGTGATGCCGAATCAGTTTCCCCCCTATGTTTGGACGTCGAAGCTTCAGGAGTCCGAAAATATGTGTCACAAATTTTAGAGAATTTTTTTTCGAGTGACTCAGGATTGATCTTGCGTGTACGAGCCCCGAACGGCTCCGAAAGTGCTGAAATTGAGTCCGTGACGTCGAAAAATGGTCTAGGGGACCCCAAAAACGTCCAATTTGGACTTGTCGGGGCGAAAAACGGACCCGAAATTGGCCAGGCGGCCGAACCGGCCAGACTGGCTTGCCGGCTGCCGCCGCCGGTGGCTCAAAACCACGGCCGCGCGCGCGCGTTGCGCCCGCGAGCCTGTGCACGGGCTAGCTCGCGCCCGCGCTGGGCTGCCACCCGCGCATCTGGGCAGCGCCCGCGCCTGCAGCGCTCGCGCGAGCCTGTAGTGGCCGGCCGCGATCTGCGTGCGCCTGTCGCGGATTGCCGCGCTGGCCGCGCCGTTTCGTGCGGTCAGTTGGCTGCACCGACCTAGCGGGCCCCATGCACGTTAAAAATAGCATTTTTGCTATTTTGGTCCAAAAAATTCAAAAAAAAAATCCCAAAAAATTCCAAAAAAATAGAAAAAAAAATTATAAAAATATGATATTCTGGAAATAGCAATAACTCCCTTTTTTTCTTCAAAACCTATAAATAGGCTCCCTATGCCTTTAGAAAATTTGCAACTTCTCTTTATTTCTCCCTCTAGCTCTATAGCGGTTGAGGCTTCCGCTATTTTTGAGTGGGAAACTTCCCTTGCTCAAATTAGCGCCCCTCCTCACGTGTAGAAGCTTACTGGATTTCTTCCCGTCCCTCCGTTTTCTGACAGTTGAGGCTTCTGTTATTTTAAGTGGAAAATTTCCCCTGCTCGAAATAGCGCCCTTTTCGCGTGCAAAATCTTACGGGATTTCTTCCCCTCCCTCCTGCTTTCTAACGGTTGAAGCTTCCGTTATTTTTGAGTGGGAAATTTCCCCTGCTCGAATTAGCGCCCCTTTTCGCGTGCAGAAGCTTACCAGATTTCTTCCCCTCCCTCCGGCTTCCTGACAGTTGAGGTTTTCACTGTTTGCGAGTGGGAAATTTCCCCTGCTCAAATTTGCGCCCCTCCTCTCGTGAGGCAATCGAAATGAGTGATCGCACTTCTACCAAAGATGTTTCCGTTATGGAAGATCGTCCTACCGCGCATTTAGAGGGTTCGAAGAAGGCTCCTAAGGCGACAAAAGCCGACGACGTTATCTCCACCATTACCGAAGACTCTTTCATCTCTTTTAGAAAAAAGTATCAATTTCCTAATGACTTGGTGATGAAGGTGCCGGCGAGATCTGAGCGTGCCTGCTTCCCTCCCCAGGGATACGTGACAGTGTACGAGTTTAGTTTGCGAGCGGGGTTGCGATTTACGCCGCCGCCTGAACTGGTTGATATCCTGACGGCTTGTGGATTGAGTTTGTCTCAATTCTCCTATCGGGCTATGTCGGTCGTAGTGGATATGATCGCATTTTTCAGAGACCACGGAGCGGTATTGTCTGCAGAATGTTTATCCCGGATGGGGCGTATCTATACTGATATGTATGGTCGAATTTCCTTTAGATCCAAGTGGTTAGATGTTCGTACTCGAGATCCATCCAAAGATAGGATTAGCGATTTTTTCTTTGTGCAGAATGATTGGGGCCTTCAAGAAAGATGGGAAAAGTTGAATGAGCTACCTATTCCCTTTCATATTGGAGCAGAAGACTTACTGAGTATGTTGAACCTTCCTGATATTGAAGCTCTTCGTTATGAGATGCGTTCTCTTAGCAGATGCTTAGACGATGAATATTTATTCAAGGTGGGAATATCTACTCATGCAGGGAGGTCGCATGCGCATAAGTTGAAGATATCCGCAAAATTCTTGGAGGCCCAAAAAACTCAATCCAAGCGACTTGAGGGCGAGGGAGATTCACATACGCCTAAGAAGAAGAAGTCGAACGAAGTTTTTGCAGTTGCCGGCAAGGGCCCTCGCTTTTCTCCGTCCAGGATATACATTCCATAGGATGTTCTGAAACATAAGTGCATCGGTCGTCGACGAGCCGAAGAGTTGGTGAGTTCACCTTCTCTCCATTTCCATTGTATTTGCATCTAATTTTGAGGATATACTTTTCACTTATCGATTCTTTTTTGAACAGTTCCTTGAGGTGAACAAAATCTTGGATGACTAGAACGATGAGTTCGTGAAGGTCAAATACCTCCAGGGAGAATACAATAAGAAATACGACGGCAGAGTGAAGGAAATGAAGATGGTGGAGAGTCAACTCGATCAATACAGAACAGAATTGGCGAACAAGATCGCTTCAACCTCTTCTCAGAATGAGCGGATGGATCGTTTGCATATACAGTTGATGGAGGCAGAGGCAACAAACAACCAATAACTATAAAATATGCGAATCCTTGAGGCCGAGAATAAGAAGCTCCTGAACAAATTGTCGGAGAAGGTAGCTCAATTGTCACCATCTGCAGCCGTAGAGGAGTTCAAAAAATCTTATGCTTTTAAGATTTTTATCGAGGATCAAGTCGATGAAGCTCGCGATTATTTTTATGACGTAGAGGTGAAGGCTTTAGAAGCAGAGCTTATGCATGATAGCTTCATTAAAGGCTTCATGAAGGGCATTCGTGCAGTGAAACGCAAGAACGGAGGGGAGATCGAGGGGTTGACCCCGAGCCAAGCTTCTGGTGATCCTTCTCCAGATTCTGGCGGCGAAGAATTGGAGAGTGATTTGCAAAAAATCTTCGCGTTGGAAGAGGACGATGATGATGATCTTGAGATTCTGTAGATTTGTTTTGATGCTTTATGTGTTGCTTTTATTTTTGTTGTGGTGATTGTTCGTATGTTCCTGCTGTTCGTGTGTTGTTATTTTTGGACGATGTACTTGATGTTTGTGAGTTTTTTTTATATAAAAAAGACATTTTTCTTTTTCATATATATATATTAGCTCGAATGTTAAGGAAGTCTTTTTTGACTTGCACGAATGCGAGAGATATCCGCTTTGGGATATTCTGATCTATCCGAGATTGTTAATCAAAGTACTTGCTTGATGATTTTAACCTATGTGGAAGAGGTCGGACTAGATCCCCTTGAGATTAGTCGTCTATTGATCGAGATACAACATTAGTTGTGTATTTATCGAATCATAGGAAAAGGCTCGAATAAGAGAGACAGTGCAATGACAAAGCAAACATCACATTACTGTATTATATAAAACAGTAAGACAATTCCCTAGTAAACTTAGGGATACGAGAATAAGTGTTCTTCTACAACAACGTACAAAGAGTGAAAAAACTCAAAGAAAATATAAGGCACAACTACAAAGTAAAACAAACATCATGAACGGCATCACACATAACAGATAATAACATCAATCTTCTACTGATAGTACTTGCGAAGGTTGCCCACATTCCAAGTTCGGGGAAGCATTCTTCCGTTGGCATCTTTCAATTTGAAGGTTCCATGCTTGACCATAGCTGCCACCAAATAAGGATCTTCCCATAGTGGGGAGAGCTTATTGCGTTGATGTCCTTTTCCAGCAGCTTCGATGCTTCGCAGAACTAAATCCCCAATGGAAATAGTTAGAGGTTTTGCTCTTCGATTGTAGTGGCGAGCGACTCGCTGGTGGTATGCAGCAATCCTGAGTGAGGCTACATCCCTTGCCTCGGGGAGGAGGTCTAGATTCGTCCTGAATTTCTCCTCAATCTTACTGAAGTCAAAGGTCTGAACTCTATTACTCGGGACCCCTATATCCACCGGTATGACTGCTTCTGTGCCGAAATAGAGGTTAAAAAAAGTTTCTCCTATATGTGTTCTTGCTGTGGTGCGGTAAGCCCAGAGGACATTCGGGAGTTCTTCAACCCATTACCCCCCAGCCTTCCCTAGGCGTGTCTTCAGTCCTTTTAGAATTGTTCGATTTGTAACCTCTGTTTGCCCATTTATTTGAGGATGGGCGACAGCTATGTGGATGAGTTGAATGTGAAAGTCTTTACAAAAAGATGTAAAGATTTTTCAAGTAAACTGAGTTTCATTGTCGGTGATGACCTTTGCTTGAATACCGAAGCGACAAATTATATTCTTCCATAAGAATTGTTTGACATTTGCTTCAGTGATTTTTGCCAAGGGCTCTGCTTCCACCCATTTCGTAAAGTCGTCTACAGTCAGGATGATGAATTTTCATTGTCCTGTGGCTATAGGGAAGGGCCCCATTATGTCGATTCTCCACTGGGCAAAAGGCCAAAAGCTTTGAAGTGATGCAAGTTCTATAGCTGGAGTATGTGTGAAATTGGAATGCAATTGGCAGTTCATGCACTTTCGTATAAACTCAAGTGCGTCCTATTTCATTGTAGGCCAATAGAATCCCTGCATCATGATTTTATAAGCCAAAGCTCTTCCTCCCAGATGCTCGCCACATACTCCTGAATGAACTTCTCGGTGTGCATAATCAGCTTCTGAAGGTGGGTGTAATATCAGTTTTGCTCCAGGTTCGTCCGGACGAAGTTGGATCGTCCGGGACGATCGGTACAGGTTGTGCAGAAAAATCATGTTTGGCTGTATGGTTCGTCTGGACGAAATCAGGATCGTCTGGACGAAAATAAGTCAGAGAACCCGTCGCCGGGGACGATATGTAAAATTCGTCTGGACGAAATTTGTCCAGAGCCACTTCGTCCGGGACGAAGTGCGATCGTCCGGGACGATCAGTCTGGATATATATAGAAATGAGATATTTTGAAGAGAGAGAAAAAGCTGAGGAGAGAGAAAAACGAAGGAAAAAGTGGAAAAGTGGATTTTCGGGCGACGCCGGTCTGTTTTCGTCCGAAGTGACTGTTTAGAAAATTGCTGTGCACGAGGTAAGGCACAATCCGACTTTCTCAATTTTCAGAACCGTCGCTTTTGGCGGTATTATTTGTCCGGAATTAAGTTTTATTCGTGATTTTCGTCTGTAATTTCTAACTGGTTTAGTTTTTACCGCGTAACTTTCTGTATTTTGTTGAAGTGCCGAGTGTGCACATTTTGGTTATTTTCTGAAGATTTTTGTCCGGGTATTTTTGGTTCGACTGTGTTTTTAGTCGACTGGATTTTTCTGTGAACTTGGAAATTATCTGTGCAGTAAAATAAATGTTCTGAAATGTTGATATCTATATTCTGTGCGAATTTGGTGAATTTTGATTTTTAGGAAAATTGTGTAAATTCTGTATACTGCCGTTGTGCTGCCCGATTTTTAAGTAATTTCTGTTTTGTCCGGAAATCTTCTGATTTGATATGCTATCTGTATATGCTATAAAAAGGGAGTTATAAGGGGCCTGGATCCTATGAGATTCAGTTAGTGTCTGGGAATTCTGAAATGAGCTCAATATGAAATCTGATATCTGTTCTGTTCCGGATCCGAGGAAAATCTGTTTAGGTGCTATAAGCACTATATATGTATTCTGGTGCTATAAGCACATCTGTTCTGGTGCCGTGAGCACAAAGGGAGGTATAAGGGGCCTGAATCCTACGAGATTCAGTTAGTGTCAGGGAATTTAGCTATGAAATACATAATATCTGATATCTGATTCTGATATGATTCTGATACGATTTGTTCTGTTCTGATATGATCTGAACTTCTGATTTTGTACGACTTCTGTTTCCGTACAATTCTGTTTGATTTGATATATGCCCGATTTCGTGCTGATTTCTGTACGGATTTGTGTGATGTATTGGTTTTAAGATTCTGAGGGTTTTGATTGGAGGTTTGTTGCTTTACTGAGCTGTTGAGCTCACCCTTGCTTTCTGGTGGTTTTCAGGTTCTGGGAAAGGGAAGGAAATCCAGGATTAGTTCAGAGTATGATCAGTATAGGTATTGTTTTGTACCTTTTGATTTTTTTGTACAGTCATGGCTTTTCTGTTCTGTCTTCCTTTCTGTCTAAAAGCCATGTACTGTATTTGTAGATGATTGTTTTGAGGAAAATGAAATCAGATAGATCTTTTGTTCCGCTGCATTTGATGTTTTAGTAGCTCTGTCTGTGTTTGTCTTTTTGAGTTAAATGTTTGGAAGATTCAGTTCTGAACCAAATTCCAAAGCTAGATCCTGGTTAGCTTCTCCGTCGCGGCCCGGTGCGAACGGGATCCGTCTCGGGTCGGGTCGTGACAAACTTTTTGGTATCAGAGCATGGTTTTGGAATTTGGGATTTGGGATTTGTGTGAAACAGAGCTATAGGAAGTGATCTGTAGTGAGTCTGTTTGGGGTAGTTTTGGTTTGTTCGGCTTTTTATTGTGTTGTTTTTGTGATAGTTTTCCGGATTTTTTGAATTTTTCTGTATGGATCAGCCAGACCCAGACATGACAGATGGGCAGAGTGCCGATCAGGCAGCACCAGTGGGGAGTACAGCCCCAGTGGTCGGTGCTGATACGCTTTCTCAGTTTGCTTCACTCGTTGCTCAGATGATGAGCGAGACTCAGAGTAGAGCTTCTACTGTCCGATCTGATGACCTGGATAGACATTTGCAGTTGTTTCTGAGATTGAAACCTCCGAGGTTTGAGGGCGCTGTTGAGCCCAGAGTTGCTGAGGAGTGGCTGAGAAGAGTGGAGAAGACTTTTGACGGGATGCAGTGTCCGTCAGATAGGAAAGTTCCGTCAGCAGTTTTTTTGTTGGACGGAGAGGCTGAGCACTGGTGGGACGGCCAGCAGGCAGCCAGATTTCAGGGCAGACTGAACTCTTTGATTACCTGGGAAGAGTTCACTGAGGTATTCCGAGATTGGTTCGTTCCCCCTTCTGCACGACAGCAGATGCAGGAGAATTTTCTGAGGCTTGTTCAGGGGAGCAAAACGGTGATGCAGTACGAGGCTAAGTTTACTACATTAGCCAGGTACGCTCCGCAGCTGGTTAGCACTTCTGCTGAGAGGTGTTACAGATTTCTGAGGGGATTGCGAGATACCTTGAGGCAGCCCCTGATACCGTTCCGGATCACTGATTTCTCTGAGCTTGTGGAGCGAGCTCGTCTGATAGAGAACGACCTGATGGCTACTCAACAGCGGTGGAGTGCGAGTAGGAAGAGATTTGGAGGTGAGACTTCTGGCAGTGGTTCCTCTGGAAAGAGGAGATTTGTTTCTGGTTCTGGATCTGGAGATTCCAGGAGGAGCGGAGGGTCGTCTGGTACTGCTACTAGTACGACGAGTTCTGGATCAGTCAGTACGGCACCTGTGTGCCAGAACTGTGGACGACGACACTTTGGCCAGTGTTACAGGATGGCTGGTCTGTGCTTCCGATGTGGTCAGTCAGGACATCGGATTGCAGAGTGTCCACAGATGGGATTTGATCAGCGATCTGAGGGCTTCATCAGACCTGTTGGTTCAGCAGCAGGAAGACCGAGGACTGTTCCTCCACGCCCTGAGGGATTTGCTGGTAGAGGTGGTGGATCTAGTTCTGCACCACGGAGACCACCTACTGTTCAGAGGGAGCAGAGTAGTTCTGTTGCTTCAGCCCCTGTTCCAGTTCAGCCACGAGTTTACAGCTTGAGTCAGCAGGAGGCTCGAGATGCTCCCGATGTTGTGACAGGTACGATTTACATTTCTGATCAGCCCTGTCGTGTTTTGTTTGACTCTGGAGCGAGTCATTCTTTTCTGTCCGAGCACTGTTTTGAGATTTTACATTTGGATTCGATGGTTTTACCAGTTTCTTTGTCTGTGATTTTACCGACTGGGAATCCTTTGATTGCTCGACAGTTTTGTTTGTGTGAGATTGAGATTTCTGGCAAGAAGTGGAAATCAAGTTTGATTCGATTGCCGATTTCATCGTATGATGTGATTCTGGGCATGGATTGGCTGAGTCAGTATGAAGCCCAGATAGACTGTCTGAAGAAGCAAGTGAGTTTGCTTATGGCTGGAGAGAGAGTTGTATTTCAGGGATTGCGAGGTGTCCTCTCCAGTCTGATTTCTGTGTTGGAGGTAAGCAGGATGTGGAAGAAGGGATGTCCGGTGTTTTTGGCTTCGGTGCGGGATCTGAACCTAGAGGTTGGTTCTGTTTCTGAGATCCCTGTGGTACGGGAGTTTGCTGATATTTTTCCTGAGGAGCTGGTTGGTTTACCTCCGGATAGAGATGTGGAGTTCTCTATCGATATTTTTCCGGGTACCGCTCCGATATTGAAAGCTCCGTACAGGATGGCACCGAAAGAACTTTCTGAGTTGAAAGTTCAGCTTCAGGAGTTGGTCGACAGAGGTTTTGTGCGTCCTAGTGTTTCGACCTGGGGAGCACCTGTTTTATTTGTGAAGAAGAAGGACGGTACACTCCGTATGTGTATTGATTATAGAGATTTGAATAAGGTCACGATCAAGAACAAGTATCCTTTGCCTCGGATTGACGACTTGTTTGATCAGCTTTCCGGATCTTCAGTATTTTCGAAGATTGATTTGAGGTCCGGATACTATCAGGTGAAGGTGAAGGATGTTGATGTTGTGAAGATAGCTTTCAGTACTCGGTACGGGCACTATGAGTTTTTGGTTATGCCTTTTGGGGTAACCAACGCGCCCGCTATTTTCATGGATCTGATGAACCGAGTATTCAGGGAGTATTTGGATCAGTTTGTGATCGTCTTCATCGACGATATTCTGGTATATTCTGCATCTGAGGATGATCATGCCAGACATTTGAGGATTGTGTTGGAGACTTTGAGGAGACATCAGCTGTATGCCAAGTTCTCAAAATGTGAATTCTGGCTGAAGAGCATTTCTTTTCTGGGGCATGTGATTAGCGGAGAAGGCATTTCTGTAGATCCCCAGAAGATTCAGGCAGTTGCTGATTGGCCAAGGCCGACTACGGTATTTGAGGTGCGTAGTTTCTTGGGCATGGCCGGGTATTATAGGAAATTTGTGAAAGGATTTTCACAGATTTCGACGCCTCTGACGAGACTGACTCAGAAGTCAGTACCTTTTGTTTGGACATCGGAGTGTGAGACGAGTTTTCAGCGATTAAAGGATTGTCTGACTTCAGCTCCGGTACTAGCACTTCCGTCAGGTACGGAAGGTTTTCAGGTGTTCAGTGATGCTTCACTGAAAGGACTGGGATGTGTCCTGATGCAGCATGGTCAGGTAATTTCTTATGCTTCTAGACAGTTAAAGCCACATGAGAAGAATTACCCGACACATGATTTGGAGTTAGCTGCAGTAGTTTTTGCTTTGAAGATTTGGCGTCATTACCTGTATGGCGTCAGATGTGAGATCTTTACTGATCATAAGAGCCTGAAGTACATTTTTACTCAGAAGGATCTGAATTTGAGGCAGAGAAGATGGCTCGAGTTGATCAAGGACTACGATTTGACTATCCAGTATCAGCCTGGGAAGGCAAATGTGGTAGCGGATGCTCTGAGCAGAAAGTCTTCTGGATTATCAGGTATTCAGCTTACTTGTGACGACTTCCTGATACGTGACATGGAGCGATTGCAGTTAGAGGTGATTTCCTCCAGTGGTTTGGAGTTGGCTCAGATGAGTATTCAGTCTACTTTGAAGACAAGGATTCAGGAAGCCCAGAAGTCAGATTCTGATTATTCGAAGTTGATTGCACAGATTGGATCTGGTAAGACTCCTGAACTTCGAATTTCTGATTCTGGTGCTATTTTCTGTAAGAACAGGTTGTGGGTACCTGTGTTTGGAGATTTGAGGCAGGAGATTCTGTACGAATCTCATCATTCAGGCTACACTGTACATCCAGGCAGTGGTAAAATGTATGCTGATATGAAGCTTTTGTTTTGGTGGCCTGGAATGAAGAAAGATGTGGCAGAGTTTGTGTCGAGATGCGAAACCTGTCAGTTGGTGAAGGCAGAGCATCAGCGACCCGGTGGACTGTTGCAGTCGTTGCCTATCCCTAAGTGGAAATGGGAGGAGGTAACGATGGACTTTGCGATGGGTTTTCCTCGATCTAGACAAGGGCACGACGCCATTTGGGTGGTTGTAGATCGATTGACGAAATCCGCTCATTTTCTTCCGATTAGACAGACGGATTCAGTTGATCGCTTGGCACAGGTTTATGTGAAGGAGATAGTTAGATTGCATGGTGTGCCTCGCGTGATTGTTTCTGATCGAGATGGACGTTTTACTTCCAGACTTTAGAAAGGCATTCAGCAAGGCTTGGGTACGAAACTGCATTTCAGTACAGCCTTTCATCCTCAGACTGACGGACAGTCTGAGAGAACTATTCAGGTGCTGGAAGACCTGTTGAGACTTTGTGTTCTGGATTTTAGCGGAAGCTGGGAGGATCATATTCCGCTGATTGAGTTTGCTTATAACAACAGTTTTCAGTCTAGTATCGGTATGGCACCGTACGAGGCTCTTTATGGCAGGAAGTGCCGTACTCCTTTGACTCTGATGGAGGTCGGAGATAGACAGACTTTGGGGGCCACTTTTGCGGATGAAACTGCTCAGAAGATCAGTTTGATTAAAGAAAGATTGAAAGCTGCTCAAGATCGTCAGCAGAAGTATTACAATCAGAAGCACAGATTTGTAGAGTTTCAGGTTGGTGACTTTGTGTATGTCAAAGTCAGCCCGATGAAGGGTGTGAGCAGATTTGGTCAGGTGAGCAAGCTTAGTCCGAGGTATGTTGGACCTTTTGAAATCCTGGAAAGGATTGGAAAAGCTGCTTACAAATTGATGCTTTCTGATTCGATGTCTGATGTGCATAATGTGTTTCACGTATCCACTCTGAGGAAGTGGATATCCGACTCTAGGAAGAAGGTATCTGCTGATGAGGTTGAGATTCAGGAGAATCTGGCGTACAAGGAAGAGCCAGAGTTGATTTTGGCATACGACGTCCGAAAGTTAAGAAATAAACAGATTCCGATGGTTAAAGTCCAGTGGAAGCACCGCACTGCACGGGAAGCCACTTGGGAGAAGGAGTCTGACATGAGACAGTTGTATCCATACTTGTTTTGACTGAGTTTGGACTGGATAATGTCGAGGACGACATTTTTTTTAGTTGGGGAGATTGTAATATCAGTTTTGCTCCAGGTTCGTCCGGACGAAGTTGGATCGTCCGGGACGATCGGTACAGGTTGTGCAGAAAAATCATGTTTGGCTGTACGGTTCGTCTGGACGAAATCAGGATCGTCTGGACGAAAATAAGTCAGAGAACCCGTCGCCGGGGACGATATGTAAAACTCGTCTGGACGAAATTTGTCCATAGCCACTTCGTCCGGGACGAAGTGCGATCGTCCGGGACGATCAGTCTGGATATATATAGAAATGAGATATTTTGAAGAGAGAGAAAAAGCTGAGGAGAGAGAAAAACGAAGAAAAAAGTGGAAAAGTGGATTTTCGGGCGACGCCGGTCTGTTTTCGTCCGAAGTGACTGTTGAGGAAATTGCTGTGCACGAGGTAAGGCACAATCCGACTTTCTCAATTTTCAGAACCGTCGCTTTTGGCGGTATTATCTGTCCGGAATTAAGTTTTGTTCGTGATTTTCGTCTGTAATTTCTGACTGGTTTAGTTTTTACCGCGTAACTTTCTGTATTTTGTTGAAGTGCCGAGTGTGCACATTTTGGTTATTTTCTGAAGATTTTTGTCCGGGTATTTTTGGTTCGACTGTGTTTTTAGTCGACTGGATTTTTCTGTGAACTTGGAAATTATCTGTGCAGTAAAATAAATGTTCTGAAATGTTGATATCTATATTCTGTGCGAATTTGGTGAATTTTGATTTTTAGGAAAATTGTGTAAATTCTGTATACTGCCGTTGTGCTGCCCGATTTTTAAGTAATTTCTGTTTTGTCCGGAAATCTTCTGATTTGATATGCTATCTGTATATGCTATAAAAAGGGAGTTATAAGGGGCCTGGATCCTATGAGATTCAGTTAGTGTCTGGGAATTCTGAAATGATCTCAATATGAAATCTGATATCTGTTCTGTTCCGGATCCGAGGAAAATCTGTTTAGGTGTTATAAGCACTATATATGTATTCTGGTGCTATAAGCACATCTGTTCTGGTGTCGTGAGCACAAAGGGAGGCATAAGGGGCCTGAATCCTACGAGATTCAGTCAGTGTCAGGGAATTTAGTTATGAATTACATAATATCTGATATCTGATTATGATATGATTCTGATACGATTTGTTCTGTTCTGATATGATCTGAACTTCTGATTTTGTACGACTTCAGTTTCCGTACAATTCTGTTTGATTTGATATATGCCCGATTTCGTGCTGATTTCTGTACGGATTTGTCTGATGTATTGGTTTTAAGATTCTGAGGGTTTTGATTGGAGGTTTGTTGCTTTACTGAGCTGTTGAGCTCACCCTTGCTTTCTGGTGGTTTTCAGGTTCTGGGAAAGGGAAGGAAGTCCAGGATTAGTTCAGAGTCTGATCAGTATAGGTATTGTTTTGTACTTTTTGATTTTTTTGTACAGTCATGGCTTTTCTGTTCTGTCTTCCTTTCTGTCTAAAAGCCATGTACTGTATTTGTAGATGATTGTTTTGAGGAAAATGAAATCAGATAGATCTTTTGTTCTGCTGCATTTGATGTTTTAGTAGCTCTGTCTGTGTTTGTCTTTTTGAGTTAAATGTTTGGAAGATTCAGTTCTGAACCAAATTCCAAAGCTAGATCCTGGTTAGCTTCTCCGTCGCGGCCCGGTGCGAACGGGATCCGTCTCGGGTCGGGTCGGGTCGTGACAGTGGAAGACACTTCAGATATGGCCCGATGAAAGCACGCTTATACAACTCACCCCCAATGATGGTGAAATTTGCTGCTCGTCTTCGAAGTCTTGTTGCAGCCATGGGTTCTTCAGGCAGTACAACATCTTGTAAGAAAGACAAAATGGGATTGATCCAAGTCTCCTCCCTTGTTTCGTCGATCGATTGTATGACCCATGGACCTTGAATGCTGGGAAAGTGGATTTCCTTAATGCACTTTCTTTTGTAGATGTCTCCTGTTGTTGATGTTGCAAGCTTTGAAAGAATATCCGCTCTTACATTTTGCTCTCGGAGAATATGTACGATATGATATTCTCCTATTCGTGTTAAAAGCAATTTTGCAATCCTGCAATATTGGGCCAGTTACGGATTGTGGATATCGAATTCTCTCTCTACTTGGGAAGCAACTAGTTGTGAATCGGTGTGGACTACCAGGTTATGCACTTCACAATCAACTGCTAGTTTTAGCCCAGCGATAAGGGCTTCATATTCTGCCATGTTGTTTATCGCCGGGAACTTGAGTCGAAGCCCATACTCAATAGTAATCTCCTGCGATGATATTAACAGAATTCCAGCTCCCACGCTAGAACTTTCCGAGGATCCATCAACATACAACATCCAACGCGGAGGAGAAGGCAAAGTACTTGGTTGAACATCAGATGCTGGGACGGTGCATTCAACCACAAAATCTGCGAGTGCTTGAGATTTTATATCGGGTCTAGGCACGTAGTGAATGTCGAATTCGCCAAGTTCCACATACCACTTGACGAGCCTACCCGATGCTTTCAGTTTTTGCAGAATACTTTTTAGTGGCATATTTGTGTAAACTCCTATTAAGTGGGCTTGGAAGTAAGGACGTAGTTTCATGGCAGAATAAACTAACGTCAATGCTGTCTTATCTACAAAGGGATAACGCCTCTTCGTTTTAGATAGGATTTTACTGACATAGTAGACGGGGCATTGCATAGCATTTTCTTCCCGTACCAAGACCGAACTGATGGCTTGGGCCGAAACAGCTATGTATAAATACAACTTTTCTCCGGGTGTTGGTTTAGAAAGTAGTGGCGGGGAAGCTAAATACTTTCGTAGCTTTTCGAAGGCTTCTTGGCATTATTCCATCCATTGGAACCCAGAATTACGGGCACCTCTAAGTGTTTTGAAGAAAGGCAGATATTTGTCTCCTGAACATGCCAGGAAATGAGACAATGCTGCAATTCTCCCATTCAGCCTTTGGACTTCCTTGATATTCTTCGGGGGCACCATATCTCTTAATGCCTTGATCTTTTCGGGATTGGCTTCAATTCATCTATGGGTTACCATAAAACCCAGAAATTTTCCATAAGCAACTCCGAAGGCGCATTTGGCGGGGTTGAGTCGCATATTGTAACGTCTCAACAAACGGAAGCACTGCTCCAAGTCGGAGATACGTTGAGATTTTTCGAGACTTTTTACCAACAATCGTTAACGTACACCTCTATGTTACGCCCAATAAGGGTTTTGAAAACCTTATTCATGAGGCGTTGGTAAGTTACTCCAGCATTCTTGAGCCCGAAGGGCATTACCCGATAACAATACAGTCATCTGTCTGTTTGAAATGTTGTTGCTTCCTCATTAGTCGGATTCATTTTGATTTGATTGTAACCGGAGTAGGCGTCCATGAAACTCAACATTTGATGCCCAGAAGTGGTATCGACTAATGGTCGATGCGCGGAAGAAGAAAGTTATCTTTTGGGCAAGCCTTATTGAGATCAGTATAGTCTATGCACATTCTTCATGCACCGCTTCCCTTTCGAACCAAAACGATATTTGCCAGCCAAATAGGATGATGCACTTCTCGTATGAATCCGGCTTTCAGAAGTTTGTCCACCTCTTGTTCGATCGCCTGCTGACGATCTGGTGCAAAATTCTGTTTCTTCTGGATGATTGGTTTGTTCGTCGGATTGACCTTAAGGGAATGTACAATTACTTCAGGGTCAATCCCGGGCATATCCGCTGGACTCCATGCAAAAATATACTGATTTTCTCGTATAAAATCTGTGAATATTTTCTTCTCGTCTTCTGAGAGAAGTGACCCAATTTGCACCATTTTTAGAGGATGTTCTTCAGAGACAGATACAGAGGTGAGTTCTTCTACTGGAGAAGCTCTCTGAGGTATGTCTTCGCTCCAGAGGTCAAAATCCTCAATGTTTTGAGTATCGGTCATATGTATTTTGAACTGCCTGAGATAGCAGGTTTGTGCTGTTTGTTGATCTCCGCACACCACTCTAACTCCTGTTGGAGTGTGGAATTTCAGCTTTAGGTGAGAGATAGATGTGACAATCCCAAAAATTGATTAGAGTGGCCTCCCAAAGATGACGTTGTAAGCCGATTCGGACTTTACAACGACAAACTGGACATAGTGTGTAGATTGATGGGGAATTCTCCAAGTACAACTGGAGACTGATTATCCCTTCTACTCGCACAGGTCGATTATCAAATCCATATAAAGGACCTACCACTGGTTGAAGCTTTTCTCTAGCGAGATCCAAATTAAGGAATGTAGAATAGAACAGGATGTCTATAGAACTACCGTTATCCACGAGAATTCTCTTAACATTGTAGCATGGGTCTCCTATGCCTGTACTTATAACAAGGGGATCTTGGTGAGGGGTTTTCACTCCCTCCAAGTCGAAATCATCAAAGGTAATGGTGTGATCTATACGAGTTTTCTTTGGAGTTGAAATTTCATCCACAGCCAAAAAGACTTTATCAGATAGCAAAGGGCTTCCAGTTATTGTCTCAATTTCTCCAACTGCTATTCGATTATTTACTGGCAGCCTCTGTTGTCGATCTTGCCCCCTAGCGGGACGAGTTTCTTCTCGGGCAGATGGATCCTAAATGAATTGCCGAAGATAGCCTTGGCGGATAAGCCTTTCAATTTCCTCCTTCAGTTGTCTACAAGCATCTGTAGTGTGGCCACGACTGCGATGGAAATGGCAGTATTGGTCCTGATTTCCTATGTTCGGCTTCAAGGGATATGGTCACTTTATCGTATCTTGATTTTGAACAGCCATTAACACATTTGCTCGAGACACTCTCTCTCCTATTGAAGTTCTAGTCGTGGCAATGGAGGCCTCGGAGGTAGATTGTTCTTCCCTAGCTTCTTTCGTTGCGAGAAAGAATTATCTGTCCCTGGTGCTCACTTGCTCTTTCCGGTAGATAGCTCAAATTGTTTCCTATGGGTGTTTATAGCCTCATCTGCTGAGATTTGAGCTTCTACCCGGTGAATTAAGTCAGCGTATGAAGGAACAGTGTCGTGCATAAGTGCCGAATATAAGGGACCAGGGCGAAGGCCTCCAAGGAAGACTCCTCTCAACAGTTCAGGTTCTACTCCTGGGATTTGTCGAGCTTCAGTAGAGAATCGCTGAAAATACTCCTTTAAATATTCTCCTTCGTTTTGGTGAATTCCATAGAGGTGAGAGGAATCCTTAGCAATTCTTCGGTTGGCTACGAATTGCTCGACAAAAGTTTTTGCTAATTTCACAAATGAAGGGATCGTCCCTGACGGAAGCGAGTAGAACCATGTGCGAGCCTGTCCTTTGAGAGTGCTAGGAAAGACTTGGCAGAGGAGAGCGTCCGAGGCTCGCTGAATGTGCATAATGATTCTGTATTGGTCAATATGCTCGTACGGGTCGGACGTTCTGTCATAAGACTCGATGCTGGGTAGCTTAAATGTAGCCGGGATGGGATGTAGTATGGCCTCAGTTAGAGGTGATGATTCATGAAAGTCTCTCTGTCGGAGAGTTTTTCTCGCATCCCCTTGGGGGAATTCTTCCCTTACCAATTTTCGCAGTGAAAGTTCGTTAGGGATGTTAAGCCCTATAAAACTGACCCAAGGCAAAATAAAGAGATAAAGAGGTGAATTGGATAACTTTAAAATCAAAGATAAAACTCAAAACTAAAATCACCACATAAATCAAAGTGCGGAAGAAAATAATGCAGAAGCAATAATAAGAAAAGAACACACATGATTTATAGTGGTTCGGTCAAACCTTGACCTACGTCCACTTCTTGGAGGCACCATCCAAGTATTGCACTAACTAAGTGTCTCTCCTTTAGCCCCCACAACTGGGCGGAGAAGCCCTTACAAAATCACTTCCACCTTCCTCGGTGCGGCGGAGTCGTCGGGTCCATTGACACCAAAGAGATATTCTTCTTTGGTGAACTTACCTCGAGACAAGCCTTGAATCCGATGGTATTAAGGTGCGAGTTCCCGGAGCAACCGTGTGGAATCCCCTCCACACTCCCTTGAGTTCCCCCCCCCCCCCCCCCCTCACAAGATCTTCTCTCTCTCAAACTCTACCATTTTCTCTCTCCCTTTCAAGCTCTCTCTTCAAGTTTTCCCCACAAGAACGAAACTACTATTGCTGCCAAAGACACTTAACAAAGTGTCTTGTAATAGCTTAAATAGAAGAGCTAAAAATGAGCTCATTAATGCAAGTTATCGACATTATCGTCCAGGACGATAGATATATCGTCCTGGCCGATTAGTTCAAATATGAGAAAAATCGTCCTGAATATCGCCCTGAAATGAAGCTGACCGATGTCTAATCGGCCCAGACGAAATCACCATTAATTGCTTACCAAAATTGTCAGAGAAATTTTGAAAAAAATTGTCCTGGATCGTCCTGGCCGATATTTTATAGTCCAGACCGATCCACCAGGCCGATATCCAAAAATAAGAATTTCCTAAGTAGATATTGCGGCAGATTCTTTCTGAATTTAGCCTATCGTCCTGGTTGATACAAAATCATCCAGGACGATGTGTTTTGCATAATGACGGTTGCTTTAATGAGGATGCCCTAATTAGGGTTTCTGCTTTTGAACAGATCGTCCAGGCAGATATAAATATTATCCTGGACGATGTTATCAAAAACAGTAAACTCTAGGGAACAGTCAGAAACTCTTATACATTACAAAGCATCAGGAGCCACAACAAATACAATAGACTCAAGAAAGAAAAAAGTGTACAAACTAACTCAGATCTAGTCTACCCAA
Organism: Dendrobium huoshanense; assembly: GCA_016618105.1. Taxonomy (NCBI): domain Eukaryota; kingdom Viridiplantae; phylum Streptophyta; class Magnoliopsida; order Asparagales; family Orchidaceae; genus Dendrobium; species Dendrobium huoshanense. The sequence continues at coordinate 38,386,511 of CM028353.1, read as the reverse complement.
TCTTGAGCTGGTTCCAAATTGCAGTCCGATCGTGTGAACTTGAAATGTCAGTAGATAAGACAGTCGTTGAGAAAAAGAATGTTTGATATAATCAAAATCATAAGCCATAGATCCGCAACACGCAGTTTGTGACGTAGGCGTCGTGAGGGAGCTCCGCAACATGTGGCTGAGCAGAGTCTTCAGGGAGATCTGGAAGGATGCGAGGCTATCGAATTGAAGGTGGAGGATGTGTAGAACTTGCCGTATCGGCAAGTTCATTATCCTGTCGAGACTGAGGAAATCTTCTAGGTGGGGGGAGATGAACTTCTGCTTGAAGATGTTCGAATTGGACATCCTCAACCCTTGGTGAATTCTGAGGGAGGAAAACTTCCTCCTGTTGTGCTAATGCCGGCTGCCGATTCTCTCGCAGAAGTTGAAGAATCCCGTTCTGAGATTCTTCCATTTTCCGGATTCTTTCTTCCAAAGAAGGTCCCGAGGTCCCTTATCCGGTAGCATTCTGCCCCCCAGGATGCAAAGATGCAGACATTGGTTGTCTATGGTTAATAGACAGATTTCTGGACTGACGAGAGTTGGAGCGAGAAGCTCCAACTAAACAATTGTTGCGCCTATTCACCATCGAAGCAGTACTCGAAGTAGTGAGATAGTGGTTCCCACAGACGGCGCCAAACTGTTGCGTGCTAGAAAATACGAGGCGGTAGAGTTTGTAAATTTGCGTCCGAGCGTTGCACGTAAATTTAACACACAAACAGTAAAGAGAATATGAACACCAAGATTTATACGTGGAAAACCCAAAAGAGGGAAAAACCACGGGGCCTTGCCCAGTTGTAAAATTCCACTAGTGTTTCTGTAAATTACAAGAAACTGATTCGTCCCACAAATCAGGACGATCAGATTACAACTTGAATCAAATTTACAAAGTTCTGCAGAATCCCGTCGTTTCCCAAAAATCCGGCAAAGTTCTGACGTATTCATGCGACAGGAAGAGCTCCGGCGGTGGTAGAGGAGGAGAGGATTCGCCTTTTCCCCTTTTCCTTCTTCTTCTCTTCTTCTCTCTCTTCCCTTGAGTCCCCTTTGTGTAGAATGAGAGCTATATTTATAGTTTTTCTGGAGTTGCATGGCTCGTAAATAGGTGTGAGATCATGGGCGAATAGGGAATGGTTTGAATGGACGGCCGATATTGAACCCTTCGATCGTGCACCGTTCGTTGGACATTTGGAGGCCTTAATGATGTCGGAATTCGGCGATCTTGGGCTCGTTGGATTCGTCTCATCGAGCCGTTTGATTCGAGTATAGGCTCGTAATTGGAGACCGTTTGGTAACTCAAATTGCTGTTTGAACCTTACAACAGCGCTTTGGGTCCTTGATTCGGACTCATTTGGGCTCGGATTGGGCTGATCTTGGTGTTGTTGGGTTCATATTTCCAAGATGCTCAGTTTGAATATAAGCTCATTGAAATCAGAGTTCGGGAGCTTCCGAAATTAATTTTTGAAATTTCCAACTAACTTTTGCCTCGAGCTAATTTTATGATACCGTATCAATAATTAATATTAAAATTTAAATATATAAGCTAGTTATTAGACATAATTGGATTTATAAATTTTAATAAAAATTAACATAATTACTAGGTATTATTTAACTTATTTAATGAATAAGAAAATATTTAAATAAAACCATCAAATTACTTGTGATATTTTAACTATACAAATACATCTGATAATATAAATAAAATTTAAAACATATAAATTGTAGAAAAATTGATTCAATAATATAGAATAAATTATCAAATAAAAAATTAAGTCATCATTAAATGAGCATTTAATCGTACTCTCAATAAACTACCTGTTAAAGAACAAATAGACAGTACACAAACATATATATAAACAAAAATGTCAGCTCTCCAAATTGCTCATTTATATGTAGAGCTTTTAAAATTTTATTTGAATTTATTCAATTTTGTAAATGAATGACCCTAAAAGAGCATTATATGAATAAATATCCATATTCTCTTGTGTGATCTACATACATTTAATCATTTGCTGTGTTCCTTGTGTTAATATTCTCTCTTTTATTCACTCTCGGTGATTGAGATTTTATTTGGGACAAGTTTTTTTATTATTTTTTAAAGTAACTTTTTAGTAAAAAAATTAAAATTTTGTACTATAAAACTGTTTTAAGAAGCATTAAAAAAGTCAACCCAAATGAAGCCTGAATTAGATCTTACCTAAATCTCAAGAAAAGAACAATTAATATCATTGGCAACAAAACATTTATAGATAAGAAAAACAAAGATGATGCACATTTGTTTCTCTTGGTAAGTATTTGGCATGAACTTTTAATATACACACATAAACAAGGAACATAGAATAGCAGACCTCTTGATGCTGCATCTCTGGTTTGTATAATTGCACTACACATTGAATGACTGGAAGAATTTATATTCAACTGATACAGGGAATGCTAAGGCAGCCCATCTGAACTAATCTGGGAAGTATCTGTCAAATCCAAACAAAAAGAAACAAATCTTAGAGAAAATGGAAGCTATAATAAGATTAGCAAATGAAGATTTATTCATTGCAGGGAACAGGGAACCTACCTCCCCTACTCGAGCATTGATTTTTAAAGGAACAAAATCATCAGCTCGAGTTTCACCAATGTTGACAATTGCAACATCTGCCTTCGCTTCATAAGCGGCTCTGCGGAATTACATTCAAAAATCATAACAATTATGCTTCAAAAAATCTCATTTTATTAGTTCATCTTTCAAGTAGTTCAGCATTTTTGTTTTGGGTAAGTCTGTATATGATAATCCCTTCAGAGAATAGGTTTGCTAATTCACTTTTGGGTTTTGAAAGCATGGCTGTAACACTACTCTGAGGGTTGTTTTTTATGAATCCATAGTGAGTAGGCAGGATTTGGAGTAGAGTTGTCACCGGTGTTTAGGAGTTGTGGCGGGCATGGATAGAACCCATTAATAAACCTCATGAGGTCATATCTAATGAGAGTTGTATGAAATTGAAATCGCCATGTTGAGTAGTTAGATGCGGTAAGCTTGATTTGAGTGTTGGTGTTGATTTCGATGAGGGCTTGAGATTTATCAAATGAGTTAAAAATAAAATGAGCATTAGGGTTGAAGGAGATAGTTGAGGGGGAGCGGGTCATGGGAGAGGAAACTTGATTCGATCAGTCTGTTCTGATATCATACAGAGAAATATAATTTGAAGAGAAAGAATTATTCTTCTTAATTTTGTATTACAAGCTTTGTACAATATTTATTGATGTAAAATATTGAAGAAATAATGTTAATTTAATGTGTATAGTGTATACTAAATAAAAGATAATCAAAAGGAAAGTGAATTAACACCCTTAATAAATGTCAATTTAATACATAGACTACATGAAAGGAAACCAAAAATAAGGAATTAATTGATTTATTTAATTTATCTCATACCAAGTTCCATGAGAGCCTATTCACTTGTATTGATAATTGATATGAGTCTGAATAGCTATTTTTATTATTTTAATATTTTATCATTGTTCTTTTTATTCTATATTTCTTTATAATTTGTTCACTCATGTGGTTGGATTTGCTCAAAATTCATACAATCTGGAATTTTTTATTATGACATATTTTTTTTCCTAATTATTGCGTTTCACTTTTCCTAATTATGATTTTACATGTGAAATTTCTTATACGTGCTCATTAAATTATTATTTGTGCAAATTTTGAGTGCTTTCTAATTACATCAAGATGAACACATATTTGCAGCAAAGTTACACAAATAAAGTTGTGCTTGTTCACTTTTCTGCATGCATGAATAATCTCATGAACATGTAAGTTTTAATGGCACAAACAACACGTCCAATTATAGTGAAAATATCATACATGTAGCTTATACATGGTAGAAAAATAAGTTGTTAGATTAGTGGAATTTGACATTTATTATTGTTTTGAGGATTCTTTTAAAATTTGGCTAATAATATTTAATGTCAATTAATATTATTTTGAAACAAAGGGGGTAATAAATACCTGAATGGAGATGAGTATTAGAAGTGAATTGCAGATAATTGAAGACTTGGAAGGATTTAAACACACGAAAGAAAATTAAAGAGGGTAAATTACAGTTGTTTATGGCAATTGTATTATTTTCTTTTCATTTAAATTCTAAATGTAATACTTTGTATATTTTGTTATTTATTTATTACGTGCAAGATGATGTCAATTTAAAATGTATATGTGATGATGAAAATTAGACATTAAAATTATTATGTAGTATGAATGTTTATGTATGTGTGAAAGGTACATATCAATACATGCAAAAGTGTATATATTATTTAAAATATTTGTAAAGGTATATTTAAAGAACAATGAAATGAATGAATTAACTTATCTTATGTAAATGAAAGCATAAATGAAAAGGAAAAGAAACATGCATACTGTTTATAGGAGTTCACCCCCTTATGATACTAACTAGGAACGCAACGTACTCGTACACATTAAATGAAAAAGGAAATAAAAATAAAAAAGAAAATTATTATACATTTATTGGTGGAAAATTATAGACAGTGCTTCTATACTAAATGAAAAAGGGAAAAATGAATAATTGAAAAATGAATAAATATTATTTGACGAGGAATATGTTATTTGATAAATATATAAAAAGGATTATGTCATATGAAATGGAAATGATATATAGATATGTATATCTATGTTAACTGCAAAAGAAAGCTAAAGGAATATAATTATTTTATGTATGTACAGTTGATATGCTGCAAGTGTGATTATCCACTAAGTCTAATATGTAAACTCAAACTATTGAATTAAATTTCCGAGTAAATCTTCTGAAAAGTAAAATGAATGAAAGAGAGGAATATGTGTACAAAAGAAAAAGCTCGAATGTGTGATGATGATGATTTTCATAACTAATAGCAAAAGTTTAATAAATCTACCTTACGAGTCTAAATGCCGACATTGTCATTAGCGATGAACCCAGAACAAGAAAAGCATCTGATGATTTTGCAGCTTCCATTGCTTTGTCAGCTGTGTCTTTAGGAACATTATCGCCAAAAAACACCACCTTGTAGAGCTCAAAAAGAAAGAAAATTATTGAATTCAAAATTAGCAATTATAGCACAGACAACGTGCATTGGCTAATCATTATCAACTAGAAGCTACCAAGCTTAAAGCAAATATCAACCAGGTAATTCATTATTTTCTTTCTCAATTAAGATAGAAAGCAAACATCTCTTTGCGAAATCATTTTGTATTAGTATTTAGATATACTGCTTCGTCCTTGCAAAGGATATAATTGATTTATCGTGCATGCTAGTCAATTATACTTGAATTAAGATATACCAAATAATCATAACAAAAGACTAAATGTTAACCCTTCCTCTCGATCTAGAATATGATGCTTACATCAGGTTTTAGCATGCCACCACATTGATGGCAGTCAGGAATAATAAAATCCTGCTCCCAAAACTTCTCATCGATTTCAATGTCTCCGTCAGGTCTTTGCTGCATACCAAAGTTCTTATCTGAACCCGGAGCTCCATGCTCCAGTCTTTCAATAGCTGAAGCCCACTACAACAGATATTAATCATCATCATGTGTATATGGAGCAGCAATATTACAAACAAAATCATAATATTGATTCGCAACTATGCTTCATTACGATTAGAGGTAGAAGATAAATATCTATGTCAAGGAAAACATGAGCCGTCCACACTCCACAATTCCTTGACAGAAACTAAATGCCCTGTATGCCAACAGAAATCATGAGGTGGGCGACTATGGTTGGATCGTTGGAAGAATCGGACTAACAAAAAGTAAATCTCAATCCAGAGAACAAAGATAAACACTAAGCTTCAAAAGTTTTAAAAAGAGATAATATTCATCAATGATCCTCTCCTTACAATATCTTGTTTATATAAGCTACTAAGAAGATTCTAGAAGTATTGTAACAAACTATAGTAAGCTAGTCCTAAGGAAAACTTAAGCTATGATGTTTCAAATCAAATCAGGTGCCAAATGGTAGCACAAAAGCAAAGCCCATGAACTGAAGATGCATCACAGCAGGACCAGCACCTCAAAATTTTCGAGTAACAGTAATTTGTTTCAATATTCAACCAATTTAACATTGGCACATAGATCAGATTGGTCGGACTAAATGATGGAATTGGTTTGTTTGATATTGATCATCACACACAAGCATATGGTCTGGGACAGTTAGTAGAGATGGGAGAAATAAAATTTGTTTCCAATGCAGTTACCATTTATAAGAAGAATTAAAAATAATGTTCCAAGAGCAATGCATGCACCTCCTAAAATAGCAACGAAATAGACGGGCTATAAATCAATGTAAGTTAGTTGAGCGCTCTAAAATCGACATTTGACATGCCACAAAACGCTAAAGCAAAGCTCTTGTTTCCTTTCCCTTCAAATACTTGGGCATTCCTTTAGGTTTCAAAAAGCCTTCAGAAGGCTTTTTGGAATCCTCTCATTCAAAACATCCAAGCCAAATTATTTTCCTGAAAGAGTAAACTTCCATTTAAAGGGCATGGAATTCAGGAATAGCACTTATCAATTTCGTGCTCACTTCCGTTCGTCTTAATTTCTTCTCACAGTTTTGGATTCCTTCTTGAGTTAATGAAAAAAATTATGGATTTAGAAGGAATTTGTAGACCAAAAGATAAAGATGATAGCGTGATGGAAAATTTCCATATGATTCTACACATTCAAAAAGTTTTACATAGACTTTTCAAAAGACATTGAATATTAGATAAGACGCTGCCTATAGATTTCACCCTCTAACTAGGACTATATGATTTCGTTCAAAGTGTCTCATAGGAGCAAGCCACAATAGTTAATTATTCACTCAATCATAATCTGTCACTTTTGATCAAGGTTTTTCTATAAGCTCTGTGATGTTTTGCTTTTAGCAGCAACAATTTCGATTGGAAAAATAAGATATCGCTACGAACTTAGAGCAAATTGTGGCATCAAAGATAATGATCTCAATTAAGATCCTATAAATTATGTTATCCTAAGTTATCAAGGACCATAGTCTACACAATTAGGGGATATTTGACACAACCCGAATTGAAAAATTCTTGTTAGCAACTACATATTGTGCCATCAAAGAAGATCTTGTAGATTGGGAGTGAGAGTATGCCAAGGGGTCAATTTTAGCCAATCTTAGCTAACATAGGGCTTCATACCCTAATTCTGTTTTATGCTCACGCCTCATAGGCATAATATGATGGCATTTTCATTATTGAGCTAACCAAACTAATCAAGAGACACATGCAACATCCTTATTTATATGAAATGAAATTTTTTAGTAATGATCATATAAGTATACTTAATATGATATTGATTTTATTTATTTTCACTTTATATGTTTAGCAGCTCATATGTTGAGGATGAGATGACTAGGATTAGGTTTTAATTATTCAATTAGGTCATGAGGTGTGACATAAAGCTTGTAACTATAAGTTAGCTGGCCGAAGTCATCACAGGCCCACAGCTATTATGGCCCAAGGGACTCCAAGGGATCTAACATTCGTCCCTACGAACTCTCCCATCATTCCTTGGAACTCAATGATGAGAATAAATAATGTTATATGTTATATATTAAATTACCAGTGAAACTGTATTGTTTTAATTGTGTTGTGCAGGAAAACTATATGAAAGGCATGAAATTCCAGGTATTATACAGCGTCGCGGCGTCGGACCCTATACCACCACGACGCCATCATTGACATCGTTTGGGCACCCAACATGGATATGGCGGCACCCAGTCTCTGTTTGATAGTGTCACGGTGTCGTAGGACTCAGTGCTGCAAAGTCTAGTCTCTATATGACGCAACACCAATTTTAAAGGCCGCCAAGCCGATGGGAGTGCCACGTGGATGACACAGCGCTCAACTATCAGCAGGGCCGCAGAGCTACAGTTGTAACCGACCAAGACACGATATGTCAGTGAAGCGATGCGTCTATTCATTAAACAGAAGGTCCACGTCAGCAAGTGCCGCAGAGGAGGAAATTCTTCAGTGATGCGGCATTAGTTTATTTTAAGGGCGCCGCGACACAAGTGACTAGAGCGTCGCGGCGCAAGAGTCCATTTTCTGTGGTTTTCTATAAATTGTCTGTTTGTAATACAAGTAAAGGAGTTCAGTCATTTAGCTAATTTCAATCTTCATACTACTTCTCTGCAAATTCCTTATGAGTGACAACTAAGGGAATTCATGGAGCACTAGATCCATTTCATTAGAGTGTTTGGTCAATATTTGTGGAAGCAATTAGATAAGTTCAAGGAGGAGTGCAAAGGAGATCTATGAACCCAGCCGGTGATATCTTTAATTCGATATTGTTCGCTCCGAAAAAATAAAAATTATTTGCAATAAAGATATGTGAACCTCGCTCTCACGATTTTATGGTTCTTTTTATTTTTTTTTCGAAGGTAGATTGAGTTTGATATTTAATCAGATTTCCCCTGAGAGTGATATCAAGGTTTATTAAGATCTGAGTTCTACTTCCTATGGGCACAAGCCCTCATAGTTAATTACCCCTCCTAACGTATTAAAAGAGCACTCTCGATTAAGGATGAAATACACTTAGCTTCATGCAAGGAGTGTGTGAATGTGCAATAGAGATTTAAATTTAGTTATTGGGGAATGAAGGTACACCTGATCAAGATCCCATGGTTCCGTCATCCCGGTCATTACCGTGGGTTCAGTCTACAAACACTAACAATCATTGATTGTAGTGTCTAGGGAATCTGATTAGCAGCCATGAGTTGCCTCCTCTTAGAGATCTCGAGTAGACTGAAGTGGAGATGTGTGAATTTTTTATTTAGTTCAGTTTGGGTTGGGGCTTATGGCTTCCTTAGAAGCTGTTCATTAATTTATTTAGTTTGGGGCTTACAGCTCCAATTAGGAGTTGCCCGTTAATTTATTTAGTTTGGTGCTTACGACTCCAATTAGGAGTTGCCTGTGTGATTAGAATTGGGAAGGGACTTATAGCTTTCATTTGAAAGTAGCCCTAATAGTGGGTCTTACGACCTCTATTAGAGGTAGCCCGAAAAATTTTGGTTGAGTAGGTCTTATGGCTTCCTTAGAAGTTGCCTAATGGCGGGTCTTACGATCTAGCCCTGTAAGCTAAGTGGCCCATATCATTTATCTCTTCACGTTCAACTAAGCAGTTCGTGATGCATATGCTCTTAATAGCATCGATATAAAAAAGAATCATTAGAAAACATATTGTATTTACATTCCATCAACCCAAAACATTTTATCCAAATAGTATTTCATTTATTTATTTATTTATTTAAGTGATTGAATCTCCACCAAAATTTATTTTTATTGAGTAGGATAATTATTGTAATTATAGTAGACATTATTAGTATTTGTATGTAAACATTCTTACTCATGGGATTGATATTCTACTCTAGCACTATATTATTTGATTCAGCACGTATATTTGCATATATTAAGTCTGATTTTTATAATTTTTATATCAAATAAAATTTAAACATTTTTTAGGTATTGATGGAGTCGTAAATTATTTTCACAATTATTTAAGTTACTCCATCACTACCATTACTCACCAGTGCAGACTTGCACTATGACACAACTTTCAAAGGCTTGTTCAACTCATTGGCCCAACAAACTTGCCTAGAGAGGAGGCCACGTCAAAAATAAGGTTCCACATGTACATCATTCAGTTAGTTCGCATGTCAGATCAGTTTATAACAGTCACATAATGCATTATTTTTAATATTTTATTATATATGTAGCTTTTCTTGTATCCCTATAAATTAAGAGTGAAGAGTAATATTTAAAATTTTTTGGTGTTGTTTGGACATTCTCTGAGATAATAGAACTTTCTACTGACCATCCATATTCACTAAATTCCTTCACTTAGTTTTCTACCCCAACATGCTAACAGGGTCGAGTGTCATCCACGAAAAAATTTGTATCCAAAAAGTATACTAAACTCTCTTTATATTCCCTACATAAATGTTTCTCTCAAACATTCTCTAAACACATTCGGAAACTCATGTCATAGACAACACCACATCACCATATCCTGCTTGAACTTGGTTTTGGGTACTTTTATGGAAAATATTAATTAATCCAATGACAATATAATTTCCCTATAATTTTTTTATCATTAAAACATGGAAATTGAAAAGTTGCAAACAAAATTTGATGCATCAGCAACAGAGTGATTAATATTCCAACTAGCATTGCAGGATAATAAGATTAAGCAGTTAATATTGCATAGCATGAAAATTCAGCATTTTGGGCAATCCTGCTATATATCAAAGGTCATACCTTTGGGTTGAGGGCCTTTACTTGATCTTGAAATGAATTTCGGTCAACAGAAATAGCACAATTTAAGCACACTACAGTATAAACAGTACCATGAAGCTCAAGAGGTTCGCTGCCAGCACGATGATGCAGCCTGACATATAATAGAATGAGATAATAACAATCAAGGTCTATTTTCTATTGATGATTGATTAGGCTATAAAAGTAATAGTTCAACCTGTCAACATTTTGGGTAATCATGAAATTAACTCTACCAGCTTTTTCCAAGGTTGCGAGTGAAATATGGCCTTGACTTGGCTGTGCAGCAATAAACCTTCTCCATCCAGCATAACTCCTAGCCCAATATCTCCTGCGGGCACGACTGGAGCGGACAAACTCCTGTTTAGCAGAAACAGAACCACATCATTTTTAATAGCAAGAACTTTTGAAATACCAGGTCAATTACAGCAGCCAGTTGTTGATCGGCACCCATCTACATATTCTCACAAAATGCTAGTCATTGAAAAATTGTATTTATGTTTATTTCCAGAGAGCATGGCCTCAAATGCCTAAGCATAGAAGAAATTTCTGTGAAATACACTAAAGAGTCCTCATGCCAAGCCAAGACCACCTATTTTGTAATTTTTGCAACTTTTCAAGAGGATCTAATCATTTTTTGAAAATTGTTAGAAATAGGTCCTGTTTTAAGTTATGTTGATCCGCAAGTTATCACATCACTGTAAATCTCTATAAATAGAGGTCAATATATTAGGAGGCCTGAAGAGCCCATTGAATTAAAGGAATTTAGAATTTTGGAATTCCTATAGTTCCTTCCCTCACCTCCCCTCCCTCTCTCTCTCTTCCAAGAAGCTCAAGCTTCCTCCCAATAATTCATAACAAAAGAAAATGATGTATATCATAAGACTAACATTCACTTTCCATTTCTTAAACCTATATTTCACTATCACATATTTTGGCAAAACATGTTCATAAATAGCATATAAAAGAAAGACACTTACCTGATGAGTAATTGGTTTAAAACCAGAGCTATACGCTCCATTTGGGCTGCAAAAGAACTTTTTATTCAAGTTAGCACACAAAAGAACAAAACTGAAGTCAATCTTTGCATTATAAAATGGTTATATCTACACATTACATAAGAAACATTTGCATACCTCCTGTAATCAGGAATTCCAGATTCAGTGCTTAGTCCTGCTCCAGTCAATACCATAAGCTTGCGGCTGAAGGAATTGGTTATTGATAAATCCATATTGCTTAAATACTATAGCAAACAACAATGGAAGAAGTAACCTAAGTTTATGGCTTCGTTTGGGATGGCTTTCTTACTGCTTCTTAAAGCAGCTTTCTAGTAAATTTAAAAGCAGCTTTCTACTAAAAAAATTTACTAGAAAGCTGCTTTAAGAAGCAGAAAGAAAGTTGTCCCAAACGAAGCCTATGTTACATCTGCTTCTTGATCAATGGGTTATTGACCGCATGTGGCATCTTTAACCATACCTCCTATCAAAAAATTGATATAGACGGTTCAAGTCTATCATGTTCGGAGGTTTTGAATCAGGAACAATCTTCTTATCTCTTAAAAACTGGACCAAAGATTTACTCTCATTTTTCTGTTTGACTTCAGAAGTAGAATGGCAGCAGGATGCTAGCAATTGTCTTACACTGAATTGAAGATGAGAGCTCCTGCTCCTTTTAATAGAAAGCAGACTACAATTCCCACCTGATTATATACCGCACTCACATAATGAAATAAAATCCTGAAAACTATAATAATAAAGCTGAAGAAATTTTATTTAGAAAAAAACGAATTTAGAAACAAACTTGCCTCTAGACATTCTTCCAATATTTTTTAATCCCGACAATTGCCAGATCTTCAAAATATATAGAAAAGTTAGTACAGAGTAAGTTACGAATAGAAATTTACTAACACCATACACTCAACACTAACCAAAAAGTTTCTACGAACTATTATTAAGGAAAGGGGAAATATCTTCAAAATTTTCTGGCAAGGGAACAAGTTGATCACATCAACCGATAAAAAAAAAACATTTGTATTCATACCTGAATCTACATTCCTCGTATAGTTCAACGAAATTCTTCATACTTATCCTTGTTATAATTAATCAATATTTTCTTGAAAATAGTTGGGTTTTGTCAAGCAAGCTACTCAAATTTATGAATAAAACCACCATCTCCACTTACCCGCATTAATTTCATGCATTTATCCTACTCAAATTCAAATTCATGGAGATTCAAAACACCCTCGCAAAGTTCAACTAACCAAAAGTTGGCATGTCTACTCCATCTCAACGACTCCAAATTTAACAACGGAGAAAAAAATCCAAAATCTCGCCAAGTAATAAGCCATCAACAAGAAAGAAACCCTGAAATACGAATAAGTATGGGGAAGAGGGGATAAAAGAAAGATTTACCGCTCCTGAGAAGTTAAGGCTCAGAATCGCCGCCGCCATGCCGGAGAGAAGAGAGGAGGAGGATGGGTTAGCTCGGCTTTGGATGTAAAGATGAGGAAAGGGAAGAGAGCGCGAGCGATCCAACGAACGTTGGCCAAAGTGATGCCAGAAGAGAGGGTAGCGGTGCCCGGCTGTGTCGACCTCGCCATCTACTGAACCACGTTGCTCGCCGCCGCCAGCTTGTTTAAGGGCTCGGCTGTACTATGCATAACAGCGTACAGCCGTATAAAACTAAATTATATTATTATTATATATAAGTGTAATAATTAAAATATGTTATATGTGAAAAACAATATATATATATATATTTATTTATTTATTTATTTATTTATATATATATATATTTCGGCGGATTTTTTAAAAGAATCACCGTTTATGATTCATTTAGTCTAATAAACGTAATTTAAAAAAAAGGCTAAAAAAGCAAAAATAAAAAATAAAAAACAAATAGCTTCGGAAATTTTTAAAAATCTCAAAATGAATCAAATTTTCTGAGAAAATCCATATTTAATTTACATTTTTATGAAAAATATAATTTCATTTTGCGTTTTTTATATGAAAATCATATTAAGAACTTAAATTAATATATACTTGTTGCGGGCTAGAAATTACGCGGCGATAGAGATTTGATCCTACGTCTTAGCGTTGTACGTATAACTAGCACACACAGAGAACACAAATAATTTTTTACGTGGAAAACCCTTGAAAGGGAAAAACCACGAGGCCTAGCCCAGTTGAAAATGGTTCTACTAGATTTTGAGCTGGTTACAAAGGACTGAACCACCTCCAGGGGTGAACAGATTACAATCAATTACTTAAAAAAGACGTCGAGTCTTTGACAGGACGTAGGGACTGGATGTCGGGCCTTGAACGAGACGTCGGGTCTTTGGCAGGAAGTAGAGACTGAGTGTTGGGCCTTGAACAAGACGTCGGGTCTTTAGCAGTACGTAGGGACTGAACGTTGGGCCTTGAACAAGACGTCGGGTCTTTAGCAGTACGTAGGGACTGAACGTTGGGTCTTAAGGTGGTGGTCCGGCGAGGTTCCTGCGGTGGTCCGACGAGGTTCCTGCGGTAGTCCGGTGGTGGTCCGACGAGGTTCTTGCGGTGGTCCGGCGGTGGTCCGGCGAGATTCTGCGGTGGTCCGGCAGTGGTCCGGCGGCTGTCGAGGGGGAACTCCTTCCTTCTTTTCTCTTCTTCTCTCTCTTGCTTGGATCCTCTCTTGTGAAGAATGAGGGCTCTATTTATAGATTTTCTGGAGTGGCATGGCCCGTAAATAGGCGTGAGATCAGGGGCGAATAGGGAGTGGTTAAATGGACGGTCGATATTGAATCCTATGGTCGTGCACCGTTCGTTGGCCATTTGGAGGCCTTAATGATGTCGGAATTTAGTTATCTTAGGCTCGTTGGATTCGTCTCGTCGAGCCGTTCGATTCAAGTATAAGCTCGTCAAAATCGGAGACCGTTTGGTAACTCAAATTGCTATTTGAACCTTCCAACAGCGCTTTGAACCCTTGATTCGGACTCATTTGGGCTCGGATTGAGTCGATCTTGGTGTCGTTGGGTTCGTATTTCCTAGACGCTCAGTTTGACTATAAACTCGTTGAAATCGGAGTTCGGATGCTCCCGGATTTAATTTTTGAAGTCTCCAACTAGCTTTTGTCTCGAGATTCGTGCATGATCAAGCTAATTTTGTGATGACGTATCAGTTGCCCCCCTATTTTCGGACGTCGAAGATCCAGAAGTCCGAAAATATAAGTGTCGACAATTTGCATAGGCCGAAATGCCAGAAAATGCATTCCGAAAATTAATGGCTTGCTCAAATTTGATCATAGAGGCCTTGTTGAGCTCCGAAAGTGTCGGAATCGAGTCCGGAACGTCGAAAAACATGTCCGGGGACCCCAAAAATGTCAAAATCAGAGCTTTCGGGACGAAAATCGGGCCCAGAATGGGCTAGGCGGCCGGACCGGCCGGACCGGCCGGACCGGCCGGCCGGCCACCGCCGCCGCCGCCGGCGTCGCCGGCGGGACCACCGGCCCGCGCTGGATCACGCGCGGCGGCCCGCTTGGGCCGCCCGACCCGCCTGGGCCAGCGCTCGCGGGCTCGCGCTCCAGCACGCGTGGCGGCCCGCCTGGGCCGCGCATGCGGCCCGCGCTGCAGCCTGCGCGGCGGCCCGCCTGGGCCGCCTTGGCCGCGCCTGCGGCCCGCGCTGCAGCCCGCGCGGCGGGCTGCTGGGCCCGCCTTCGGCCCGCGCCGTGGCCCGCCTGGGCCGCCTGGGCCCGCGTGGTCAGCCCTTCTGGAAGCTTCCCACCGCCTCTTTGAGTGAACAGACGGGTCGGTTCGGGCCCACCGACCTAGTGGGCCCCACCTGCGTAGAAAAATTGATTTTTTGGCCGGAAAAATTCCTAAAAAATCCCAAAAAATTACGAAAAAATTCAAAAAAATTTAGAAAAATTTGGAAAATTAGAAATTTCAGAAATATCCTTCCTTTCTCCCAAAAAACTATAAAAAGGGTCTTAGATCCTTAAGAAAATTCATTCCTTTCTTCTTCTTCTCCTGTTTTCTTCTCTTCCTCTCCTCCTCTCTTCTAATCTCCCTCTGTCCTTTCTATTGAGGCCTTCCCTCAGTTTTCTGAGGCCCCTCTCTTGGTAAGGAAGTCCGGAGATTCTTTTCTTTCCCCATCTCCCTCTGTCCTTTCTATTGAGGCCTTCCCTCAGTTTTCTGAGGCCCCTCTCTTGGCAAGGAAGTCCAGAGATTCTCTTCTTTCCCCATCTCCCTCTGTCCTTTCTATTGAGGCCTTCCCTCAGTTTTCTGAGGCCCCTCTCTTGGCAAGGAAGTCCGGAGATTCCCTTCTTTCCCCCTACACCTTTTTAGAGAAATGTCAGGTGATCGCCCCCCACCGAGAGATCCTGCGATCCGGGGAGACCCCGTCGCACCGCATGATGGCGAGCGAAGGCCAAATAGGGAGTTGGATGAGACAGCGCCGACTGTTACAAATGACTTCCTATTCCTTTTTCGCAAGAATTATTACTTCCCGAATGATGTGAAGACGATGGTCCCGAGGATGTCTGATCGGGCGAATCTTCCTCCTCCTGGGTACGTGACCGTTTCCGAGGCCCACTTGCGGGCTGGTTTACGCTTTCCACCTCCTACTGAGCTGATCGAAGTCTTACAAAGGTGCGGTGTGAACCTATTCCAACTTTCATTTAGAGCAATATCAGTGGCTATGGGATTGATTGCTCTCTTTCGGGATCGGGGAGCTACTATGACCCCGGAGCATCTTTCACGGATGGGCAAGCTCACCAGTGATACGTCTGGGCGTGTGACTTTCAGATCAAAATGGTTGGATGTACGTACCCGCGATCCTTCAAAGAATTGGGTCAATGCTTTCTTTTTTGTGAAGAATGATTGGGGCTTGATAGAGAAGTGGGGAAAGATGAGGGATTTGCCATCCCCTCTACATGTCAGCGAGGAAGACATAATGAGGATCCTGAAAGTTCCCGATCTTGAACATCTTCTATTTGAGGTTCGTCATATGAGCAAATATACTGAAGAAGAGTTCTTATTCAAGGTTGGGATTTCATTTCATACTGGGAGGTTTGATGCAAGAAAGTTGAAGCCGACATCCAGGATTCCTGAGCCTCCTGCCCCTGCTTCAAAAGCGGCTCCCAAACGACCGGCTAGAGGCGACGACCCCCAGGTTTCGAAGAGGAAGAGGTTGGAAGAGATAACCACTGATAAGACCCCACCTGACTCTTCCCCAGCCAAGCTGCATATCCCTGAGGATGTCATGAATCATCAATGCCTCGGACATAACAAGACCAGTAATTTGGTGAGTAACATCTCTCAATATTTTTTTATCTCATTTGCTTCTGAGGTGACTTCTAATAAACTTTTCTTTTTATTTCAGCTGTCACGCATTGGGATCGAGATTAATGACTGGAACAATGAGTTTGTTAAGATCAAGTATCTTCAGGGGGAGTTCAAGCGGAAGTATGAGCAGAAGGTTAAGGAGGTGAAGGTGCTTGAAGATGAGTTGAGCGATTGCAGGACTGAGCTTGCCAACACAATGCGCTCTGTATCTCTCCAGAATCGGCAGGCAGATCGGCATCAGATAGATCTTGAGGAGGCTCAAGCGACGATCATCAGGCTTTTGAAGGAGCAGAAAGTTTCTGAAGAGAAGATAGTGTCGCTTGAGGTGAAGGATAAGAAGTCCCAGGCCATTATAGCTGAGAAGGAAGCTGCCTTGTCTAGCCTAGAACCTTCCATAGTTATTGAAGACTTTAAGAAGTCCATAGCATTCAAGACTATCGTCCAGGATCACATTGAGGAAGCCCGAGATCACATCTATGCCATAGAGGTGAAGGGTTTGGAGCAGCAGTGTACTGATGATGGATTTATTAGAGGCTTCTTTAAGGGAGTTCGCTTGATGCAGCGAAAGACCGGAGTTTCAGCCGAGGAGGTGACCCCTAGCCAGGCTTCAGCTGACTTTCCTTCAGGCTCTGATGGTGATGAGGTAGAGAGTGATCTACTGAAGGTCCTTGATCTTGATGCAGATGATGAGATAGTAGATGTTGAGTAGGTTTTCTAGTTCCTGTTATCTGTATTAGTTTGTCTTTTTAGCGATTGTGATGTATCTGATGTTTGTATTGTTGTGTGATTTCTATTTTGACTTAGTAGTTGATTATTGTTCCGTTGTTATATGACTTTTGATATTATGATGTATTTATCCATCCTGAGTAAATTTTATTCATGTTTGCTTAAGGTATTTGTCTTCCAACTTGTGCTTAAAAGTTTAGAATGATCCTCTAAGGATGTGCGGTTTACTCTAAGTTGTACGTCAGAGCCTTGCTTGATGACGTCAACCTGTAGAAGAGGTTAAAAGAATCTATAAGAGATGTAAGACCTATCCGAGGTTGTGAGTCAGAGCCCTGCTCGATGACGTTAACCTGTATGAAAGAGGTCGGGAGAATTCACCTAGGATGTAAAACCTATCCGAGGTTGTGAGTCAGAGCCCTGCTCGATGACGTTAACCTGTGTGGAAGAGGCCGAAAGAATCCACCAAGGATGTAAGACCTATCCGAGGTTGTGTGTCAGAGCCCTGCTCGATGACGTTAACCTGTGTGGAAGAGGTCGGGAGAATCCACCAAGGACGTAAGACCTATCCGAGGTTGTGTGTCAGAGCCCTGCTCGATGACGTTAACCTGTGTGGAATAGGTTGGATCGAATCCTCCTAGGATTGATCAGCTAACGATTGAACAATGATCATTTACTACTCAAACATATTAAAGTTCATAACTTAACAAAGTCTTTACTGTCATTAAACAAAGAACATTGCTCCCAAAAACAGTTTAAGGGAGAAGGAAACTAGAAACACCACAAACAGAGTCCGAAATTAAAGACATGTACAGTAAGCAAAAGACATACAACATTCTAAAACAAACGGCACTATTACGCTCTACTGATAGTATTTACGGAGGTTCTCGATATTCCAAGTTCGAGGAAGCATCTTCCCTTCAGCATCCTTTAATTTGAAAGTTCCTGGTTTCACCATAGCTGCTACTAGGTATGGACCTTCCCAGAGGGGGGAGAGTTTATTTCGTTGAGGGCCTTTGCCTGCTGCCTCAATGCTGCGTAGGACCAGATCTCCTACCGATATATGTCGCGGCTTCATCCTTCTGTTATAGTGACGGGCAACTCTCTGGTGGTAGGCAGCAACCTTAAGTATTGTCCCGTTTCTTACTTCTGGAAGGAGGTCTAGGTTGTGCCTGAGTTTTTCGTCGTTGGTATTGGAGTTGAAAGTTTGTACTCTATGACTGGGGACTCCAATGTCAACTGGAATGACAGCCTCTGTACCAAAGCAGAGGTTATATGGCGTCTCTCCTGTTGGAGTCCTTGCTGTCGTACGATAGGCCCAAAGGACGTTTGGGAGCTCGTCAGCCCATTGCCCCCCAGCCTTCTCCAGCCGTGTTTTCAGTCCTCTTAGAATGGTCCGATTAGTAACTTCTGTCTGTCCATTAGTCTGAGGATGAGCCACAGCCGTGTGTACTAGATGAATGTGGAGATCTTTACAAAATGTGGTAAAGACCCTTCCGGTGAACTGTGTCCCGTTATCAGTAATAACTTTTGCAGGAATGCCAAAGCGACATATTATGCTCTTCCACAGGAACTGTTTGGCATTTGCTTCAGTGATCTTTGCTAGTGGTTCTGCTTCTACCCATTTCGTGAAATAGTCGACAGCCAATATGATGAATTTTCGTTGTCCCGTGGCCATAGGAAATGGTCCCATTATGTCGATCCCCCATTGGGCAAAAGGCCAGGGACTCTGTAATGTCGATATCTCTACGGCGGGTAGATGAGTGAGGTTAGCGTGCAACTGACAGTTGTTACATTTCCGTACAAGTTCTAATGCGTCCTGTTTTATCGTCGGCCAGTAGAATCCTTGTCTCAGGACCTTTTGGGTCAGTGCCCTTCCACCCAAATGTTCCCCACAAATGCCCGAGTGTACTTCGCGAAGTGCATAGTTTGCCTCTGAAGGAGGAAGACATTTGAGGTATGGCCCTGTGAAAGATCGTTTGTATAACTCTCCGTTAATAATGGTGAAGTTGGCTGCTTGCCTTCGAAGCCGTACTGCCATAGCTGGGTCTTCAGGGAGAGAGCCTTCTTGTAGGAGAGCAAGAATGGGGTCGATCCAAGAAGTTTCTTTTGATTCATCTATTGATTGAAGTACCCATGAGCCTTGAATGCTCGGGAAGTGGATCTCCTCAATAAATTTTCTTTTGAAAACATCTCCCGTTGTAGAAGTTGCTAGCTTGGAGAGTGAGTCTGCCCTTGCATTTTGCTCTCGAAGGATATGGATGACCTGATGCTTTGCTATTTGAGCCAACAAGGTTTTAACTATCTGGCAGTATTTAGCCAAAAGTGGATTGTGAACATTGAATTCCCCTTCCACTTGAGAAGCAACCAGTTGGGAATCAGTGTGAACCACTAAGTCTTGGATTTCGCAATCAATTGCCAATCTTAATCCAGCGATTAAAGCTTCATATTCAGCAACATTGTTTGTTGTCGGAAACTTCAGTCTAAGCCCGTATTCGAGTGTGGCTTTCTGCGGGGAGATTAATAAGATTCCAGCGCCAGCACCAGAACTCCCAGAAGCTCCGTCTACATATAATGTCCAGCAGGAAGAGGAAGGAGACACATCAGGCGATTCCTCGGAGGTGTAGCTAGTACATTCGACCACAAAATTGGCAAGCACCTGTGACTTGATGTCAGGTCTAGGTAAGAACTGTATATCGAACTCTCCAAGTTCTACGGACCATTTGATCAATCTTCCGGATGCCTCGGGTTTTTGAAGAATATTTTTCAGCGGTAGGTTTGTATAAACCCTGATTGCGTGTGCCTGAAAATAAGGTCGTAACTTCCTAGCTGAGAAGACTAATGCTAAGGCTGTTTTGTCTGCCAATGGATAATGCATCTCAACATCTGAAAGTATCTTGCTGATGTAATAGACTGGGCGTTGAATTGAATCATCCATCCGAACCAAGACCGAACTTATAGCCTGAGAAGAGACAGCCATGTACATATACAAAATTTCCCCTGGAATTGGCTTTGAGAGTAGCGGTGGTGAAGCTAGATAAGTCCGGAGTTGTTCAAAAGCCTCTTGACATTTATCAGTCCATTGGAATCCTGAGCTACGAGCCCCTCTGAGGATCTTGAAGAAAGGCAAATATTTATCTCCCGAACGAGCCAGAAATCGAGAGAGTGCTGCAATCCTTCCATTCAGTCTCTGAACTTCTTTGATATTTCTGGGGGGTAGCATGTCCCTTAGGGCCTTGATCTTTTCCGGGTTGGCCTCAATCCCTCGGTGAGTAACCATGAACCCTAGAAACTTTCCTGAGGTGACTCCAAATGCACATTTGGAGGGGTTGAGGCGCATGTTGTAAGATCGGAGGAGGTTAAAACATTCTTCCAAATCCGAGATATGCTGAGATTTCTCGAGGCTCTTCACCAGCATATCGTCCACATAGACTTCCATGGTACGCCCAATAAGGTTCTTAAAAATCTTATTAATAAGTCGTTGATAAGTTGCCCCTGCATTTTTGAGCCCGAATGGCATTACCAGGTAACAATATAACCCTTTATCTGTTTGAAAAGATGTTGCCTCCTCATCGGCAGGATCCATTTGTATTTGGTTGTATCCGGAGTAGGCATCCATAAAGCTTAGCATCTGATGTCCGGATGTGGCGTCAACTAGCTGATCGATTCGAGGGAGTGGGAAGCTGTCTTTGGGGCAAGCTTTGTTGAGATCGGTATAGTCTACACACATTCTCCAAGCTCCACTCGTTTTCCGAACCATCACGACGTTGGCTAGCCAAATTGGGTAATGTACTTCCCTTATAAATTTTGCTTTTAAAAGCTTATCAACCTCCTGTTCGATTGCCAGCTGACGTTCTAGGGCGAAGTTTCGTTTCTTTTGAATCACTGGTTTACACGCTGGGTTGATCTTGAGGGAGTGCATAATTACTTCAGAGTTAATGCCGGGCATATCAGCCGAACTCCATGCAAATATATCTTGATTTGTACGTAGAAAGTCTACGTATTCTTTTTTCTCTGTATCTGAGAGGAGTGATCCGATCTGTACTGTTCTCGAGGGATGTTCTTCTGATAAGGAGACACATGTAAGATCCTCTACAGGGGAGGCTCTTTGAGGGGTATCTTTATTCCGAAGATCGAAGTCTTCGATGCTTAGAGTAACTGATGAGTGTGGTTGAGCCTGCCTAAGATAGCATGATTGTGCTACTTGTTGATCTCCTCGTACTGTTCCGATCCCCGATAGGGTAGGAAACTTGAGCTTTAAATGAGGAATTGAAGCAACAGCCCCGAAGATTGTTTGGAGTGGCCTTCCAAAAATTGCATTGTAGGCTGATTCGGACTTTACTACAATGAACAGAATGGGGTGCTCAACTTGACGGGGGAATTCTCCAAGCACAACCGGGAGAGTAATGGTTCCTTCAACTCTTACAGGTCGGTTGTCAAATCCGTACAGTGGACCGACAGCAGGCTGGAGTTTCTCTCTAGATAAGCCCATGCTAAGAAAAGTGGAGTAGAATAGAACATCTACTGAGCTTCCATTGTCTACTAAGATCCTTTTAACATTGTAGCATGGGTCGCCAATTCCTGCACTAATCACTAGTGGATCTTGATGAGGAGTTTTTACGCCTTCTAGATCAGACTCCTTAAAGGTGATGGAGAGATCGACATGAAGCTTTTTTATTGGTGGCTCCTTGTTCTCTGTAATTAGAACTTGACAAGGCGTTGAAGGGCCTCCAGCTATAGTTTCAATTTCGCCGACCATCTGGCGATTGTTTGTTGACTGTTTTTGTTGATCTTGCCCCCCAGTTGGAACAGTTTCTTCTCGAGCTATTGGATTCTTGACGAACTGTCGGAGATATCCTTGTCGGATCAGTCTCTCAATTTCCTCTTTGAGCTGCCTACATGCTTCAGTGGTGTGTCCACGACTGCGGTGGAAATGACAATACTGTTATTGGTTTCCGGTATTAGGCTTTAAAGGGTATGACCACTTTACACTCTCTTGGTCTCGGATGGCCATTAATACATTTGCTCGGGATGTATTAAGTGGCGTGTACTCTTTTTCTTGTCGGGGCTCTCGTCGTGGCTGTGAGGGTCGAGGAGGAAGATTGTAGTTTCCTTGCTTCTTCCTTTGCGAGGGGGGATTCTCCGTCCCTGGGGGATTTTTTCGCTTCCCGGTTGTTTGCTCGAATTGCTTCCTATGAGCATTGATGGCTTCGTCGGCAGTGATTTGGGCCTCTACTCGGTGGATTAAATCCGCATAAGAATGGACCGTTTCTCGCATAAGTGCCGAGTAGAAAGGGCCTGGACGAAGCCCTCCAAGAAATACACCTCGTAGCAATTCGGGATCTACCCCTGGAATTTGTCGGGCTTCTGTAGAAAACCTTTGAAAATACTCTTTGAGAGATTCACCCTCATTCTGTCGTATCCCCGAAAGATGGGAGGAGTCTTTAATCATCCTTCGGTTGGCGACAAATTGCTCGACAAATAATTTGGCCAATTTAACGAATAGTGGAATGGACCGAGGGGGTAGGGAATAGAACCATGTCCGGGCCTGCCCTTTAAGGGTGGCAGGAAAAACTTGACAGAGCAGAGCGTCTGGGGCTTGCTGGATATGCATAATAGTACGGTAGTGGTCGATATGCTCGTAGGGGTCTGAAGTCCCATCATAAGAATCAATATTCGGGAGTTTGAATCTTGCCGGAACGGGATATCGGAGGACAGCTTCGGTGAAAGGTGATGACTCCTGAATGTCCCGTTGGTGAAGGGACTGCCTGATACCCCTTGTGGGGAATTCCTCACTGACTAGTCTCCGTAACTCATGCCGTAGAGTATTACGGGGGAGTTCAGTGTCGTGATGTTGGTCCAAGTCCTCGGGGACGCCCGGCGGTATATGCTGCCGGTAGCCTATGCGTGAAGGATGGGTAGAGCTTGCTGTATCAGCAAGCTCATTCTCTGGACGTGTAGGAGGGCGCATCCTTGGCGGAGGAAGGGGGACTTCGACATGAAGAATGTCTTCGAATCCTGGCTGGTCTCGAGGGAGAAGAGTATCTTCTTGGGGTACTGGTGCTGGTCCTCGAGCTCCCCTTAAGAGCTGAAGGATCTCATTTTGAGATTCCTCCATTTTTCTGATACGCTCTTCTAGGGATGGCCCTGAAGTTCCTTCTCCGGCAGGGTGTCGGTTACCGGGGTGAAAGGAGGCAGATGCCTGTCGTCCTTGATTCAGGGACTGATTCCTGGATTGGTGTGAATTAGAGCGGGAGGTTCCCATGATGCGATGGCTACGCCTGTTGACCATTGGAAGATTCTTTAGTGTATTGGGATTGACTTTCCCACAGACGGCGCCAATCTGTTGCGGGCTAGAAATTACGCGGCGATAGAAATTTGATCCTACGTCTTAGCGTTGTACGTATAACTAGCACACACAGAGAACACAAATAATTTTTTACGTGGAAAACCCTTGAAAGGGAAAAACCACGAGGCCTAGCCCAGTTGAAAATGGTTCTACTAGATTTTGAGCTGGTTACAAAGGACTGAACCACCTCCAGGGGTGAACAGATTACAATCAATTACTTAAAAAAGACGTCGAGTCTTTGACAGGACGTAGGGACTGGATGTCGGGCCTTGAACGAGACGTCGGGTCTTTGGCAGGAAGTAGAGACTGAGTGTTGGGCCTTGAACAAGACGTCGGGTCTTTAGCAGTACGTAGGGACTGAACGTTGGGCCTTGAACAAGACGTCGGGTCTTTAGCAGTACGTAGGGACTGAACGTTGGGTCTTAAGGTGGTGGTCCGGCGAGGTTCCTGCGGTGGTCCGACGAGGTTCCTGCGGTAGTCCGGTGGTGGTCCGACGAGGTTCCTGCGGTGGTCCGGCGGTGGTCCGGCGAGATTCTGCGGTGGTCCGGCGGTGGTCTGGCGGCTGTCGAGGGGGAACTCCTTCCTTCTCTTCTCTTCTTCTCTCTCTTGCTTGGATCCTCTCTTGTGAAGAATGAGGGCTCTATTTATAGATTTTCTGGAGTGGCATGGCCCGTAAATAGGCGTGAGATCAGGGGCGAATAGGGAGTGGTTAAATGGACGGTCGATATTGAATCCTATGGCCGTGCACCGTTCGTTGGCCATTTGGAGGCCTTAATGATGTCGGAATTTAGTTATCTTAGGCTCGTTGGATTCGTCTCGTCGAGCCGTTCGATTCAAGTATAAGCTCGTCAAAATCGGAGACCGTTTGGTAACTCAAATTGCTGTTTGAACCTTCCAACAGCGCTTTGAACCCTTGATTCGGACTCATTTGGGCTCGGATTGAGTCGATCTTGGTGTCGTTGGGTTCGTATTTCCTAGACGCTCAGTTTGACTGTAAGCTCGTTGAAATCGGAGTTCGGATGCTCCCGGATTTAATTTTTGAAGTCTCCAACTAGCTTTTGTCTCGAGATTCGTGCATGATCAAGCTAATTTTGTGATGACGTATCAATACTAAATTATAGACTTATGCGCACAATTTATAGTTATGATTACTAGATACAATCTTTAATGGATCTTACAAATAGTAATCGTGATTTTTTTGGTTAATTTATAACTAAATATATTTTAAAATAAAAAATAAATTTTACATTTTATAATTATTAATATAAGATAAACTATATTTATAAATAAGTTTGTCAATTTATAAAAAAATTTGTAATATACTGAATTTAACAATCATTTTTATTTCAAATTAATTAAAAAATTTTAAAAATTAATTTAAATATTATTATGTTTTAAATTAGTGGAGTATTTGTGAGCTAAATATTTCCTTTTTATATTTTTAGTAGTCGGTGGCCTTATATATATAGAGAGAAATTATGTGAACTATAGAGAAATTTCCACCTTAAAATCACAAGTCAAGTTTTTGCTATTACATCATTAATAGCCGTCGGACAATACCTTCGTTTATTAATATTCAAAGCTTTAATTTTCCCAAAAAAAAAAAAAATCACAGCTTTCATTGACTGAGAATCTGCTTCTTCAAACTTCAAACCTCAGATTCGTTTAAAAACGGTGAACGAAATTCCGCGAAATTTCTACGCCAACACAACAAAATTTCTGCAAATGAGATTGTTACAAGTCAAACAGCGTCTCTGCCTGAAAAATAATATAGAAAAAAAAATCCTTTCTTCGATCAATAACCATTTTCACCCCGATCCAACCCAGCAATCTTCTTACCCAAAGTCCTTTCTTTGATTGGCAACTCAGACACCAGGAAGCAAGAGCGCAAGACAACAGGGAAGAAGATGGGCGATGGTGTTATGCAAATACTAGCAAAGCCAATCCAGCTCGCCGACCAGGTGACTAAGCTGGCCGACGACGTCCACTCCTTCAGGGCTGAGTGCCAGGAACTCAAGTCGAAGACAGACCGCCTCGCCGCTCTTCTCCGACAAGCTGCGAGGGCGGAGCTCTACGAGCGCCCGGCTCGTCGGATCATGGACGACACTGAACAACTCCTCGACAAAGCACTCTCTCTAATAGCCAAATGCCGCGCCAACGGAATCATGAAACGCATGTTCACCATCATCCCCGCCGGCGCCTTCCGCAAGATGTTGATCGGCCTTGACAACTCCATCGGCAACGTATCTTGGCTTCTTAGGGTATCCGCCGCTGGCGACGAGGACGGCGATATGCACCTAGGTCTTCCCCCTATCGCCCAGAACGAACCCATCCTGTTTCTAATCTGGGAGCAGATCGCAACACTGCATACCGGTAACCTCGACGCTCGCGCCGATGCCGCTGCTAGCCTCGTTTCCCTCGCCCGAGACAAAAGGTACGGCACGCTCATTATTGAAGAAGACGGTGTCGGCCATCTTCTCCGGCTTGTCAAGGAGGGGCGGGTTGAGGGACAGGAGAACGCCGCTCGTGCCCTAGGTCTCCTCGGCCGAGATCCGGAGAGTGTTGAACGGATGGTTATCGCAGGCGTCTGTTCTGTGTTTTCAAAGGTCCTTAAGGAAAGTCCCATGAAAGTTCAGGCCATGGTAGCCTGGGCCGTCTCCGAGCTTGCTGCTAATCACCCTGAATGTCAGGACATCTTCGCTCAGAACAACGTCGTCCGCCTCCTCGTCGGCCATCTCGCCTTCGAGACCGTAGAAGAGCATTCAAAGTACACGATTCCTCCTAAGGTCACCTCAATTCATACCGTCGTCATGGCGAATATTACCGCCGATCCGTCCATGGACTCGTCGGAGCAACCCCTGCTTCGCCAGCCCATCCACAGCCAAGCTCGGAAGAACCAGATGCACGACGTCGTCCAGTACACCGTGACCGGCAAAAAAAACTCATCCGATCACCATTCCGTCAACGTCCGGCAGCCGCTTATTGTCAAGGGAAGAGAATTCGAAGATCCGGCGACCAAATCCTACATGAAAGCAATGGCCTCCCGGGCTTTATGGCAGCTCGCCCGGGGAAATTCCACCATATGTAAGGGCATCACGGAATCAAAAGCCCTCCTCTGCTTCGTCGTCCTTCTAGAAAAGGGGGAAAACGATGTCCAGTACAATTCCGCCATGGCTCTTATGGAAATTGCCCGCGTCGCCGAGGACGACGCCGTTCTCCGCCATTCCGCCTTCAAACCAACATCCCCCACCGCTCGCTCCATCGTCGACCAACTCCTCCGCATCATCGAGAAGGCAGACTTTAATGACCTTCTGGTACCCTGCATCACCGCCATCGGCTGCTTGTCCAGAACATTCAGAGCCACCGAGAAACGGATCATTGGGCCATTAGTTCGGCTGCTGGACGACAAAGAAGGGGTTGTCATGCGTGAAGCAGCCATTGCTCTCACTAAGTTCGCCTGCACTGATAATTACCTCCACCTCGACCATTCCAAAGCCATTATCAACGCCGGAGGAGCCAAACACCTCGTCCAACTCGTCTATTTTGGTGAACAGATGGTGCAGATTGCAGCTTTAATCCTTCTGAGCTACATAGCCCTCCATGTTCCCGAGAGCGAGGAGTTGGCAATAGCTGAGGTTCTCTCAGTGCTGGAATGGGCTTCGAAGCAGGGTTTTGTAATTCAAGATCCTGAATTGGAGTTTCTTTTACCAGAGGCCAAGGGAAGGTTGGAGCTTTATCAGTCTAGAGGATCTGCAGGCTTCCATTGATTGATTGATTCCAGTAGTGGGGGTAAATCAATCAGGAGGAGTTGATATGTGATAAATTTATATACATTAGCATTAGAATATAGTTATTTAAAGACTCTTAATTGGCTGGGTGTATATTTCTATTCTTTTTTTATTGACACTTTAATAATTTTTTCTCTATGTTGGTGGAATTTTGAAAACATGTTTTGAAAATATTAATTTTCTTTGAGAATTTTAAAATTAAAGTTCAATTATAATTCTGAAGTCGAATCAATCCACTAGAAAAATTATATCACCCCGGGGGATGAAAATAGAATTTCATAGCGGTGTTCAGGCCTAGAATTATGTAATTCATCTTGAATATCACAGCTAGATTCTAAAGAGAACTCGACACGGTCCCGAAGGAAAGAGGTAGAGTTCAACTAAATAATCTAGTTATGATACTCAAGGAGTATGATTGCCGAATTCATATCCAAAGCCTTATCAAAGAAGGATGTATCTCCCCAAAGGGAGGTATCACCTTTCAATGATAATTCTTCCAATATGATGACGACGATCATTTTTTACTTTTCCCAAAGAAATCTAAGAGGGTTTTTTTTTATTTTTATAAAAAGATTAATTTTGAAATCAGGTGTATGTGGTTCCAAATCTCCTACAAGCGCAAGCTCTCGTAGTTAATTACATCGTAGGTAGATAGAATCTCCTACGAAAACTCCCGATTAAAATGGTGGTAGAATTTTGTTTGAATTTTTAGGAGTGATATCAAAAAGATGAATTTTGGAAATTCAAAAGGGAATAGATCAAATTTGAGCAGTTATTAGCGGAGTTAAAGGAGGAGAGGTATGGGACACTTTGAGATTCCGGAACCATCCGGAAGTGTCACAACTTAATCTAAGTGTTGGGCTTTATGTTTTAGGATTGAGATGAAGCTTTAATTAGAGTTGAGTATTTTATTAGAAATTTGGGACTGTATTCCTGAAATTTGGGGTCTTATAATCAAAGATCTACCCCGGATCCTAAATCTATTTTGGACACTGGACCACAGTCGTCCGAACCTAACTAATGTAGTGCAGAACCTGAACTTACCCCGGCCTGGATTGGGGAGCTAGCTAACCACCTAACCGATTTAAAAGAGATGAGTCAAGTCTTTTATGAAAGAGTGGTAGGGACGTTGTATTTAAGGTTTTGGAAAGTTGGGGCCGACATCTAGAGATTTTCCTATTTGGCCCATTTGACTTATGTTGGGTGCTAAAATGCTAAAACTGATGAAATTAAAATTTTGACTCTTTTAATTCATTTCAAATGCAATGCATGCTAGTTAACAACCTCAAATCAAATATGCTTGAAATTTTAAAAAAACAGGCTTAGAAAATAATTTTTTTAGAAGACTAGACTTCCCCAGGTCCGACACCTCGTCCTCATAGGTCAGACTATCCGGACTCTACCCACAGGCGGGGAAGGGTCTAAAGCAAGGAAAGAATAATGCAGAAATATGCATGCGACCCTGGGGTCGATCCCCGGCTAATTCCCTAGGTTCGTTATCTTTCTATGTTGTTTAGACTCACTAAAATTTTAGACTTTTAAAGTTATGAGTATAAAACTTTCACACCCTTACGAGCCTCACGTATTGTCATGCCCCAAGATCTAACTTGGAAAGAATGTCAATCAATTTCTCAATAATTTACCAGAGCTATCTAAAACCTTCAATTAACAATGTAACAAACATCTATAAAATTTAAAACATCAATATACCAGTCGATTCATATCTCAAAAGGTCATGTACAATACTCAGGAACTACACTACAATCACAAGTACAGAAATCTATCCTGTCATGAGTACAAAAGAATCAAAATCATCAAAAGAACTAAAACCTGCAGATCCGGATCAATTCTTATCTTCTGCTCCCTTGCCCTGACCTGAAAATATCAACCACATATAATGAGCTTTACAAAGCCCAGTAGGTCACCTAATACCTATAACTAAAATCAAAGCACGGCGATGCTAACAATATGCATGTCAGTCAATCAAATCCATATCAATCACTGGTCAATGAATCTATGCAATACGGAAGTCCATAGTCAATGAAACCAGTCAATGCAGCGGCAGGCAAATCAATAAACCAAGCTCAATCAATCCACGTCAATCTCGAAGAAATCCGTACACAGTAGAAAATCAATCGATCCGACAAATCAATCAATCCGTCCGTCAAATCAATCGTGTATAATATTCAGAGAGGAACAATAAGGGAACGAGATCTCATAATCTCCCCACCTTAGAAAAATATCGTCCCGACATTTCTCTACAGGTACGAAGCAAAAACAACGCAAAACAAATCAATCCAAATCCAAATCCAAATCAAAACTCATCGAAATCCATACAAAACACACAATGCAATCAATCACATGTCAATATGCATGATCAAATGTCAATATCAATCGGTTAGTCAAATCAATCTTACCAGTAGAACTTTCCGGTCGTTGTTGGTCCTCACGATGCTGTAAACTCTGTAGACTGTAGATGCGTGGCACCACTGGAGGAAGTGCAGGAGGTCGTGGCGCAACTGTCTCCCTCTGATCTCTGACAGCCCTATCATCCATCTGGTTCCCTGATCTCTCACTGTAAGCCCTCGAGCCAACAGTCCTCTGTTGTCCTGTACCCGTGGCAGAATCAGTCCTTCCACCCAGTCCTTTCTAAGGACAATCTGCTGCTCTGTGCCCTTGCTGTCCATAGTGAAAACATTGCCCCGTCAACAGGTAGCACCGACCTGCATGTCGTCTACCACAGTGAATGCACACTCCAGAACTACCAGACGATACTACCGATGCAGATCGTGATGCAGATCCCTTCGAATCATCGTACCTGCTTCTCTTCTCTCTATCTCTGTCTCTACCAAAATCATCTCATCGTACCTCATCTCTCCTCCTCCTGGTATCCTCGTACCTCGATACCGGTGTTGCCAAATCAATCTCTATCAATCGGGCCCGCTCCACCAGCTCAGAAAACTCTCAGCTTATGAAATCGTGTACAATATTCATATCTATAACATTCTAAAAGTTGTGCGGTGAAAGTTGTGATGCCCCAAGATCTAACTTGGAAAGAATGTCAATCAATTTCTCAAAAATTTTCCAGAGCTATCTAAAACCTTCAATTAACAATCTAACAAACATCTATAAAATTTAAAACATCAATATATCAGTCGATTCATATCTCAAAAGGTTATGTACAATACTCAGGAACTACACTACAATCAC
Organism: Dendrobium huoshanense; assembly: GCA_016618105.1. Classification (NCBI taxonomy): domain Eukaryota; kingdom Viridiplantae; phylum Streptophyta; class Magnoliopsida; order Asparagales; family Orchidaceae; genus Dendrobium; species Dendrobium huoshanense. The sequence continues at coordinate 38,355,769 of CM028353.1, read as the reverse complement.
AAGTACATAAATCTATCATGTCCTGAGTACAAAAGAATCAAAATCATCAAAAGAACTAAAACCTATAGATCCGGATCAATTCCTATCTTATGCTCCCTTGCCCTGACCTGAAAATATCAACCACATATAATGAGCTTTACAAAGCCCAGCAGGTCACCTAATACCTATAACTGAAATCAAAGCACAGCGATGCTATCAATATGCATGTCAGTCAATCAAATCCATATCAATCAATGGTCAATGAATCTATGCAATACGGAAGTCCATAGTCAATGAAACCAGTCAATGCAGCGGCAGACAAATCAATAAACCAAGCTCAATCAATCCACGTCAATCTCGAAGAAATTCGTACACAGTAGAAAATCAATCGATCCGACAAATCAGTCAATCCGTCCGTCAAATCAATTCTAATCTATACTATCAAGTCGATAAAATCAATCGGAAAAGCAATACGATATCCTATCAATAACTCAAAGGTAACAATCAATACAATGCAGAATCGATCTATAGGCAATACCAATATCTATAGCATCAATGAATCTATACAATATCTATGTTCATTCTATCCATATCAATATCAATGATCAATAATCAAGATTATCTATGCTCAAAGATCAATCAATGAAATCTATAAATCCGTACGAAACAGTAAATCCGATTAAATCAATAAAGCAAAAATCGATAAAGCAATAGATCCGTAAGTCAATACAGTAAACATGCATTCAATACGATAATACTGAACAAGTACAATCAACTGGCTATGTTGCTGTTGTAGAATCCATATTGCTGTTGTAGATATCCATATGTTGGTTTCAATAAAAAGAGTCGTCACTCTATTGCCCGTCGGCCGCCCGTCGGCATATCTATAAACTCCTTATGACTCCCAATCGTTATATCAATGATCAATGGTTTAAAGGAAAGCCCGTCGGCCCACCATCCTGTACAGGTCAATTCAATCTCCAACCAACGTTCAACCAGGTTCCACTTGTGTTTCAGTATCAATATTCAATTCAAGAATCATTTCAATAATCAATCAATAATCAATTCAATAATCAATATTAAAGCAATCTAGAACAATCATATCAATAGTCATGCACATATCAATTCAATCTATCAATTTCAGAAAAATCAGAATTCGTACTAAAATCGGGCAGAATAACGGCAGTCTATAAAATTTACACAAAAATCCTGCAAAAAGAATAAATTTTCAAATTACACCAAATTATAGTAGAATATTCACGACATTAATATAAGACTATTATTCTATAGAATCCAAATTAAATCACGTCCTGATATTTTTCTAATCAATTAAAATCGCGTAGAACCAATTCCGACCGATAAAATCTTCGTATAACATAGTCAAATCGTGTACAATATTCATATCTATAACATTCTAAAAGTTGTGCGGTGAAAGTTGTGTCAATATCAAATCAGGTCAAAAGTTCGACTACGAAAACACAAAACAGTGCACAACTCGGTCAAAACTCAATATCTCTGAAAACAGAAATAGGATTCAAAGTCCTTACCACGAGATCTTCACTTTTCCCAACAGCGGCGTCGGATGAAAAGCGCTCCGCGGTCTCCGAAAACTAGCTTTTTCTCTTTTCCCTTTATCTTTCTCTCTATTCAAAATATCTGATTTTATAAAAAATGATTTTCTCTCTCCTTGAATCGAGCTGATTTCCTTAAATCATAAAGCTGATCGGCCCGGCCGATCGCCAGATCGTCCTGGGACGATCAGACCAAAATCATCGGCCTGGACAGTTCCCAGAACTATGTTCAGGACGATATTTTAAACAGTACAGATCGGCCTGGACGATCTCAATATCGTCCCGGACGATCCTGTCCAAAAATCAATCCAGAAAGCACTCCAGAAATCAGCTGTTTTCAATGCACTGATCGGCCTGGACGATCTCAATATCGTCCTGGCCGATACTGGGAGGAAAATCCAATTCAGAGAGGAACAGTAAGGGAACGAGATCTCACACGTATCCAGGCGAAAACAAAAGTGGCACACAATCGCCAAAAAAAAAACTAAGGAAAACAGGCAATCCTAAAGGCAATCAATTCAACGCATCAAATATAAATTAATTAATAAATGTCCATAGGCAAAGTTGCCTTGCTTATTACAAACCAGAATATTACAGAAAGTAAAGTGGCCGGGCACCACTGACAACAACCCGGATTCTAAACCTAGTAATGACACAAGTAGTTTTGAGTGAGATATTCTCAATCTTCAAATCTTCCGTCTTGTCCTTCTTTGAGCTCCTTTTGCTTCAAGCTCCTTGGATTCTTCGTACTGGACTACCCAAATGGATAAGAGGACACTTCCTTTAAGGGGAAGGCCACTCTTTCCTCTTTGGGTAGGGAGGAGTGTGGCCCAAATTTGGATTTCCAAATAGAAAAGGTCTACTCCCCTTAGGGGCATCCTTTTCTCTTTGGAGTCCAAGCTTTAGACCTATATATCCCAACTCAAAGCTGACTTTCATAACACTTAATAATTACACAAATTATATTTATTTGAAAATAAAATCTAGACTCACCTGCGGGGTTATCCTAAGCAGTTAATAAATAAGATGCAGTTATTCCCAAACAGTTATATATGTGCAGAAAAGAAAGTAAAACACACTGGTCACGCTCTTTTTATTTGGGGGCTTTAGCAGCTGAAGTACCTGTGCAAGCAGTTATAACAACTGATAATTTTTTTTATTGATTTAGCCCCCTTTTATTGCCCTGCATGAGCATGGCCACCTGTAGAAGGCTGTGTGAACATCCAGATCGTACCTAACCTAAGGGTAATCTACTCGTCAAACACATCAATCCATCCATAGAGTGCAGAAAAAGTAAGCAGACACAGCAAAATAATTTCATCCACAACATGCAGTGAAAACTACGAAAAATCCGGCACACAGCAGTAAAGTAAACACCGGCCTAACCTAGATCTAGAGTTGGTTGTCCTAGCACGTCATCTAAAGTGTGTGTAAAAGGTCGTGTGGCTGGGGTAGATCCTAAAGTGGATGATTAGTTAGAGTTGTCTAGAAAAGTTCTGAATTTGTTAAGGCTCAAAAGGGGATTTAGATTGAAATTTAAGTATTAGTAGATTAAGAATTTTAATTAGACATATTTTAAAAGTTAATTGATTACTACCTTTGTTTCACACCGAGGCCGTGAAGTTTATTTCACCTTCCTTGGGGCTAAGCTAATAGCCTCGTTGGCCTGGGTTACCTAGTGGTAATCGGGGTTGATTAAGTTATTTTAGATTTGTTAGAATTAAAGGAGTGGGTTGATATTAAGGGGAGTTAGTTAATGATTTTAATGGGTCGGTTGAAGATTTCATTAACCTATTAAGAAAAATTTGGAGTTGGGGGGGGGGGGGGGGGGGGGGAGTCAATAAGTTTTAGAGGTTATCTGAATATGTTAACTAAGGGGTCAAAATTTGATTTTTAAAATTAGGATTAATCTTAAGGGTTTAAGATTTTTAACAAATACTAGACCTTATTATGAGTTGTTAGACAGGTGGCACATTCAATTTGGAGTTTTCTATCAAAAGTTATGATTTTTAGAAGTTTTGATCCGATTTTGACCTAGAGTTGACCAAAATGTTGACTTTTTGACTTTGACTAGATTTTGGGGGTTTGGAATTTAAAAAAAAAAACTAGATTTTAATTAGAGTCATTAGCCACTGAGTTTGATTGATTTGGAATTTTCTATAATTAGTTATAAATTTTGGAAGTTTGAGTATTTATTGGAATTATTAAATTATTTCAATTAAGGGCCCCTTTAGTGATTTGATCCCAAATGAGTCCCAAACTTCTTGAAATCAACCCCAAAGATCCAAAATGATCTAAGAAGAGATCAGCAAGTGTTTAAAGATTTTTTTAGGATTTTTAATAATTTTTAATTAATTAAAATTGATTAAACATTGATCTTGTGTTAAAATTTAATTAAGGTGGATTATGAAGCCAAATTGATGAGAGATAAATTCTCACTGATTAAGGGATTAATTAAGATCAATTAGTGATATTTTTAGGAATTTTTAGGGATTAAATTTAATTTATTAGGAATTATTAAGGTCAAAGGCCAATTCTAGCAAAGGGGATATTATAGCTCCTAATTGGTGGACCAAATAGGCATCAAACTTGATAGGATTTGGACCATGGAATAACCTGACCCCAAGGGCTAAACACACCAAATTTAAGCCTAATTGGAGTAGTCTAAGGTGGTCAACCAGATCACCCAAGGTGAACTCTAAGTCACCTTGAAGAATTCCTAATGAATCATCCTAGGCTTGGATTGGGGTGAAATCAGTGGCCCTAGACTCCCTATGCTACACATCATCATCACACAAAGACTCAAAACCTAATTCTCATTAGATAGGCCATGGTCTCAATTTAGATTCAAGGGTCAAACCATGGCCATTGGATCCAAAATTGAGGATAGGTGCCCTTAAACATATCCAACAAGGGGGATAAAATTTGGACATGTCAGGGACACCCAAATTCAATCTCCCAAAATTCCAGGCCTGGAAGAATTAAATTTAAACAATAATTGCAATAATTAGTAAAATGCTCAAATTGAAATTAAACCCAACACATGCAAAATTAAGACCTGGAACTATAGGGCTTTTGTAGGTATCCCTGAGACCTTTCTAATGAGCCTAAGAACACTTAATTTGGTCAAGTGTGCAGGGAGTTATGATTTTTTGAAGATCCCATGAATTTTCCAGAATTTTTAATTCAACCATTACACAGTCAGCCGACGCTTTACACGCGGCGCGCTGTGATTGTCGGCCAGGATTTCATCTTCAACCTCCCGCGTGTATCCGAGACCGCAGAGCTTATCTGGCTTGATCCGGGCGATCCCGCCGGCGAACTCCGATGAAATTTCACAGGGAGGATCAGGACGGTAGAAACCTTCAATCCAACGGTGGAGATCCGTTGGCGTGAAGGTTTCCTTCACACTTGACAGGACTACCTAGCTAGGGAGCTCGGGATGGAGAGATTACCGCAGAGAAGGCCTCAATGAATGAACTTCTCTATCAGGAAGCTTCAGGGGACGATGGCGAGTTTTTCTCCTTCAGGCGTCGGGACTGGAGGACGGCCGGAGATGCGACTTCGAGTGAGAGGCTACGAGCTTTCGCCGGAGTTCGCTCGAACGGATTGACGGGGCAATTCCGGAAGCTGAGGGAAGGCTCTGGGAGTTCGAATGAGCTCTGGGAAAAAATTTTGATTGTCTGGGATCGAATCGCCAGGTCTCGGGAGCTCCATCCTATTCAGCCGCCTCTCTCGAGCTCGGACGGCCGGGATTGAGTGGGAGAAGCTTCGGATGGTCGCAATGTGGAAAGGGACGTCATTCCAGAGGGCTCGTGAGCCTTAAGCCGGCGAGCCACAGCCTTTGGAAGGCTTTGGGTCAGGAACGGTTTGGGGGGACCACCGGAACTCATTTCTCATTGGTTTCGACCGCCGCCGGCCATGGCCTGGGTTGGGTTGACTGGGGGAGGCCGATGGAGACATGCTGGAGCCAAAGGTGGAGTCAATTTGGCCTGGGAATGCCTGGATTGAAATGGTGGCTGGGTTGGACCCAAACCTGCTCGGTTTGAATCAAATTGAACTCGATCAAGGTCAGGTCAGACCCTGGATTAGATATGGGAGATGGGTCTGGGTCTGGTGCACCCAATGCAAGTGGCAATTGGATCCAATTTGGTCTAGGTCAAAAGTTGGCTCGGGTTGATCCAAATCTGCTCGGTTCGGGTCGATTTGGGCTCAACCCAGGTCAGGCCAGACCCTGGGCTTGAGGTGGGAAGTGGGTCTGGGTCTGGTGCACCTAATGCAAGTGGCAATTGGGTCCAATTTGATTTGAGCTGGAAGATGGCTCGGGTCCAAGTGTTTTTGGCTACTTTGGGTTAGCCTAACTCTTGACCCAAGCTAGCCCAAGGCATGGGCTGGCTGGAGGGGGTGTATTGGACCTAGGGCCACCTATGGGAGGTGTTGGTCAGGTTCAATTAGGCTTAGGTTGAGAGTTGGCTCAATCCCAAGTGCTTTTGGGCACTTTGGGTTAGCCTAACTCTTGACCCAAGTGAGCCCAAGGGTTGGGTTGATCAAGGAAGGTGTATTGGGTGAAAGAGAACTCAATAACACCTTGATTTGGATTCAATTTGATTAAGATTAAAAGATGGCTCAAGGGAGACCTCTCTTTGGTCACTTGGATCAAGCCATATGGCTAACCCAAGTGAACCCAAGGCTTGGGTCAGCAAGAGGGGTCTCTTGGGTACCCAAGGGGTCATCCCATGCATTCAAAGGACTTGGAATGGACTTGGTTCAAAAATTTGAAAGAGGAGGGGTGTATGGGTCCATGGGCCAAACTTTGTTGACTTGGTCAACCAGGTTGACCTAAGGTTTGGGTTTGAGTTCAACAAGTTGAGTTTAACATTTGAAATTCATTGAAAGTGGTTTCAAAGAGATTGAAATTGATTTGGGTTGAAATGACCATTTGAAATCCCATAAGGATATTTTGGTCAATTTTGACCCATTAGTCAACTAGGGTCAAAAATGGATCTAAAAAATGCAGTTTACTGCTCAGTGGGTTAAGATCAAGAGTCTGGAAGTGATTGGAGGCTTTGATAAGGGCTCCAAGATCAAAATCTTCAAGGGGTTAGGTTCAGTGGCATGGGCTGTAAATATTTGAAGGTTTTACAGCTTTTGGATTTTAATTTAGATTCTGGCGTTAGAGACCTCAGAATGGGCTCAAAATTGGAAGGCAACCTCTAGAGACATGTCTTATCACTTTGTAAGTGATAGACCCTGAATCAGAGGCCATTTGACTGGGTTTTGAAATGTTTGAAAAGTCTTTAAAAAAAGTCTTTAGGACAGGGCCTTAAGACTCTGGATTTGAGTCTGAATTTCTGGATTTGGATTAGATTTTGAGTTTGGATAATCAATATTGGAATATCCAAATCATTGGCAATCATTTGATGATTGTTAATGAATGGATATGGTCAAAGCTAGATCAAAGGTAGGATCAAAGTCTATGTTGAAATTTGGACTCTCAAGTGGATTGGATCAAAGTTTGAATATGTTTGAGGCTTAAATGAAGTTTAAGATTTGAGCTGAATGAAGCTTGAGATCTGAATTGATCAAGGGTTGGGATTGACTTGAAGTTGGAGTTGATCAAATGTAGGAATTGATTTGATTCTGGAGTTAATCAAAGGTAGGGATTGATTTGAGCCTGAAATTGATCAAAGAGAAGGATTGATTTAAGTCTGGAATGGTCCTAGGATCTAGGGGGTTTCTAAGATCTAGGATGGAGAATCCTAAGCTCTAGAGTAGGCCCTAAAGTCTAGAGTGGATCCTGGAATCTAAAATTAATATGAATTTTAGAAGGGCCTTAGTGACCTCATACAAAAATGAGGTCAACACTCTCGTAGAAAATCAGATTTGTTAAGATCAAGCCGCAGGGGATAGTTTACATTTTTCAAAGTTTAATTTATTCGAGTCAGTTATCTTACAAAAAGATTGATTTTGATTCTTTTTTAGATAATTTTGGTATAGTCTGATCATAATTTATTTAAATTGAATTAAACAAAATGGTAATCATCTCAAAATAAATTTAATATTTTTTTAATTCATCTTAATCAATTGATATGATTTTTTTTACTAAATTGTATTAAGAACTATTGAATTCAAAATTATTTATAAATTACATCAAATTATATTGAGAATAAGTGAAAAAGAGACCAAAAATTACAATATACGTAAGATTATATTTTTGGTCATATTTCTTTTGTATATTTAGACTTTATTTGAGATAATTTTTCATTGCTTTTTAAATCAGCTTTTTTAGTACAATTTTTTTTTTTAACACGAAAAAAATTTGAGTCTAAAGCTGTCCCAAATAAAACCTTAGTCTCCCTTAAATTTATGATTGAGTTTGAAACTTTTTGTACACTGATATAGTCTTCATTGATAAATATTAACTTTGATTAAATTTTAGTGAATAAGCAATGCCACCAACTCAAGACTTAACCTTTCACCAAAATAGAGTGCCACTAAGTATTAATATTAGGAACTAATTCATAAAGAGACCGGCCAGACAGCTTTCCAACCCAAAAGTAAATCAGTGACCTTATTAAGTAAAGGTTGCAAATCCGCACCACAAAAGTCTTTTAATAGAAATAGGAAGGCCAACATATTTCAAATATTTTTTAGTTAAAGAAACATTTAAAACTTGATAAATCCTTTCCTTTGCATAAGCATCTTTAGAAAGCATAGCCAGACTTTTGTTGTAATCGACATGAAGCCTCGAACACAGAGAAATAATCCAAAATCTCTTGTAACTTCATAGCATTAATAACCTTTGCTTTACCAAAAACAATAACATTATCCACATAAAGTAAATGAGATGTTTGAATATTACCCACTTTGAGGGCTTCAAACTGATATCCAAAAAATTCAAATCATCTTCACCATTAACCATCCATCTAGCTTTAGATATATGAATAAGCCAAGAAGTCTATAAAGATTGGTAATGAATCTGAAGAGTATTAACCTCATTTAATTCAGAATTTAACTTATAATCCAATGCATTATTCTGAATGTCTTGCAAAAGTCAATTCTTTTCTAAATGTAAATCAATAACTTTGCTAGAAATAAGATTAGCCGAAACCCAATGCTGACTTTTGATAAAACCTTTGAGCTTATTAAGATGATTATGAAGATCATAAATCAGACTACAATAAGTGACAAAGCAAAAGCTTCAATCAGTAAATCCCATAAAATTGGAATCAGTACGACAATAATTTTTAAAAATAAAATGATATTCTGATTCGCCAATTTATTATTAAGAATAATCGAAGGGCTATGATATGAGCACCTTAGCTTATCAACAATATAGTAAGAAGCAAAAAAAAAAAAATCCAACCAAAATTTATTAACCAGAAATACGGTTAAGCTTAATATAAATAGGATAATAATATTTTTGATTAGACCAAGTATAAAAATACCCAACATAAGAAATATGTTGCACCCCAATATTAAAAATGAGATTATTAAAATCACATAACTTATTATTAGAAAGCAATTTATATACATTCTTTTCATTGAAAAATCTACAACAATTAAAATCATCAGAACATAGTGAGAAGAAATATTAGAAGACAAATTAATCAGATCTTTCCACAAAGACTACCGATCTATTGGATTATTAGAAGCATAAATCGCAGTAAGATAAAAAATGAAACCAAAGCCCACATATAAACTAACATGAATAAGCTGATCAGAAGAAAAAAAAATAAGAGAAAAAAGAAATGCAATAAACATTCCACTTAATCAATATTCTTGTTGCGTCCAGGAGTATTCGCGACAGTAGAGAAATATAAAGTTTATCGTCTTAGCGTTGTACGAAAATCCGCCACGCAATCAGATAAGAGAGAGGGTCTAGCATTTATGAGACACCAAGATTTTTACGTGGAAAACCCCCGAAAGGGGGAAAAACCACGGGTCCTAGCCCAGTTTGAATGAATCCACTAGTATTGCAGTCGATTACAAATGAGGTCCTTCCTTGAGAGAATGCCTTAGCTTGATGTACATTTTATATAGTACATTACATGACGTGAATACAAATAATCACTATTGACATGCTTGTTTGGTCGGAAGGACCGTAGTCGAAGGGCGACGGAGGTCGGAAGGCTTGTAGTCTGTGGGCAACGTAAATCAGGAGGACCGTAGCTGGCTGGCGACGGAGGTTGGAAGGATTGTAGTCGGCGGACAATGTAAGTCAGGAGGATCGTAGTCATCGGGCGACGGATATCGAAAAGACTGTAGTCGGTGGGAGACATAAGTCAGGAGGACCGTAGTCGGCGGGCGACGTGAGTCAGGAGGACCGTAGTCGGCTGGTTACGGAGGTCGGAAGAACTGTTGTCTGACGACGAAGATCAGAATGACGGCGTCAGGTAGAAGTCCAACAATGGAAAGAAATCCATCTTCAAATAGACGTCCAACGAAGTCCGATAACCGGTAGAAGTCCGGCGTCGGGTAGAAACTTGACGAAGAGTGAAGGTCCGACGTCGGGTAGAAGTCCGACGTCTGTTGGTGGCGGAGGAGAATTCTAGCTTCACTTGGGCGGAGTTTCGGCGTTAGGAGGGAACTCTGCTGTAAATTAGGAAGAATTTCAGCATCACGTGGAAGTTGGGCAGAATTTCTGCGTTCTCCCGAATATCACGCAGAATCCCAGCGTGTTCGGGCGGCAGGACTGTCACGACCCGACCCGACGGGGACGGATCCCGCCCGAGCCGGATCGCGACGAGCTGAACTTCTTATCCAGGATCTGGCTTTGAATTAGGTTACTGAACTGATCTTCCAAATTCTTAACTCAACAGACACACACAGAACAACAGAGCTACTAAAAACATCAAATGCAGCGGAACAAAACATCTATCTTTTCATTTCCTCAAAAATAATCATCTACAGAACAGTACATGGCTTTCAACAGAAAGAAAGACAGAACAGGAAAGCCATGACTGTACAAAAATCAAAAAGTACAAAAGTACCTAATCGGATCAGACTCAGAAACTAATCCTGGACCTCCTTGCCCTTCCCAGAACCTGAAAACCACCAGAAAGCAAGGGTGAGCTCAACAGCTCAGCAAAGCATCAAACCACCAATCTGAATTCTCAGAAACCAAAACCAAACTCATCAGACAGAAATCAGATCAGAAATCGGAACAGAATCGGAAATCAGAACTTATACGGACAGATATCAAATCAGAATCAGAGTCGTACAGATCATATCAGAACAGAACAAACTCAGCATATATCAGATATCAGATATTTAATTAATAGCTAAATGTGCCCCCGGCACCAGAATAATAGCTGAGTACTTAATAGCTAAGTGTGCCCCTGGCACCAGAACAAATGTGCTTATAGCACCAGAACAGATATTACCAGAATACATAAATAGTGCTTACAGCACCTAAACAGATTTTCCACGGATCCGGAACAGAACAAATATCAAAATGTATATTGAGCTCATTTCAGATTTCCCGTTTCACTAACTGAATCTCGTCGGATTCAGGCCCCTTATAACTCCCTTTTTATAGCTTATACACATAGCATTTCAATTCAGAAGAAATCCGAATAATTCAGAAATTACCCAAAAATCGGGCAGCACAACGGCAGTATACAGAATTTACACAAAATTTCCTGCAAAGAAAATTCACCAAATTCGCACAGAACATAGATAATCACATTCCAGAACATTTATTCTACTGCACAGAGAATTTACAATTTCACAGAAAATTGTAGTCTACGAAAAACATCGCCGAATCAAAAATACCCGGACAAAAATCTTCAAAATATAGTCAAAACGTGCACACCCGGCACGACAACGATATACAGAAACTTACGCGGTAAAAACTGAACCAATCAAAAGATACGGACGAAAAATCGTAACGAAAACGAAATCCGGACAGAAAAATACCGCCAACCGCGACGGAACTGAAAATTGAGAAAGACGGAATGTGCCTTACCTCGAGCACAGCAATTTCCTCAACAGTCACTTCGATCGAAAACGGCTCCGCGTCTTCCCGAAATCAACTTTTTCTTTTTCTCTTTTTCTTCCTCTCTCCTCGGATCAAAATCTGATATTTTATAAAATTTTCTCTCTCCTCAAAATGACTCATTTCCCTTTAAGTAATGCTCATATCGGCCCGGCCGATCGTCCAGATCGTCCTGGACGATCAGACCAAATCACATAGTCCTGGGACGATTTTTCAGGACGATACTTACTGTTCATAGGCGATAAAAACCCCTATTCTCTGACTTGTGCCATCCACTGATCGTCCCGGGACGATACCTCGATCGGCCTGGACGATCCCTACAGGAAATCACCTGGAGCAATTCTGGGCAGAATCTGGAGCTGAATTCCACTGATCGTCCCAGGACGATCCCAGATCGTCCTGGACGATACTGGAGCAGATCGTGATATTACAATCTCCCCAACTCAGAAAAATGTCGTCCTCGACATTATCCAATCCAAACTCAGTCAAAATAAGTACGGGTACGACCGTCTCATATCAGACTCCTTTTCCCAAGTTGCTTCTCGTGCAGTCCGGTGTTTCCACTGGACTTTAACCATCGGAATCTCTTTATTTCTTAACTTGCGGACGTCGTACGCCAAAATCAACTCTGGCTCTTCCTTATACGCCAGATTCTCCTGAATCTCAACCTCGTCAGCTGATACCTTCTTCCCAGAGTCGGATACCCACTTCCTCAGAGTGGATACGTGAAACACATTATGCACATCAGGCATAGAATCAGAAAGCAATAGGCGATAAGCAGATTTTCCAATTCTTTCCAAAACTTCAAATGGTCCAACATACCTTGGACTAAGCTTACTTACCTGACCAAATCTGCTCACACCCTTCATCGGGCTGACTTTGACATACACAAAGTCACCAACTTGAAACTCAACAAATCTGTGCTTCTGATTATAATACTTCTGCTGACGATCTTGAGCGGCTTTCAATCTTTCTCTTATCAAATGGATCTTCTGAGCAGTTTCATCAGCAAAAGTGGCCTTCAAAGCCTGTCTATCTCCGACCTCCGTCAGAGTCAAAGGAGTACGACACTTCCTGCCATACAGAGCCTCGTACGGTGCCATATCGATACTGGACTGAAAACTGTTGTTATAAGCAAACTCAATCAGCGGGATATGATCTTCCCAGCTTCCGCTAAAGTCCAGAACACAAAGTCTCAACAGGTCTTCCAATACCTGAATAGTCCTCTCAGACTGTCCGTCGGTCTGAGGATGAAAGGCTGTACTGAAATGCAGTTTCGTACCCAAGCCTTGCTGAATGCCTTTCCAAAGTCTGGAAGTAAAACGTCCATCTCGATCAGATACAATCACACGAGGCACACCGTGCAATCTGACTATCTCTTTCACATAAATCTGTGCCAAGCGTTCAACTGAATCCGTCTGTCTGATAGGAAGAAAATGGGCTGACTTCGTCAATCGATCCACAACTACCCAAATGGCATCATGTCCTTGTCGTGATCGAGGAAAACCCATCGCAAAATCCATCGTTACCTCCTCCCATTTCCACTCAGGGATAGGCAACGACTGCAACAGTCCACCTGGTCGCTGATGCTCTGCCTTCACCAACTGACAGGCTTCGCATCTCGACACAAACTCCGCCACATCCTTCTTCATCCCAGGCCACCAGAACAAAAGCTTCATATCAGCGTACATCTTACCACTGCCTGGATGAACAGTGTAGCCTGAATAATGAGATTCATACAGAATCTCCCGCCTCAAATCTCCAAACACAGGTACCCATAACCTGTTCTTATAGAAAATAGCACCAGAATCAGAAATTCGAAGTTCAGGAGTCTTACCAGATCCAATCTGAGCTATCAACTTCGAATAATCAGAATCTGACTTCTGGGCTTCTTGAATCCTTGCTTCCAAAGAAGACTGAATACTCATCTGAGCCAACTCCAAATCACTAGAGGAAATCACCTCCAATTGCAATCTTTCCAAATCACGAATCAGAAAGTCATCACAAGTAAGCTGCAAACCTGATAATCCAGAAGACTTCCTGCTCAAAGCATCTGCTACCACATTCGCCTTCCCAGGCTGATACTGAATAGTCAGGTCATAGTACTTGATCAACTCGAGCCACCGCCTCTGTCTCAGATTCAAATCCTTCTGAGTAAAAATGTACTTCAGGCTCTTATGATCAGTAAACATCTCACATGTGACGCCATACAGGTAATGACGCCAAATCTTCAAAGCAAAAACAACTGCAGCTAACTCCAAATCATGTGTCGGGTAATTCTTCTCATGTGGTTTTAACTGTCTCGAAGCATAAGCAATTACCTGACCATGCTGCATCAGAACACATCCCAGTCCTTTCAGTGAAGCATCACTGAACACCTGAAAACCTTCCGTACCTGACGGAAGTGCCAACACTGGAGCTGAAGTCAAACAATCCTTCAATCTCTGAAAACTAGCTTCACACTCCGGTGTCCAAACAAAAGGAACTGACTTCTGAGTCAGTCTCGTCAAAGGAGTCGAAATCTGTGAAAATCCTTTCACAAACTTCCTATAATATCCGGCCATGCCTAAGAAACTACGTACCTCAAATACCGTAGTCGGCCTTGGCCAATCAGCAACTGCCTGAATCTTCTGGGGATCTACAGAAATGCCTTCTCCGCTAATCACATGCCCCAGAAAAGAAATACTCTTCAGCCAAAATTCACACTTGGAGAACTTGGCATACAGCTGATGCCTCCTCAGAGTCTCCAACACAATCCTCAAATGTCTGGCATGATCATCCTCAGATGCAGAATATACCAGAATATCGTCGATGAAGACGATCACAAACTGATTCAAATACTCCCTGAATACTCGGTTCATCAAATCCATGAAAATAGCGGGCGCGTTGGTTACCCCAAAAGGCATAACCAAGAACTCGTAGTGCCCGTACCGAGTACTGAAAGCAGTCTTCACCACATCAGATTCCTTCACCTTCACCTGATAATATCCGGATCGCAAGTCAATCTTTGAAAATACCGAAGATCCGGAAAGCTGATCAAACAAGTCGTCTATCCGAGGCAAAGGATACTTGTTCTTGATCGTGGCCTTATTCAAATCTCTGTAATCAATACACATACGGAGTGTACCGTCCTTCTTCTTCACAAACAGAACAGGTGCTCCCCAAGGAGAAACACTAGGACGTACAAACCCTCTGTCAACCAACTCCTGAAGCTGAACTTTCAACTCAGAAAGTTCTTTCGGTGCCATCCTGTACGGAGCTTTCGATATCGGAGCGGTACCCGGAAAAAAATCGATAGAGAACTCCACATCTCTATCCGGAGGTAAACCAACCAACTCCTCAGGAAAAACATCCACAAACTCCCGTACCACAGGGATCTCAGAAACAGAACCAACCTCCAGGTTCAGATCCCGCACCGAAGCCAAAAATACTGGGCATCCTTTCTTCCACATTCTGCTCACCTCCAACGCAGAAATCAGACTGGAGAGAACACCTCGTAATCCCTGAAATACAACTCTCTCTCCAGCCACAAGCAAACTCACTTGCTTCTTCAGACAGTCAATCTGAGCCTCATACTGACTCAGCCAATCCATGCCCAGAATCACATCATACGAAGAAATCGGCAATCGAATCAAACTCGATTTCCACTTCTTGCCAGAAATCTCGATCTCACACAAACAAAACTGTCGAGCAATCAATGGATTCCCAGCCGGCAAAATCACAGACAAAGAAACCGGTAAAACCATCGAATCCAAATGTAAAATCTCAAAACAGTGCTCGGACAGAAAAGAATGACTCGCTCCAGAGTCAAACAAAACACGACAGGGCTGATCAGAAATGTAAACAGTACCTGTCACCACATCCGGAGCATCTCGAGCCTCCTGCTGACTCAAGCTGTAAACTCGTGGCTGAACTGGAACAGGAGCTGAAGCAACAGAACTACTCTGCTCCCTCTGAATCGTAGGTGGTCTCCGTGGTGCAGAACTAGAACCACCACCTCTACCAGCAAATCCCTCAGGGCGTGGAGGAACAGTCCTCGGTCTTCCTGCTGCTGAACCAACAGGTCTGACGAAGCCCTCAGATCGCTGCTCAAATCCCATCTGTGGACATTCCGCAATCCTATGTCCCGGCTGACCACATCTGAAACAAAGACCAGCTATCCTGTAGCACTGGCCATGGTGTCGCCGTCCACAACTCTGGCACACAGGTGCTGAACTGACAGATCCAGAACTAGTCGTACTGGTAACAGTACCAGACGATCCTCCGCTCCTTCTGGAATCTCCAGATCCAGAACCAGGAACAAATCTCCTCTTCCCAGAGGAACCACTGCCAGAAGTCTCTCCTCCAAACCTCTTCCTACTCACAGTCCACCGCTGCTGAGTAGCCGTCATGTCGTTCTCAATCAGACGAGCTCGCTCCACAAGCTCAGAGAAATCAGTAATCCGGAACGGTATCAAAGGCTGCCTCAAAGTGTCTCGTAAGCCTCTCAGAAACCTGTAGCACCTCTCAGCAGACGTGCTAACCAGCTGCGGAGCATACCTGGCTAATGCAGTAAACTCAGCCTCGTACTGCATCACCGTCTTGCTCCCCTGAACCAGCCTCAGAAAACTCTCCTGCATCTGCTGTCGTGCAGAAGGGGGAACAAACCAGTCTCTGAACACTTCAGTAAACTCTTCCCAAGTGATCAAAGAGTTCAGTCTACCCTGAAATCTGGCTGCCTGCTGGCCATCCCACCAGTGCTCAGCCTCTCCGTCCAACAGAAAAACAGCTAACGGAACCTTCATGTCTGCAGGACACTGCATCCCGTCAAAAGTCTTCTCTAATCTCCTCAGCCACTCCTCAGCAGCTCTGGGCTCAACAGCGCCCTCAAACCTCGGAGGCTTCAACCTCAAAAATAACTGCAGGTGTCGATCAATGTCCTCAGATCTAATAGTCGACGCTCTGCTCTGAGTCTCGCTCATCATCTGAGCAACAAGTGACGCAAACTGTGAAAGCGTATCAGCACCGACCACTGGGGCTGTACTCCCCACTGGTGCTGCCTGATCTGCACTCTGACCGTCTGTCATGTCTGGGTCTGGTTGATCCATACAGAAAAATCCAGAAAATCCGGAAAACTATCACAAAAACAACACAAAAACAACACAATAAAAAGCCAAACGACCCAAAACTACCTCCCAGACAGACTCACTGATCACTTCCTAGAGCTCTGTTTTACAATCCAACCTGTTTCCAAAACCAGTGCTCTGATACCACAAAAGCTTGTCACGACCCGACCCGACGGGGACGGATCCCGCCCGAGCCGGATCGCGACGAGCTGAACTTCTTATCCAGGATCTGGCTTTGGATTAGGTTACTGAACTGATCTTCCAAATTCTTAACTCAACAGACACACACAGAACAACAGAGCTACTAAAAACATCAAATGCAGCGGAACAAAACATCTATCTTTTCATTTCCTCAAAAATAATCATCTACAGAACAGTACATGGCTTTCAACAGAAAGAAAGACAGAACAGGAAAGCCATGACTGTACAAAAATAAAAAAGTACAAAAGTACCTAATCGGATCAGACTCAGAAACTAATCCTGGACCTCCTTGCCCTTCCCAGAACCTGAAAACCACCAGAAAGCAAGGGTGAGCTCAACAGCTCAGCAAAGCATCAAACCACCAATCTGAATTCTCAGAAACCAAAACCAAACTCATCAGACAGAAATCAGATCAGAAATCGGAACAGAATCAGAAATCAGAACTTATACGGACAGATATCAAATCAGAATCAGAGTCGTACAGATCATATCAGAACAGAACAAACTCAGCATATATCAGATATCAGATATTTAATTAATAGCTAAATGTGCCCCCGGCACCAGAATAATAGCTGAGTACTTAATAGCTAAGTGTGCCCCTGGCACCAGAACAAATGTGCTTATAGCACCAGAACAGATATTACCAGAATACATAAATAGTGCTTACAGCACCTAAACAGATTTTCCACGGATCCGGAACAGAACAAATATCAAAATGTATATTGAGCTCATTTCAGATTTCCCGTTTCACTAACTGAATCTCGTCGGATTCAGGCCCCTTATAACTCCCTTTTTATAGCTTATACACATAGCATTTCAATTCAGAAGAAATCCGAATAATTCAGAAATTACCCAAAAATCGGGCAGCACAACGGCAGTATACAGAATTTACACAAAATTTCCTGCAAAGAAAATTCACCAAATTCGCACAGAACATAGATAATCACATTCCAGAACATTTATTCTACTGCACAGAGAATTTACAATTTCACAGAAAATTGTAGTCTACGAAAAACATCGCCGAATCAAAAATACCCGGACAAAAATCTTCAAAATATAGTCAAAACGTGCACACCCGGCACGACAACGATATACAGAAACTTACGCGGTAAAAACTGAACCAATCAAAAGATACGGACGAAAAATCGTAACGAAAACGAAATCCGGACAGAAAAATACCGCCAACCGCGACGGAACTGAAAATTGAGAAAGACGGAATGTGCCTTACCTCGAGCACAGCAATTTTCTCAACAGTCACTTCGATCGAAAACGGCTCCGCGTCTTCCCGAAATCAACTTTTTCTTTTTCTCTTTTTCTTCCTCTCTCCTCGGATCAAAATCTGATATTTTATAAAATTTTCTCTCTCCTCAAAATGACTCATTTCCCTTTAAGTAATGCTCATATCGGCCCGGCCGATCGTCCAGATCGTCCTGGACGATCAGACCAAATCACATAGTCCTGGGACGATTTTTCAGGACGATACTTACTGTTCATAGGCGATAAAAACCCCTATTCTCTGACTTGTGCCATCCACTGATCGTCCCGGGACGATACCTCGATCGGCCTGGACGATCCCTACAGGAAATCACCTGGAGCAATTCTGGGCAGAATCTGGAGCTGAATTCCACTGATCGTCCCAGGACGATCCCAGATCGTCCTGGACGATACTGGAGCAGATCGTGATATTACAAGGACGAACTCCGCCGGTGGACGAGGAAGAGCTGATTCTCCTCCTTCTTCTCTTCTCTTTCTTGCTTCTCTTTGCTTCCCCCCCCCCTCCCCCCCCCCTCATGATAAATGAGGGCTCTATTTATAGATTTTCTGGAGCGGCATAGCTCGTAAATAGGCGTGAGATCAGGGGCGAATAGGGAGTGGTCGAATGGACGACCGATATTGAATCCTACGATCGTGCACCGTTCGTTGGACATTTGAAGGTAAAATCTCATCAAGTGAAGAATTAGTAGGAGAATTCAAATTCAGAATAACAGTATTAACCATTTCACTCGCTAAAGCTGGAACATCCAAAGAAGCTGATCCATCAGAATTGGCATAATAAGCTTATTTCAAATATTAGAATCAGAATCATCAGGAAGACTGAAAATATCTTGCTTAGCCACCCAACTTATACTTCTATTCCTTTTTATTTTATTTTCTACCCATAAATTAGAAGAAGAAGATTTCCAAGAAACCTTACTTCTACCTCTACCTCTAGGTTGATCAAACTCTTTTCCCTTATCTAAAATAATTTTGTCAAGATTCTCAAGATAAACCTTAGACTAAGAGGGACACAGAAAAGAAGGGTGAATAATCGAGCCACAATTCAAACACGGAGTCAATTTCCAGTCATAAACCAATTTTAAGCAAATAATAATACCAACAATTGAAACATTAAACTCATCAAGAAGACAAGAATCTTTGTTCACCAAAACATAAACCTTGGCAAAAGTCAGCTGCCGCAGTTTTGCGGTAAGCGAATCAGCAATCAGAACCTTGATTAACCTAGTAATTTTAGAAATTCCTTTAGCGGTCCAACAAACTAAAGGAATATATACCATTTTAATCCAAAGAGGAATTGAGGTAAATTCCCTCGTTTAGGTCTAAACAGAGGAGGCCATTTTTGAACAATAAATGGTAAGCGAAAGAAAAATCAAGGTCCTCCAATCCAAATAACACGATAATCTTCAAGACAAGAGAATTCTATGGAAAATAAATTATCATTTAAAATAAAATTGTTAACAAACTTTTTAGCTTCAACGCTTTAGTCATAATAGAGCAAAGAGCCTCCAAGAAAGGAAAAATTACTATGTCCGGACAAAAATAAAAAATTTAGACGAATACCGAGTGCTGTACCGAGCACAGTATCCCAAGTGACATGACGCTTTGTTATTGGTCTCTGGAAGCTTTTCATGTCCGGACACAAAATTACTCCCAAAAAGTCCTTTATCTAAAGAATAGCCTGGCACAGTTAAAACGAGAGGAGAAATTATTGTGTACGTAGTCCGAACGAAGAATAAGGTTCGGATTGCTGCGTAATTACTGCTTATACATAATTTTTTTGTGGTAAATAAGTATCAAATAAATAATACTCACTAAATACATAATAAATACACAAAAAATATGTATAAAAATTATATATAGAAAAATACACAGTAAAATAACAGTAAATATGCAGCATCCAACCTTATCGTAAGTTCGGATTGAGTACACAATAATATCTCCAGCGAGAGACCTTTTGGAGCTCGTCTTCTGAAAATGTTGCAAGGAGCCGGAAACTTTTGGGGGTGTTTGGTATAGGATTGGATTCAATTTTAGTAGGATTTACTAAATCCTGTAAATCCGGATTTAATAAATCCCGAGCTCTTAAATCCTGATTTGTGTTTGGTATGACAATTTTTAAATCCTATTAAATCCAAAAAGATGTTTGACAACATATAACAGGATTCAAAATGGTTGGACATTTAAAATTAAAAGAGTAATATGAAGCCACTTAATTTGCTTCCGCATCAAATTATAAAGTTGTTTGGTATCAAGGAAATAACTATTTATTTAACTAATAATCCTACTAATTATTTAATTAATAATTTACTTACTATTTTAGTAGTTTTAATTATAAATTTTATTATTAAGTATTTCATTAATCACTTAAGAATTCTACTGCTTATTAATTATTTAATTATTATTCATATTATTATTTGTATGTTTAATAATGTATATTTTAAATAATATTAATTAAGATAATTATATTAATTGTTAATTACTAATTATATTATTAACTATTTAATTAAGTTAAATTAGATAATTATTTTATACACTAATTATACATCAGTATTCCATGCAGGCTTACTTAGTAAATACTTAATCACAATCAGTCATGCATTCAAGTATAAAATAGTAAATGCTAAAAAAATGTTAGCTACTGCAATTATCTTTCATTGCTAAAAGTTTATAATAAAATGAGAGAACTAAATTAATCATCAGAATTCTCAAATAGGATACTAAGGCAGCTCTAAACTTGAATCCCAATTTTAATTTCTCTCTCTCTCTCTCTCTCTCTCTCTCTCTCTCTCTCTCTCTCTCTCTCTCTCTCTCTCTCTCTCTCTCTCTCTCTCTCTCTCTCTCTCTCTCTCTCATACGAGAAATTATTGTGTACGCAATCCAAACGTGTTCGGATGTGCGTACACACTGCTTATTTTGTTGCATATTTTTTGAGACATAATTTTTTCGAGGCAAATAATTAGCAAATAAATAATACTCACTAAATACACAAAAATACGTA
Source organism: Dendrobium huoshanense (assembly GCA_016618105.1). Taxonomy (NCBI): domain Eukaryota; kingdom Viridiplantae; phylum Streptophyta; class Magnoliopsida; order Asparagales; family Orchidaceae; genus Dendrobium; species Dendrobium huoshanense. The sequence continues at coordinate 38,334,637 of CM028353.1, read as the reverse complement.
GAAAATATAATGTATCAAAAAATACGTAGTGAAATAACCAGTAAATACGCAGCATCCGAACACAATTCTGCCTTCGGATTGCGTACACAATAATTTCTCCTCTCATCCGAGAAATTATTGTGTGTGGAATCCGATCACAACGATGTGTTCGGTCTGTAACAGTAGCCAATAAAAATAAAACGCGTGGCGTGCTTACGTGGAAAGTTAAGGCACGACTAGTTTGTAGGCCCGCCCAGTATATACAATGAAAAAGACGGAAAAATTTAACATTTTCTAAATTCTACATTTCGGCCATTCGCTCCATTACTCCCAAGCTTCCAGCAAAAAACTCTCGTTGAATTTTTCCAGCAATCTCTTCTTCTCATCATGGACGTGGAAAAGGATTCACCTGCAAAGAGAAAGGTGCGAAAATTCTTACATTGACATAAAATGAACTACAAATATCTTTGGTATCCAACGCGTATTTGCTAAAGAAACCAAAAAATAAATTTAAATCATTCCGAGTAACTATAAAAGTTTAAATTTATCTGTGGGCTCCAAAAATTCGGCCCCGACCTCCGCCCGTTTTTCTTATTCGGTGAGAGAGTTTTAACGGACTAAGTTCCGGGGTAAATTTTGGAAAGCAGATGAGTTTGTAGATAAGACACTACCCAGAGATTTCGCCCTCATTTTGTGAGGACTTTATGATCTGAGTTCTGGTTTCCTATAGGCGCAAGCCCCTATAGTTAATTACCCCTCCCGATCACGAGAGAGAACTTTCGATTAAGGCTAGTCGTTAATCAGATACGTAATAAATACGTGTTATCTGGCATATATTAGCAACAATGTATATGGATTTTGAAATATTTGGAAGTTTGGATGTTTGGGTTGAAATGGTTTGATGTTTAAAATTAGAAATTTCACCATCTTGCACTTAAAGTGGATGGTGGGGGAATGGATGATGGACCCGATCAAGATCCCATGGTTCCGTCGTCCCGGGCCATCGTGGTCCCTGATCTACTTAGTCAGAGGAGGTAGTTGACCCAACCTGACAGAAGGATCCTTGTCAGCAGCCATGTGTTGCTTCGTCCAAGGGGACCTTGTAGACCTGGGTTGAATGTTTGTCTAAGGGGACAAATTTGAATCCACCTTAGCTGACAGAGGGCTTAGTGCCCTATCAATCATATCCTATTGATTCAAATCTCAAAGATTTGATGCCAACAAGGAACGTATTGGCTCTGGCCATAACCGGTATTTCGTGGTGCCATTTGACGGTAAAATCACTCGGTTCAGAGGGCCCCGGGTCATAACCGTTTATCCTGCGGTGCCATTTGGCGGCAAACCGCCTGTCAGAGGACACGTATCACTTCCTTATTGACAGGAGATTGTTTGAGGATGAATTCTAGTGATATTTTTGACTATGCATTCGACTATTTGTGAGCTGAAGTTATATTTAAATTTGTCCACCCCGACAAACTGTTGCGGAGGGTGGATGAAGTTTACTTTAAGTGTTTTGATGATTGATTTCAAATTTAAATATCTTAGAGCTTGATGATTTTTGGATTTTTTGTAGAATTTGGATTTTGTAGAAATTTTAAGATATTTTGAAATATATGAAAGATTAACCCCTCCGGTTGAGATTCACATTCAACACGGCCATCATCGGGGTATTTGGGGGCATTTTCATTTGTAGTTTGAACCTTGTCAACTTTGTCTGGATGTCGACAGAGGATCGGGTTTCGTAGGCTTTATGCCTTTGTGAGTGAATTCTATTGATTATAGGCCTTGAAGGCCTAATATAAATGTATTAAAATAAATACATCGGTCCCTACAACCGTGTATTTATTTGATAGTCCGAACCCTGTCGACTTCTATTGATCCGTATTGAAGGATTGGATTCGGACTTGAATTCACTTATTGACCCGCGCAGCATCCCTAGGTGTCACGTGTGTACCAATAACATGCTCGCCGGGGCCCATGCGGGTGTTGATTGTATACCCTCTTTTAGTGTACCTAAGTGTGTACAAACTACAGTGTATGTGCGAGGGTATTTTAGAATATTCGTGAAACACCTTCTGTCCGCTTGTATGGAAGTTGCGGATCCGGTGGTGTGGCGTAGCAGCTTTTGAATAGAGTTATTCGCTGCTTCGTACAGGTAGACTGTCGTGCACTATTTGTTGATTTTGGTAGGCGGATCATAGTGCACTAACTAATCTCCTGCCTTTGTTTGTATGGAGAGTTGCTTTTGTTGTAGACATGATCCCTTCATTCATGGTCATCTCTCTTTACATATAATTCTTCTTGAATCGATCGTAGGCTTTTGCATTTGCTGCTGTTCCTCTACATTTTCTCGTAGGTAGCATTTAGTGTCGATGATGGGTCTTTGACAGCGTCGTTGAATCCTTCTACTTGTAGGGGATTGATTGTACCTTTTTTGAAGGCTAATCATTGTTGACCATAAAGATTCCCTTGTATTTCTTCATCCCTAACTCTGGATGAATCCACCGAGTGTGGGTCGTATATATCATTATTTCTCGCAAAGTTGTGTGTTGATTTATTAGTCGACCGACATTAACAACAAGGAAACTATCTTCTTTTACGATCCCTTTTGCTTCGCGTGTGTACATGTTGTACCCTTTGCATGTTGTAGGTAAACTACTATGTATATGACGAATCTCTGCAATTGCTTATGGATGCTCATTCAATTGTTCATAAATACTTGTATTTGCAGTGGATTCATGATTCTTGCTTGCATGTGAACTGTAGGGTCATATCGCATTCACTATGCATCATCCTCTAGTGTACTCATTTGTATATATACTAGCACTGGTTGTTGGATGGATTGTGCTCCTCACATATCACCAATACGGGCATTACTTATTACGACCGTATATGCTCCTTTGTAAGCATAATATGAGGTGGATGTTTCAAGCCAAATGTCATCATTCTAGAGTTTCATGTCGTGACTTATAATCATGTCACCTTTCTTCCATTTCACCAACGCTTGTTAGCAAGTTGTATTGGCAACATTATTGTCCACTACAAATTATTGTTTATTTGCATTTAATCTTTTTCCCTTGATGTTTCTTTCTAGAGATGGTGACTTGTTGGTGATAAGGATGTAATAGCTTCCTTGTCCACCATTTTATATTTCAATGTCTACTTGAATGTATTTGAGAACTTAAAGTTATCATGTAATGTTTGCATCTTGATAATGTATCTACTAATTGAAAGTCTAGTTCATCATCAAATACTCAAGCTTGAGTTCAATGTGGACTCAAATCAAATCTTTACTTGAGTCTAAATCTTTCAAATCATGCTCAAGTTACTTAAAATTCAATTTAGATCAAAATTGAGTCTTGGTTTGAATCCAAGTTCATTTCAAATTCCAATTCTGATTTGAGTAGATCCCTCGTTTATTTGTTGACTTAAGTTCAAGTGCATGTCCACAAGTTCTCTATTTGAGTTCAAGTTCTATGTTCTTTGTGATCCCTCAAGTTTGAATTCACTTGAGTCTACTTGGGTGTTTTGTTCCAGCTCAAAATTCAAGTTCACTTTTTGTTTAAGTCCTCAATATTTTCAAATAGAAATTCGGCAGCACTCCGGCGTCGTCCCCGCGTAGGGGGCTGCATCAGAGTGTGTAAGGCCTTCCCGCCTGCCAAGAAAGGCAGTCACGGTAGGTGTCGAGTGACACCGCGGCCGTAGTTTTAACCCCCGCTCGCTAAGAAAAGCGGTCACGGGGTCTTTGAGCGCAGATTTAAAATATAGCATTTTCCCCGCCTAAAAGCAGTGACGAGTACTTAATTAAATAATTTTGCTACAAATAACAAATTTTCCCGCGTGCTAAGAAAAGCAGTCACGGGTACTTATATTTTCATGCATACGAATTTTCTCGCTCGCTCAGTGCGTCACGTGTACTTAAGTTTTTTCCTCGCCCGCTAAGAAAAGTGGTCACGAGTACTTATTTCATGCACAAAAATGTAAATACTAGCTTTTACCTTGGGTATGCAGCAATCGAGGCGGCGACGGAGGATGACTGTCACGCCCCAGAATCTAACTTGGAAAGAATGTCGATCAATTCCACAACAATTTACCAGAGTTATCTATAAATCCATCAGTAAGCAATCCATCAAACATCTATAAGATTTAAAACATCAATATAACAGTCGATTCATATCACAAAACATCATGTACAATACTCAGGAACTATACTATCAATACAAGTAGAAAAGCTATCCTGTCCTGAGTACAAAAGAATCATCAATCTAACAAAAGCACTAAACCTGTAGATCTGGATCAATGCCTATCTCCTGCTCCCGAGCCCTGACCTGAAAATATCAACCACATATAATGAGCTTTACAAAGCCCAGCAGGTCACCTAATACCTATAACTGAAATCAAAGCACGGCAATGCGATCAATATGCATGTCAATCTATCAATCCATATCAGTCAATGGTCAATGAGTCAATGCAGCGGAAATCAATAGTCAATAAAACCAATCAATGCAGCGGCAGGCAATTCGATAAATCAATTCAATCAATCAACGTCGTCAATCAAATCGATGCTATCAAATCAATACGATCTAATCAATAGAATCAGTAGAGAAAAGCGATACGAGACAAGGATCTATAAAACAGTCAATACAGTGAAGAACAGTAGCGACAGTGAATCTATAAGTCTATAGGCAGCAATATCAATGAATCTATAAGCAGTAGTACGATGTCCATGCTATCAATGCAATATCTATATCCATCCATTTCTATATCAATGCTCAATGTCGATGCACAGAAATCAATCAGTGGGATCAATGCAATCGTACGATCTAGTAAATCCAATCAAAGTCGATAAAGAAGGAATCTATAAAACAATGAATCATAAAGCAATACAGTAAACATGCAATTCAATACTATATACTGAACAAGTACAATCTACTGGTCATGTTGCTGTTGTAGAATCCATATTGCTGTTGTAGATAATACATTGGTTCAATCAATAAGAGCCGTCACTCTTTTCGCCCGTCGGCATATCAATAAACTCCTTATGTCTCCCTTCAATAATCAATAATCAATGTTTAAAGGAAAGCCCGTCGGCCCACCATCCTGTACAGGTATCAATATCAATCTCCACCAATGTTCAACCAGGTTCCACTTGCGATCAGTAGCAATAGTCAATTCAATCAATAAGCAATTCAATAGTCGATATTAAAGCAATCATATCGATAATCAATGCATATCAGTTCAATGTATCAATCTCATACAATTCAGGAATCATACGAAAATCGGGCAGCGTAACGGTAGTATACAGAATTTACACAAAAATCCTGCAAAAAGACACAGTTTCCAAATCTATCCAAATTACAAAGGAATATCAATAACATCAATACAAGACTATTATCCTATAGAAATCAAATCAATTCAAGTCCCGATTATTTTCTATTCAATTAAAAGCACGAAGAATTCGATTAAAATCTCGTAGAATCAATTCCGACCGGTAAAATCTTCGTAGAATACATTCAAATCGTGTACAATAATCATATCTATAACATACTAAAAGTTGTGCGGTGAAAGTCTTGTCAAATCAAAATCAGGTCGAAAAGTCGACTACGAAAACACAAAACAGATCATATCTCGGTCAAAACACAAAATCTCTGAAAACAGAAACAGGGTTCGGAGTCCTTACCACGAGATCTTCACTTTTCCCAACAGCAGCGTCGGACGAAAAGCGCTCCGCGGTCTCCGAAAATCAACTTTTCTCTTTTCTTCCTTTCTCTTTCTCTCTCTACAAAATATCTGATTTTTGTTATTGATTTTCTCTCTCCTCAAAACGAGCTCATTTCCTTATATCATACATGGATCGGCCTGGCCGATCGTCTCGATCGGCCTGGACGATCAGACCAATTCTGGTCGTCCTGGCCGATACTCCAGGGCGATGATCAGGACGATTTTAGGAACAGTGCAGATCGTCCTGGACGATCTCAATATCGTCCTGGACGATTCTGTCCAGAATTTGCTCCAGAAATCAGCTGTTTTCAATGCACTGATCGGCCTGGACGATCCAAACTTCGTCCTGGCCGATTCTGGGAGGAAAATCCAAATCAGAGAGGAACAGTAAGGAAACGAGATATTACAATCTCCCCACCTTAGAAAAATGTCGTCCCGACATTTCCCTACAGGTGCGAAGCAGAAACAACGATGCAAAACAAATCGATCAAAATCCAAATCCAAAACAAAACTCGTCGAAATCCATACAGAACACACAATGCAATCAATCAAATGTCAATATGCAATGTTCATATGTCAATATCAATCGGTTAGTCAAATCAATCTTACCAGTAGAATCTTCTGGTCGTTGCTGATCCTGATGCTGTAAACTCTGTAGACTGTAGATGCGTGGCACCACTGGAGGTCGTGGCGCAACTGTCTCCCTCTGGTCTCTGACAGTCCTATCATCCATCCGGTTCCCTGATCTCTCACTGTAGGCTCTCGAGGCGACAGTCCTCTGCTGTCCTGTACCCGTGCTAGAACCAGTCCTTCCACCCAGTCCTTTCTGAGGACAATCTGCTGCTCTGTGTCCTTGCTGTCCACAGTGAAAACACTGTCCCGTCAATAGGTAGCACTGACCTGCATGTCGTCTACCACAATGACTGCACGTGCCAGAACCACCAGATGATACTATCGATGCAGATCGTGACGCAGATCCCGATGCAGATCCCTTCGAACCCTCATACCTGCTTCTCTTCTCTCTATCTCTGGAATCATCTCGTCGTACGTCATCTCTCCTCCTCCTGGTATCTTCGTACCTCGATACTGGTATCGCCAAATCAATCTCTATCAATCGGGCCCGCTCCACTAGCTCAGAAAACTCATGGATCCGGAAAGGTACAAGTGGTTGCCTCAGCTCTCTATTCAATCCGTGCAGAAATCTATAACATTTGTCTTCAGAGGTAGGAATCAAGTGAGCAGCGTACCTCGCAAGTGCAGTAAACTCGGACTCGTACTGCATCACTGACTTGCGGCCTTGCTCTAATCTCATAAAAGCTTCCTGCATCTGTCGCTGAGCTGACGGTGGTACGAACCACATCCTGAACACTGTAGTGAACTCATCCCAGGTGATCTCAGCATTGGTCTTCCCCTGGAATTTCTCTCTCTGCTGTCCAATCCACCATCTCTCTGCCTCACTCTCCAACATGAATACTGCCAAAGGTACTTTCCTGTTTCCCGGACACTGCATGCTATCAAAAATCTTCTCTATCCTCATTATCCAATCCTCAGCAGCCTGTGGTCCTACAGCCCCTTTGAACAACGGAGGCTTCAGCTTGTGGAACATCTGTAAATGTCTGTCAACTTCTTCCTCTTTGCTCCCACTCATCTTGCTCTGAGCATCCCCCATAACATGTGCAATCGCAGTAGCTAACTGCATCATACTCTCTGAAGGTGCTGGAGATGCGCTGTGTTGCTCATTCGGTACACTGGATTCTGCCGGAGGATCCATATCTTTTCACCTGCACAATTCAGAACAAATGATACACATATGCAATGATGTATGCCAATGAAGCTCTTAAAGCTACCCAATCTACCCAATCTCTCAATCCAAACCTACAACTCTGGTAACAATTCATTCTTCCAATAACATTGCTCTGATACCAACTTGTCACGCCCCAGAATCTAACTTGGAAAGAATGTCGATCAATTCCACAACAATTTACCAGAGTTATCTATAAATCCATCAGTAAGCAATCCATCAAACATCTATAAGATTTAAAACATCAATATAACAGTCGATTCATATCACAAAACATCATGTACAATACTCAGGAACTATACTATCAATACAAGTAGAAAAGCTATCCTGTCCTGAGTACAAAAGAATCATCAATCTAACAAAAGCACTAAACCTGTAGATCTGGATCAATGCCTATCTCCTGCTCCCGAGCCCTGACCTGAAAATATCAACCACATATAATGAGCTTTACAAAGCCCAGCAGGTCACCTAATACCTATAACTGAAATCAAAGCACGGCAATGCGATCAATATGCATGTCAATCTATCAATCCATATCAGTCAATGGTCAATGAGTCAATGCAGCGGAAATCAATAGTCAATAAAACCAATCAATGCAGCGGCAGGCAATTCGATAAATCAATTCAATCAATCAACGTCGTCAATCAAATCGATGCTATCAAATCAATACGATCTAATCAATAGAATCAGTAGAGAAAAGCGATACGAGACAAGGATCTATAAAACAGTCAATACAGTGAAGAACAGTAGCGACAGTGAATCTATAAGTCTATAGGCAGCAATATCAATGAATCTATAAGCAGTAGTACGATGTCCATGCTATCAATGCAATATCTATATCCATCCATTTCTATATCAATGCTCAATGTCGATGCACAGAAATCAATCAGTGGGATCAATGCAATCGTACGATCTAGTAAATCCAATCAAAGTCGATAAAGAAGGAATCTATAAAACAATGAATCATAAAGCAATACAGTAAACATGCAATTCAATACTATATACTGAACAAGTACAATCTACTGGTCATGTTGCTGTTGTAGAATCCATATTGCTGTTGTAGATAATACATTGGTTCAATCAATAAGAGCCGTCACTCTTTTCGCCCGTCGGCATATCAATAAACTCCTTATGTCTCCCTTCAATAATCAATAATCAATGTTTAAAGGAAAGCCCGTCGGCCCACCATCCTGTACAGGTATCAATATCAATCTCCACCAATGGTCAACCAGGTTCCACTTGCGATCAGTAGCAATAGTCAATTCAATCAATAAGCAATTCAATAGTCGATATTAAAGCAATCATATCGATAATCAATGCATATCAGTTCAATGTATCAATCTCATACAATTCAGGAATCATACGAAAATCGGGCAGCGTAACGGTAGTATACAGAATTTACACAAAAATCCTGCAAAAAGACACAGTTTCCAAATCTATCCAAATTACAAAGGAATATCAATAACATCAATACAAGACTATTATCCTATAGAAATCAAATCAATTCAAGTCCCGATTATTTTCTATTCAATTAAAAGCACGAAGAATTCGATTAAAATCTCGTAGAATCAATTCCGACCGGTAAAATCTTCGTAGAATACATTCAAATCGTGTACAATAATCATATCTATAACATACTAAAAGTTGTGCGGTGAAAGTCTTGTCAAATCAAAATCAGGTCGAAAAGTCGACTACGAAAACACAAAACAGATCATATCTCGGTCAAAACACAAAATCTCTGAAAACAGAAATAGGGTTCGGAGTCCTTACCACGAGATCTTCACTTTTCCCAACAGCAGCGTCGGACGAAAAGCGCTCCGCGGTCTCCGAAAATCAACTTTTCTCTTTTCTTCCTTTCTCTTTCTCTCTCTACAAAATATCTGATTTTTGTTATTGATTTTCTCTCTCCTCAAAACGAGCTCATTTCCTTATATCATACATGGATCGGCCTGGCCGATCGTCTCGATCGGCCTGGACGATCAGACCAATTCTGGTCGTCCTGGCCGATACTCCAGGGCGATGATCAGGACGATTTTAGGAACAGTGCAGATCGTCCTGGACGATCTCAATATCGTCCTGGACGATTCTGTCCAGAATTTGCTCCAGAAATCAGCTGTTTTCAATGCACTGATCGGCCTGGACGATCCAAACTTCGTCCTGGCCGATTCTGGGAGGAAAATCCAAATCAGAGAGGAACAGTAAGGAAACGAGATATTACAATGACGGCGACGTAGGAACCTGCGATGCATAATTAAAAAATATTTTACTTGTGCAATTTAATTAATCATATTTTTATTTTAAAAAAAGAAGCTAGAGAGAGAAAGAAAAGGAAGAGAGCTCTCTTTCTAGAGAGAGAAAGAGAGGGAAAGAGAGGATTTTTGGTTTTTTTTTTAGTGGAATGGGCTTAGAGTGTGTAGGAAATTGGGGGAGTGAGGTTAGAGAGAGAAAATCTCTCTTTATCTAATTTTTAGAGAGAGAAAGAGAGAAGGTAACTCTCTTTCTAGAGAGAGAAAGAGAGGGGAAAGATGGAATTTGAAGAGAATTTGTGTAGAGTGGGTTTAGGAGGTGCAAGGAAGTGAGAGGAGAGATTTAGAGAGAGAAAATCCCTCTCTTCTCAATTTTGGAGAGAGAAAGAGAGAGTGTGCAATTTTTTTCTCTCTCTAGGGAAGGAATTTGGAGGTATGATTGAGAGGGAAGATGCTTGGGGTGGAGATGGAGCTATTCACGATGAAATTTCACTCTTATTCTAGAGAGAGAAAATTTTCTCTCTCTAGGTTAGAGAGAGAAAGTGATGAATGAATTTTTTTTTTGAATGGTGTAGGAGGTGTAGGGAAGTGTTTTTTGTGAAGGGTAGTGGGTGGTTTGATGAGTGGAAGTGAGAGAAAAAAATAATTAGGGTTAGGGTTTGGTGTAGGTTTGAGAAAGAGAGTTTGGAGGAGGAAGAAGAAGATGAAGGAGAGGAAGGAGAAGAGAGGGGAAGAGAAAAATGGAAGGAAATGAAAGAAAATGTGGAGGGAAGATGAGGGAAGATGAAAAATGGAGAAGAAAAAGAAGAGGGAAAGAGGAAGAAGAAGATGGAGAAGAAGAAAATGGAGGAAGAAGAAGAAGAAGAGATCAAACCTTGAGCTTGGAGGAGGGAAGAGAGGCCGGCGGCTTGAAGAATCGCAAGAGGAGATGAGGGGGGCGGCTCTAGGCGTGAAAGTGTCGTGAGTGGGAGTGAGGGGTTTCGGTCATGAGAGTGTGAGGGTTTAAGTGGGTAGCATTTTAGGGTATTTTTGGATTTTTATTAAAAGAGAAAATTCATTTTTTTATTTAAAACCTCTCTTTCTCTCCTTTTTTCAAAAAAAAAAAATTAATTATATTGCACAAAAATATAAATAAATTTTTTTAATATTGCATCGAGTTGGTCGTCGCGTCGCCGCTCGCACACGTCGTCGTCTCGATTCGGGCGCCCAAAATTTAATTTTTCGCCGACCGTCGACCCCCATCAATATGGGTGTCAATATTAGCTGTTTCCGTTGCTCCGGACGCATTGGCGCTGTCCGTTTCGCGAACAGTGGTCGTCTCGGCAATTTTGGGTTTTCGGTCGATACGCGTCGGGTGAGTTTTTACGCGATTTCGAGCTCTTTCTCTTTTAAAACCCACCTTGCGCGGTCGACTCGTCCCCGACACTAGTATGAGGGTCAACAAATTTATCTCACCATTTTCTTTCTTTCTGCGTATTTTCTTTGTTCACAATGTGTATAATCTGCGTAAATTTTCCTTATTTTTTGCGTATATGTTGAAGACAAAACCTAACATGTTATAATAAGTACTTTGGATCTTTAAATCATAAAACTAAACTTCCAATAAAGAAAAACGATTAGTATTCAATAAACCCTATATTTCTGCTGATATTTTTCTCATCCTTTGCATAATTTGCGTATGATATGCGTATGGTATGCGTACACATTGCGTATTTTATTGCTTTTTATATGCGTACTTTATTACGTATAATATGCTTCTCTAAATTAATTATAGTTTCTTATTCTACGCAGATTTACGTCCGTCCTATATCATATAGATGCTATGTTTCGACTTTCAGAACAATGTGTGAGACCTTTTCAGATATAATTCCTGTTGAAATTGAAGAAAAATTGAAGGAACTTAATATTTACCAATTTCTTCAATTTCTTGGATTTGAGCAAAACGCCCCACTTATCTACCAGCTGCTGACAATGTGGAACATTAAAAAGCAAAGCTTCATTATAGAGGGCCATGTTGTCCCTTTCACAGCTGATGAAGTGACCCTTCTGACTGGTCTACCAAATAGAGGTGAGGAGATTACTTGGATGACCTTGCCGACTTCAACAATCACTTCAAAGGATATTATGACTGAAATGCTGGAGTTGACACGAGAAAGCTCCCCACAGCATATGTTGAAAACTTTTATTATGTATTTATGTTCTAATTTATTTTTCCAACAAAGCAACTTTAAAGTGCCAAAGATGTTAAAGACAATAGCAAATAATGTTGATGATTTTTCATCAATTAACTGGGCATGGGCAATTTGGGAATGCCTTGTTGAAGATTTTAATAATATATCTATGAAGATCGCAAAGAACAGGCCAGCGGGTTATGTCAATGGATTTGTGTCACTGCTTATTGTGATTGCTAAAACAATTCTTATTAAACATTTTAATTGACTGATTGTTTTGCTAAAACTAACTGAGAATATATCAATTTTATGCAGGTTTGGTTTTTGGAGCACACTTCCATTCATCTCCCAAAGTATCCTGACAGAAGGCCCCGTTTTCTTCGATGGTCTGATGACATTGTGTATAACACTGAGAAGACTGTCAAATTATTTGTTAATTTAAAGAGAAGACATGTATTAATTGTGAAAAGTTTTATATATTGCGTACGGTTTGAGTATACAGTGTGTATGTATTGCGTATAGACTGCGTAGATAATACATATATATTGCGTAAATGATTGCGTTTAGATTGCGTATTTATTTGAGAATAATTTTTCACAGATTTTTGTTGACATCCAAGGAGTAACCCCTGAAGAATCTGATCTCTTGGGTGTAAAGAAATATCCATCAACCCCTCTTTCACCCATTCAAACTAACACACCTGAACATCATCTCCCCCCACAATCTCCTCTGCAGCCCAAATCCGTCTTGAAAACCCCAACCCCAACCCTTAGATTAACTTGAAAATAAAATAATAGGGATTGTGCAGGAGTCCATGGTCAACCTCTTCCAGGAATTTGAAGCTAGAATGAGGAAGAATTTTGAACAAATTGTGAAGAGAGTTGATCTTATTGATGAGAAGCTCTAACATTGCATTGTCCAAGAAATTATTAAGCCTGATCAGCAAGCTGCTCCCTCCTCGTCATCATTCATTCCCCATACAATTCCATCCCCCAACAATATTCGGATATCATCTGAACACACCAAGACCGACGCCCCAGAAAAAATGAATGATTTTGAGATGACCCAGGCTGTTGAAAGGGTTAGCAAAAAGAATAAATTAGAGAGAAAATCAAGCAAAAAAAAAAAGAAGAAACAGAAAAGGGTACACCACATCCCTGAAGAAACTGCCCAAGAAGTAATTACCAAAGAAGTTCCCCCGCAAGAAGAACCTATTAAAGAAGCTCCCCCCCCCAACAAGAACAGTCCAAAGAAGCTGCCAAAGAAGATCCGCCCGAAAAAGAACATGTCAAAGAAGCTCCCCCCCAATAAGAACAGTCCAAAAAAGCTCCTCCCAAGAAGAACAGTCCAAAGAACATCCCCCACAAGAAGAGCAGTCCAAAGAAGCCCCCCACAACAAGAACCTTCGAAAGAAATTGTTCCATTCCAAAACGTTCCCCATAAAGTTCCTCAAACTACAAAAATAATCAATGTTGATGATGTTGTAATAAAGGGTTACCCTGTAAGTCCCACAGTTAATTACAGAGGCATGGAAATGTTAAGTCCAGTGCATGAAGTTTTTCTTCAGGAAAACATAAAGAAATATATTGACAGGTATTTTATTTTAGTATAATGCGCGTATGATATGCGTATTACGTGCGTATGGTTTGCGTCTTTTGTGCGTACGAATTGCTTATTTAATGTGTTTTTTATGCGTATAATGTGCATACCTTATGCGTATTTTTTGTTTAAATATTTCAGTAGCATGTGTGTATTTGAATCTGGGAACGTCATGATTTTAAGACGCATGATCGACGAAATATTATCAGACAGTTACCTGGACAATGACCATGTTGACGCTTTTGCCATTTTATTAAATGAGAAGTCTAAAATTTCACCAGATTAGTATCAAAAATATCTATACATCTCACCAATATATTGGGTTAGTATACTAGTTTATTTTATATATTTTTTTATTTGAACTATTTAATTCTTATATTTAATTTTTTGCAGCATTACAAGGTAAAGGATGTAAAATTAGTGTTGTTCCTCGAGCACATAGACTACAAATCTGTTCAGTCAAGCAGTATTATAATTAATCCAATTATTCACGGAGAGCATTGGACCCTTCTAGCTGGTTACATAAAGCAGAAAAGGTGGGAATTTTATGACTCCATACCCAACCCTATGCATAGAAGTATTGCTGTGAAGATAGTGAGTTTGATTCTAATCTTGAATTATTTACAAATTTTGTGATTATTTTTAAGTGACTTAATTCTATTCCATATATTGTTCAGATTGCAAGCTTAAATAAAGATTGCAAAAAAGCCTTTCGTCAAAATATCACTAAATAGAGTTTCAAGACAATGAAGAAGGCGCCAACTAAGACCAATAATACATGGAGAATATTGTTCGACAAAACAACTCCAACTAGCAAGAGAGAACGAATTGGCAAGAAAAAATGCCAAAATATAGAGCAGAATTTGCATACGAATTGTTTTGTGCTTAAATGAAATGAACTTTTCATATTTTAAATTTATGTACATTACTTGTAATTAAGAAAGATTTTTCTTGTAATTAAGAAAGATTTCATGTGATTTTATCATCGTTTTAAAATGATTTGAGAAAGAATTCCTCAATAAAGTAGTGTTGAATATAATGTTTCTCACAATTGATCCTTCATTTAAATCGATTAAGAAATTTTTATTGAAGAATTCAAGGTACGCACTCTATACGCGAACCATACGCATTTCAGACGCAGCTCATACGTCGTATATATGCGGAGGACAGTTCATGGTTTTTTAATAAAAAAACCAAATTAATTCAAATGCGTATCCTAGACAATAAAACCAGCAAGGAGCGTCGAATATTGGGTTTCCCACCAATGATACTTAATTCAAATCAATTAAGAAGGTTTTTATTTAGGTATTCAAAGTACGCACATAATACGCTTTACATACGCGACGCATACGCATCTCATACGCCTTCTATACGCAACGAACAGATCATGGTTTTTTGATAAAAAAATCAAATTAACTAGAATTTAATTGATTCGATGCAATCTTTCGGTATGAATCAATCAAATACTCATTTTAGTATCGTTTTAAAATGATTTGAGAGAATTCCTCAATGAGACTTGTTGTTTGTGTATACCCTTGTGCTACACAAGTGATGGTTGTAGAGTGTGGGTGTTATGCTCCTATGTTGGAGCATTCATTAGAGTATGTGGAGGAGAGTCAAATTGATTCGAATGCGTATCCTCGACAATAAAACCAGCAAGGAGCGTCGAATATTGGGTTTCCAACCAATGATCCTTAATTCAAATCGATTAAGAAGGTTTTTATTTAGGTATTCAAAGTACGCACAGAATATGCTTTACATACGCGATGCATACGCATCTCATACACCTTCTATACGCAGCGAACAGTTCATGGTTTTTTGATAAAAAAAATCAAATTAACTAGAATTTAATTGATTCGATACAATCTTTCGGTATAAATCAATCAAATACTCATTTTATCATCGTTTTAAAATGATTTGAGAGAATTCCTCAATGAGACTTGTTGTTTGTGTATACTCTTGTGCTACACAAGTGATGGTTCTAGAGTGTGGGTGTTATGCTCCTATGTTGGAGCATTCATTAGAGTATGTGGAGGAGAGTCAAATTAATTTGAATGCGTATCCTCGACAATAAAACCAGCAAGGAGCGTCGAATATAGGGCTTTCCACCATTAATCCTTAATTCAAATCGATTAAGAAGTGTTTCATTTAGGTTTTATAAAATACGCATAGTATACGCATTTCCTACGCGCGTCAGACGCAGATAAGACGCAGGACATACGCAGAAGATAGTACTTGGTTTTTTTGATAAAAAAATCAAAATAATTTGAATTTAAATGATTTGATGCATTCTTTCGGTATGAAACATTCGAATACTCATTTTAGCATCGTTTAAAAATGATTTGAAAGAATTTCCCAATGAGACTTGATGGTTGTGTCACCCTTGTGCTACACAAGTGATGGTTCTAGAGTGTGGGTGTTATGCTCCTATGGTGGAGCATTCATTAGAGTATGTGGAGAGGAGTCAAATTAATTCGAATGCAACTCCTCATCAATAAAACCAGCAAGGAGCGTCGAATATAGGGCTTTCCACTATTGATCCTTAATTCAAATCGATTAAGAAGCTTTTCATTTAGGTTTTATAAAATACCCATAGTATACACATTTCCTACGCACGTCAGACGCAGGACATACGCAGAAGACAGTTCTTGGTTTTTTGATAAAAAAATCAAAATAATTTGAATTTAAATGATTCGATGAATTCTTTCGGTATGAAACATTCGAATACTCATTCAAATACTCATTTTATTTGATTAGGAATGTTTACATGGGTATGAGTATAGTACGCACTATTTACGCAAACTAGACGCGTTAAGGACGCAGATCATACGCATAAAATACTTAAACGACTGCATTTTTTTTATATTGAGCAATAAATTCATTCAAAGCAATAATGTTACTTGAAAACATTATGAAATGCAATAAAGGATATCATAATGGGTTAAAATTATTTAGTAATAATTGAAAATATATTGCATTTTCAGAAACATAGAATAAACGATATGTATATGTTTTTATACGAGCTGTATACGCGTTGTATACGCGTTGTATACGCAGGACATACGCAAATTAAAATTGACAGCTAAATCAAATATTCTTACAAATAAATATCCATCAACAAATATTCATACAAATAAATATCCATCATACAAATATTCTTATAACATAGATTTCTCTGTTTTAATGATATCCATCATCAACTTCAGGTATTTTGCTGATGGCTTTTTGGAACGTACACCTGTTATGTGTTCCTCAGTGAAGCATTTGGGTATGCTTGTGAAATTAGAATGCTTTGCTCGCTTTACTGATGGTTGACTGGACGGTTCCCCGGCTATGAAATAGTATGTCATGCACTCAGGCATGTTGGTGAACAGTTGTACTGATGCCTGACTAGACGGGCATGCTTGTGATATGAAATCCTCCGTGAAGCATTCGGGCATTCTTGAGAAATTGTACTGTTTAGCTGGAGATGCCTGACTGGAATGTACAGCATTTATGAAGTCCTCAGTGAAGCATTCGGGTATGCTTGTGAAATTGCACTGCTGATCTGAGGGTTGCTTGGAGTGTACAGAATTTATGAAATCCTCAGTTAAGCATTCGGGCATGCTTGAAGGAGTCTCAAATTTTGTTGTGTATTTCTTCATTGGTGGTTTCCCTATTAAAAAAATTAATAACAATATGTTAAAACATGCAATAAATAAAATTATTCATAAAATAAAATATCATACTCTTTGTCTTCTTTTCCCAGTGACTTTTCAGCCTAGCATTGGATATGCCTTTAGGCATACGCTTTAGAGGGTCTTTCAGTTGTACACTGCCATCCTGTGTAATCTTGTATGTCTTTCTCTTCCCAAAAACAACCAAATCGAGTTTTTTAGATGTATCCTTCATCACAGCCATTAGGAATTCTTCACCACCCTCATTCAGTTGCGCTCGTATGCTCATTTCATATGCAAACCTGCTGATATAATTTCTGAATATGAATCCACTACTAGCTTCAGAGCTATTCTGAGAATTTTCTTTCAAATTTAGACCAGCATATATATCTTGTCGAGCTCGTGCTGACCATCGCAACAGAAGGTACTTCTCGGGGATTTTCCCTATAGCCATTTGCCTCAAAACTATTATGCAGTGAGAACACAATAAACCCATCGTTTTAAACTTTATGCAGGAGCATTGAATGTTACCATTTTGTGCATCAAAATCAACAACCCATGGTTTAGAGTGATCCTTGGTCTTTGTGTAATAGACAAAAAATTTAGAAGAATCACTAGACTCAAGCTCTACACTCATTACACCTACACCTTGTAAAAAATCTTGTTCAAAAAATAAATATAGTTTCTTTGAATAAAATTGAGCAGCTTGCTTTAATATTGAGCAGTTTTTTATTACAGGTTCTATTTCGGAGTTGCTGCATCTATAATCCTCATCCTGTTCATTCCGGCGCCAATTCCTCATCAACTTCTCTAAACCCAAAAAGCAATTAGTTATAGAACTTGTGGGCTTAGAAATGCCATGACACACATTATTAGTAGACTCGCTACGTTGTGTGGATAAAATGTCCATGCTAAAATAATCCTTATTGAAGGCAGTTGACCACTTATTCTTTATCCCATACAGATCCTGCAACCAAACATGATCTTGGAGGTTCCCTTGTATGATCAATTCAGCCAATGCATTCTCAAACTTCTCCTCAGAGTCACATATGCTCAAACACTTATTGAAGAGGCCTTTGACTTTGTTGTTGGTATTATAGCACGATACTTTTGATGGAGCCTTTTTACGGATATGCCATTGGCACAGTCTATGACGACTGTGAGGTAGTGCAACTTCTATGCCTGGTCTTGATCTGTATATATTGTTATTGTCTGTTTATCACCCATCATTCGAACAAAAGTTGTAAACACCCACGTAAATGATTCAATTGTCTCTTCAGACAAGAAGGTCACCCCAAGCAAAATGTTTTGCCAATGATTGTTAACCCCAACAAATGGTGCACATACCAAATTATACTTATTAAGCCTATAACTTATATCAAAAATTACCACATCATCAAAGCAATCATAATATATCTTACCAAGCGCATCAACCCAAAAAAAATTTAACAATCTATCAAATTCATCCTTCTGGACATCCCAAGAGAACATGTTATCATTAAGTTGTCGTTCTTTAAATAACTCAATCAAAGTATTAGTGTCCCCAAGTTCAATCTTAGCTCTTTTTATTTTTTGAATAAAGTTGTACGCATCCCTCCATGTGAATCCACTATTTTCGACACCTCCAACTTCATTAGCAAGGAAGGAAAATGCATCAATTGTTCTTATCCTAGCATCTATCATTGCTTTAAGAATAGAAGCTTTTTCATCACACATATTTCTGCATGATCTAAGAAGATGTCGGTCTTCTGGCCTAGGCAAATCATGATTGTGATTTTCAATAAATTTGTTCACCTTCCAATATCCAGCTTCATCCACTGTAAATCTAACCATAGCTGGACAACCAGTTCGAGTATCTGATCTTCGATATTTTCTTTGGATATTAAGATCAGACAACTTCTTGAAACCAGCTTTTGAACAAACAAAGTCCTTGGATTTTAAATTTTTGGAATTTGGCCAGTAACTGTGATGATCCTTACGAACACTAAAACCAAGATTATATCCATAAGAACGATAAGCCTCGTATGCCTCTTTCTCATTAACATAAACATCCTGAGAAATACGCATTAAGTGAATGGTAAAATACACAACCAATACGCAACAAATACGCAAAAGATAAGCAGCAATTAAGCAACACAATACGCAATGTATACGCAATGTATGCGCAGAAAATATTCAATGTATATCAAACAGATACGCAATACATACGCAAATAATACGCAACAAACCTTTGAAATAAGAAATCGAACTACAAAATCCTTATTGTAGCCTAGATAAATAATGCTTTAGAAGAAGATAACATCGAGTATTCTTTTTAAATCAATTACAATCTTACATTATGCACATTGTTGATAAAAAACCGCAT
The DNA here is from genome assembly GCA_016618105.1 of Dendrobium huoshanense. Taxonomy (NCBI): domain Eukaryota; kingdom Viridiplantae; phylum Streptophyta; class Magnoliopsida; order Asparagales; family Orchidaceae; genus Dendrobium; species Dendrobium huoshanense. The sequence continues at coordinate 38,315,099 of CM028353.1, read as the reverse complement.
CTTTGTTAAACACAATAAATGCACAAAGAAAACTTGGAAGGAGGCGAACTTTATCGAGATGCTGAACTTTTCGTCCAGTCCCACTGGTTCTACGTGTTCTGCTTCATGTGCGCTTGTTTCCGGGACGTCGGCATTCTCCAGGTTATCGGCTTCCTTCGAGACCTGCGGAAATATTGTCTGCTCATAAAAACCAACATCCTCCTCCAGATCAATCTCCATCTTCATCGGCATTTTCTCTGCGAAAATTTTGGCTCTAAGCATTATATATTGCGGTGATTCGCGCGCGCCTTAAATTCTAAAAAAAGAAGCGCCAACCAAAATCTCCCGGGTCGGGCTGGAAGACGGGTCGGGTTTACGAGGTTTACACAAGTCAATTGACTGTTTAACCCTTTCCACGTAAGCAACCGAACACATCGTTGTGATCGGATTCCACACACAGAATAATTTATCCTCTCATACACCCTCGTAACCTCCAGCGCTTTAACAACACCAAAAACCAGCAGCAGAAAGCCACTGCTTACTCCTTTCCACCTCGTCGTCGCTTCTTCGGCTCCTTCCTTGATGTTCGACTTCGCTCCTTCGACGACGTTCCCTTCCTGTCGGATCGGACGTTACAACATTTTGATCTGAAGCAACGACGAGAGCTCGCTCGCTCGCTGTGAAGGTAACTTTCTCCCTTTCGCGCGGTTCTTCGGCCAAATCCCGTAAATCCGACTTCTAGGCGTAAATCCGCAAATCCGGGATTTACGGATTTGCCGGATTTAACGCGACTTTTTTTTGCGTTTGGCTGGATTTACCGTAATCCTGCTTAAAAATCGAAATAAATCCGATACCAAACACCCCCTTGAGGAAGCTCGACGAGAAGATACTCGCCCAATCCAATTATCCGAAACTTCCGGCATCTTGACGGGGAGAAATTATTGTGTACGCAATCTGAACGTGTTCGGATGTGCGTACACACTGCTTATTTTGTTGCGTATTTTTTGAGACATAATTTTTTTGTGGTAAATAATTAACAAATAAATAATAATGATACGCGCCTTAACCGGGGAAGGCAATGGACCAAAAACTCGTCGGCACTTCTTCGCTGCTGCTTCCGCTTCGGTACTTCGCGTGAACTGCAGTTTGGACGTAGTGACGAGATTTTGGTTGCCCTATTGACCATTTTGTCTTCCCGTCTATTTTATTTTTTTCGCACTCAAGCATTTCCTCGAATAGATTGCAGGCGAGGGCTCCCTCTCCTGCTATAGAGCAAGCCAGAGTCGGCGAGGGAGTAAAAAGACGCCCCCAATGTCTTCGAGGAGTGGCACATTTAGCGGTACGAATGTCTTCCTCTCCAGAAACCTCGTCCCGCCCGAGGTTTTTGACGCCATCCACGATGCCCTCCGACTGAACGGCGCTCAGGTCTTCCTCTGCTGCGATACCTCCCGGACGGCCCCCAACGATTACCACGTCATTTCTTCTCCGGATCACGTGAGATCTATCTCGCTAATTCTCCTTTCGTTCTAATGATCTAATCTAATGGCCAATATGTTATTTGTTTTCCCCCTTTTTTTTCTTGAATTGCAGGAAAAGTTTGAGGATCTTAAGGCAAAGGGCTGCAATCTTGTAGGTAGGTTCCTTATGTGCCATTCCATCTTGTTTTGCTGGTCTGATTTTGAGTTTTTATAATGGTTATGTTTTATGTTTACTGGTGCTGGGAAAGAGTTACTTGAGTATTGCCTTTTGATCTGTTGAAGGTTCTAGGTGCACAAGCGACCGTTTTGTTTAAAATTCAGCATTAATGTGCCGGTGTAAAGAATGTGTGCATGCTTGTCTAGTTTGTATTATAGCTACTTGTTGGTACTTGAGGTTTGAAGGTATTTGGCCTTTGACAGTAGTGTGCATGATTTTGAAGCTGGAAGTTTGGTGATTGAATAATAACATCATAAGATTGTTTCAATTGGTGAATCTCTATTGAAGCTAGTTGAAAATAGAACATATATTAAAAAAATACAAATAATTTAGAATTGATAGAACAAAGACTGAATATATGATACAATTTTTAATGAATGTGACATTAATAATTATAACCCAATATTATTAGAATATGAAGTGACATTTATTCATTATATAGATCTATAGATACTAATTCAAAAGTTAAGGCTGCTTAGTTAAGGTGAAGTGCATGATGAGTATTGTACTAAGGGAATATTATGGATATTTAATTGTAGTTTTTATAAAATTGCAAAAGGACTCACTAGATGTAACATTATAGTTGTGTAGAATGATTTGTGCAAAATTAGTTTATTGCTTTGTGGAGCACTTAATAAAACAATTGAGAACAAGGTTCATAAATCTTACCCTCAAAAGTTTAGGATAAGGTTAATGGTGACGATGATGGTGACACTTGAAAATTTAGGCAGTGTCTTAGCTGCCAGGTAAACTATCGTTGAAGAATTGCTCTAAAATATTTATTTTTTGATCACTTGGTTTACTTGGTTTTTAGAAGAAGAAATCGGATGAATGGCGGGGAAATAAGGGATCACTTACATTCTTATTTTTAAAGTCTCGCTATATTCAGATGAATCATGAATTTTCGGGCCTCATAATTCACAAAAGAAATATGGACTTCTTAAATCTAAATATTCTAATGGGCCTTGGTTGAAGTTCACGAGGTTGCATCTTTTATAATTGAATATTTTTTCCTGCAAGACTAGGTTGTTCACATAGTGATGACTTGAGTAACATTATGAGAAGTCATGACTTATCCCATTTGTTTTGAATGGCATTGAAATTGATTGTTTAAACCTCATCTCTATTGTTTATATAAATTGAATGCGAATACCTTTATATCGTAATGATTACAAAGGATCTTGAAAGCCCACTTTTTCAGTGAAGTCATATGTTCTCAATAGAGAAGGTTGTTAACATTCAAAATTTGTATACAACAACAACAATATCAAGCTTTTATCCTGCTACGTGGGGTAAGCTACATGAATCTTTTTTCTCCATTGTGCCTTGTTAAGAGTCAAATTCTCATTTAAATCTAATAAAAAAAATGTTATTTCTAATATTTTCTAATCAAGTCTTTTTAGGTCTACCTCTACCTTTCTTAACATAAGCCAAATCTAATACATCTACTTTCCTAACTAGGTCATTGAAAGGCCCGCCGTTTTATGTGACCAAACCATCCAAGGCGACTCTATCTAATCTTATCTTTCACTGGAGCCACTCCAACCTTTTCACGTATATGGTCATTTCATATCCTAACTCTAAGTTTAAAACTACTCATCAACTTGATCATTCTCATATCTGCAACACTTAACTTAATATTATATTTCTCTTTTAATGACCAACATTCTTCACCATAAAGCATTGCAGTTTTCACCATCATCTTATAGAATTTTCTCGCAAGGAAAAAATAAGATAGCTTATAATTGTTTATACTATAAAATAATTATTGATTCCTGATACCAGATGGCATACAATCTCCCTATGAAGTTGCTTAAAACATTTTTAGGCATTATTTTTGATAATCTTGTTTCTATTTGAATGCTTGCTTCTAGGTCCACAATGTATTTTCTCATGTGCGAAAGAGCACAGGATGTTGCCCAAGCATGGCTATACCTGCTGCCTTGCAATGGATGGAGTAAAAGTTCTTGCTTCTGGATTTGAGAGCGATGAAAAGGTAATTTGATATGTAAACGTCACTACTTGATGACTTCTTTGTATTCATTTTTGTTTTTGGAACTATTCTTAAGTCTAAACCACCCCCATTCCCTCCCCCCCAACCAAAAAGTCCATTTTTCTTATCTTATTTCCATTTCTTGCCTTTTTGCAGTGGCATGGCATGATTTCACGAATATATAACTTCCAATTTTGTTTTGTTTTAGCATTTAACAATTTTTAAAAAAAATTTACACAGAAATATGCTAGGTATGGTCTACTAAAGAATACCTGGTGTTTTTTTACGTTGACATGTTGATTATCTCATTTGCACCATGAAATAATGGAGAAAGGCTTCGTTGTTTCAAAGAAAGGAGGCAGAGGAGAATAAGTGTGAAAGAATGGTAGAATACTTCGTACTGGTATTGATCAAAATTTGGTTCAATATATACAGATTTATAAAGTGAAAAACATGGAAGAAATTCAAATATCCTAGCAATAAATGAATGCTAAACAATACAACAGATTTTTATATAAAAAGTATTAAATATAATAGGTAGAATCCCTAAATTTAGCCTCAAGATTGCTTTAAAGTCGCCAATCATTCAAGCCCAAATCACAATGTGGCAAGGAGGAAAGGCCTATAGGAAATACCTGCAGGGACACACATCGACTGCCCTTACTCAATTCAGTAAGCATTTCATTTGGGGAGAGAAATCTCCAACTCCAAATTGTAGGAATGGCCTTATAAGGAGGTCTACATGCTGTCCAATTCCATTGTGAGCAGAAATTCCTTGTTCTTGGTTGCTATAAATATAGCATATGATAAAAAAATATATTCACTTTCTTTTGATAGGAGCTACAATACATTTCAACACTCTGCCAAACTAGGTTCTAAACATCATGTTAATTAAGTTTGTCAATCTTATTTTCAAATAACGACATCGTCAGTCCTTAAGTTAAGATGTCAATAGTCAGCTTATAAAATGAAATATTTGAAACTCGGGGATCTTTATTTTGAAATTTTCTTTTGATGTGTATTTACTTCCACATATTTGGTCTGATCATAGATAGATAGGGTTGTGTGCTTTAATGATAGTAATCTTAGGGAGTTTTGATAATTATTTGAAGTTTTTTGGGAGCAACTTTAGTCAGATTAGTTCACTAATCTCACTGGACAAGTTTCTGAGTTCAGCTTTAGCCCACTCCTTTGCACAAAATTTTACTTTTTTTCATGTTACAAGGTTACCTTACATATAGGCGCAATACCTTAATGGCTTAATGTAAATCTTCAATCAACTATAGAACTGTCTAATTAGCATTGATATAGGATTTTATAATTTTATATTCCTCTTTCTTGAAGAAAAAACCCCTTTCAAGGTTCCCTTTAGGTATCTGTAGATTAGATTGTGAGAAGAGTGAGCCTGTTTAAATCATTGTTGATGTGATTTTGTTTTGTTGAACTTTTCTAACTAAGCTTTAAATGATCGTTTGAACTCATAAATAGATATTTTTGATTTCCATATTAAGCATATCTTTCCAAATTTAGTGATCCCTAGAGGAAGATCTATGTTGACTTTGTTTAAGTTATCATTCAATAGTATATTCTTAACATCTAGTTGGTGAATTTTCTGGTTTAGTTTGATTTTCATTGAGAGAATAACTTGAATAGTGTTAAATTTAGCAACCAGAGCAGATGTTTCATAAAAGTTGATCATGTATGTTTGGTGAATCCTTTTGCAACTAGTCAAGCTGTGTATATCTCAATGAATCCATCAGATTGATATTTAATAGTTGAGACCCATTTTCATTCAGCAGTAATGGCATTCTTAGGTTGTTGAATGTCTTCCAATGTTTTTTTTCTACCAAGTTGGAGACTAACTTTCTCATTGAGTAGAGCAACTGTTAATATTTCATCATATTTGCTATAAGATGTTGACTACATGCATGAGATTATTTTATTAGAGTAATAAGCAATTCTTGAGTAATATCCCATGTTTGTAGAAATAAACATGATTTTACAGGGACTGTTGCTTGATAATATCATTATTTGAAATAGGAGTTTCAATATTCTCAATTTCATCAGGTCTAATAAGATTTAATATTCCTGGCATTTATAGGTTAAAGGATTTTAGATGAAAATAATATTAAAAATATTCTCTTAAGTCTTAATCTCCCCTAAAGTGAATGTTTTTGGAAGAAGGGTTTATTTTCCAAGAAGTTAACTTCTATAGATAATTAGATATAAATATTTTCTTTTTTTAGGGAAATAACATTTATACCCTTTTTGATTTACCCCATATTCAAGAAAGATATATTTTAAGGCTCTAAGATCAAGTTTATTTTTATTAGTATTTTGGCTATGTAACAATGGCGATCCATTAAAAGGCATTACTTTGGTTATTTTTATTATGTTTAATACATTTCAACCACATTTGTGGAAATTTTTGAAAGTTTGTTCCCTTTGAGATTTATCATTCAACAAGTATAACTAACATACAAGAGTATGATCTTCAATAAAAGTAATGAATCACCATTTAGAATAAAGATTTTGGATTTGGGTGGGCCCAAAATATCACCATGCATAAGAGAAAAATGTTTCATGGTTTTCTAAGGCTTAGGCATAAAAGCAGCTTGTTGGTGTTTGGTAAATTGATATATTTCACATTGAAAATATCTTTATTTCAAACAAAGGAGGAAATATGTTTTTATGACATGAAAAATTATAATGGCCTAACCTATTGTACCATAACATTACATGTTCATTTTTTTTGCAAGAGAGGAAAGTTATTTTGTTGATAGCAATGACATGGTTACACTTTTTTGAATTCTCATCAAAGTAGTACAGACCTCTAACATCTCTAGCATTGTCAATCTTCTCTACTCTTTGGTCTTAAAATTCACAATATTTTGATATGAATGCGATTTTGTAGTTGCTATCTAGCTTACATATAATTACAAGAAAGCTTTGGTATATTTAAAACAAAATTTAGGCAAAGCTTAGAGTTAATTCCTATATTGCATCGATATGGATATGATGACACATATACGAAACGTTACGGATAAGGGACACGTCAATTCTTAAAAAGATGGGATATGGGTACGGCGTGGACACGTTATTATAATTTATAAATCATACATAAAAATTATGAAAACAGTCAAAACATAGTATTTGAAATTACAAAAAAAAAAAAGAAAAGAAAGCAACATCATTTGTACCCTTGTAGTTTATAATATCAAAATAAAAGTAAGCATTAAATGTCTAGTACAACAAAAAAAACATAAACATAAATTGTCTAGCACATGAAGTTTTAACTATCGGATACGGGTGTTTTTTTTTTGTTTTGATTTTTTGTTTTGTTTTTGAACATACACGCATATCTGATACACGTGTCCTTTTGAAATTAAATAGTATTTTAATTGGATACAGTTTTGCTGTATCCGACACGTATCGGTGTCGTATCGGAGGCGTATCCGTGTATCGGATACAGCACGCCTTCATAAATAGGTGTATCGGTGCAACATTGGTTAATTCTAATGATCCTTGTCTCAGTGATAGGGAGAAATAGTGGTATAATTCTCCATGCATATATTGGTTAAAACTCAAAATCTAGCCTAATATGTAGAGATTTGTTAAGTTGAAAAACATGGAAGAAATAAACATATCCTAGTTATAAAGAAAATCTAAATAATGCAATAGTTTTTTGACAAAAAAATACTAAATACAATAGATAGGATCCCTAGAAATCAGCCACAAGATTTCTCCAATTCTGACCCGCACAATATAAGCTCAAACTGCAAGGTGGCAAGTGGGAAAAAACTGCAGGAAATGCCATAAAGGGATGCTCGCTTGCCATCCCGGTTGAATCCTGCAAGCATGCCATCTGAGCCAACATTGCAAGAATTGCCATCTAGAGAGGTCAGCTTGCCGTCCAATGCACATGCGACCATAAATTCATTGTTTGGAGCTGGTCTAAATATAGCAAATGATAAAAGCATTTATTTCAGCAACGGTTTTTCTTTCTTTCTGAAGTTCGGTTTCAAATGGTACATGCTTCATCATCATCTTCATTAGAAGCTCATTTTGAGCATAATTTTTCTGTTACGTGACTATGTTGTCTTGCCAACTTTGTTTGCAGGCCATGATTGAAAAGCTAGTCACTGCTATGGGTGGAGTTTTGCAGGCCAAGGCAGCAATGGATGTCAACTTTGTCATTGTGAAGAATGTTTTGGCTGCTAAGTATAAGGTAAGTTGGTTAATTTATAATAATACGTATATATTTGTAGATGCACTTATACGTTTTTACCATAATATTATTTAATGAATTATTGAGCATAGGTATTTTTTCTTGTTGTCTCTGATTATTTACCGAAAAAGCTCCTTCCATTCACTGATTTGAAGATGGCACTGAATTATCATTTATCAATTATCCATGATTCTAAATTTTTTTGTTGTCTAATGTAAGTTTGTCATGTAGTGCATTGTATTTTTAATAATTACCTTGCCGTCATTAGTATAAATTTTATGCATGGTGCAAGCTAAGTGTATCATCTTGAATGCATGATCAAAAAGGAAATAGAGATAAATATGAGTCAATTATTCTGTTAGGAATTGCTCTACAGTGCAACTATAAATTGGGCAAATTAATGTCCATTGTGTTGGAGTTCTACAAATATTTAGTTGGTTTGTATTTGTAATGTTATTTGGGTTAACAAGTAAAGGTGTAGATACACATTATCCGAGTTGTTAAATTGATCTCAAATATTGGAATTTAGAGCTGCCGTTGACGTGGAAGAAAAATTGTTTCATGCTAATTTTATGGTGGACCTCTATAGGTGCTATCTAAAACTTTGGTCCTTTTTTCTTGCTTTTGAATTTTTCGTTGATTACATTTTTCTTATTGATTCCTAGGAAATTCTCGCTAGTAGAGAATTTTTGTGCCAAAATCTTGGGAATTGCGCCTACCGCGAGAGAGAGAGAGAGAGAGAGAGAGAGAGAGAGAGAGAGAGAGAGAGAGAGAGAGAGAGAGAGAGAGACACTTGTGAGTTTGGAGTCACAAGAGGGAAAATGCTTAATACTGATGGAATTTCTTATGGAAAAATTCCGCCACAAATTCCATCGGTAATTATGACTTCGATGGATTTTCTAGCAGATTATTTCTTCAAATGCATTTCTTAATTTTTGATAGAAAAATATATCAGAAATATCGCCAGAAAGAGCCCTATTTCGTGCCAAATCGTTCCCCTCTCCCATTTCATGTTTTTTTTTTCTGTCTTGAACAAAGTTCTTGGCCTCTCCGACCCTCCTTGCTGTTCAAGTTGATTTCTACCCTATTTTTAACTGTTTTTTTTAGATTTGAAAGGTAAAACCTTTTCTCTTTGATCATTTTCATTTTTTAGAGATTTCAACCGTTAAAATTTGTTAAATGTGCATTTTTTATCTTCAAGAAATCCCACTATATAACTAGAGGCAAAAAAACAAGGGTATGTTTTTGCCATGGATTCACGAAAGAAGGGTGGCTGCCCATGTTATTAACCTTAGGGTCCTCTAAGAGGTGATTGGGATTTATTGATCTCCAGTTAGTGTTTTAGTGGTGTCTGGTGTTCAAAATGTGAGGTGGGAGCCCTTCATGACCTTCTCCCAAGTTTGTAGTGGGAGGTGTGATGGAGGTAGCTGGATTTGATAGTAAGAAGTGGAAGTAGGAAGCAGTGGTTAGGGTTTGAAATGAGGTATACGAGTGAATAAATGTTACGACTTCCCTTTTTCACTTAAATATTAAAACAATGAAGTAAAAATAATCTAATTAATTTATTATTTCAAATCTCCTTGAGTTGAGTATACTCTTTATTGAAGGATTGGCAAACGTAGACTATAGTGGAGGTTTTGGTGGATCTAACTCATGCACTTCTTTGAGGTTATCTTATATGTTAAATACATAAATATGAAAAATATGTATTGATAAAATTAAAAGAAGTAGATCAAAACAATTCCAAGTTGTTGGGAGTTGTTAATGGTCTAGAATAAAGGGCATAGCCTCATTGCAAGCATAACTCAATATGAAGGAGTAATACTAAAGAGAGAAGTTGCATTGGCAACCATAAATCATCTTGTGGTGCAAGCTATTTTAATGAACTTTACTCAAAACGTCATGATAGAGGCAATAAAAAACATTTTGCTATGTCTCTACTCTCTAATACTTTCATGGATAATAGTGGACCCTTGGAGTGGAAGATAGACTGTGATTAGTGTCTCATTTTGGCGTTTTAGTGCTCTTAATATTTTTAAACTCCCAATAATAATAATAAATAGAAATGTTAATGAATAATAATTAACAAAAGATAAAGGACGAAATATCTGTAAAAATCTGCAGAAAAAAGAACAACCAATTAAATCAAAGATCATATTACAGAAAACTCAAATGGCTTAACTGTAACGCTCCACATGCCCCATTCTTTTCCTCTTAAATTTTCTTTTCTCATATGCTCTCTATCTATCTCATAACCAGTGTTTTGTCTCTCATCATTGTTTTATTACATTTGATAGCAAAAAGGCTGCTCTTGAACCATTTATTTTTTACTTTATTGAGGTCAAGCCTGGAATGAGATTGTGTTTTGTTGGTTGATAAAAAACTGCGCTGAACTAGCATATAGATCATAAACTCAACTTGGTTGTACCCTTGTTTTTCATTGCTAATATTGCTTAGTTATTTATCTAGTTAAAGCATACCATCATAAAAACAAGCTTTTATAAGCCTACTTGAACTTTATTAGTTTGGTTGTAAATTGATGGAATTGTGGGCATCTTACTGCACTTTGTTAGATGCTAATCTCCGGATAAGCTGGCAACATGCTAATGTACTACTTAACATGAATGTTATGCATCTCTAGTATAATTTTTATTGAGCTATTGTAAAAGACATTTAATATGACAGCGTTGACCTTTTCACAAGTCATCTTGACATACCAGTTAAATATGCATCTGTTATGTGTCTTTCATTGGTTAATTTTAACTCCTTTCTGTTTGCAGTGGGCTTTACATGTTCTGAAGAAACCCATCGTTAACATTAGCTGGTTATGCCAATGTTGGATTGAGCATCGAGTAGTGCCCCAAGAGCCTTACAGGATTCTTCCTTTTATGGGGTTGACAATCTGTGTTACCAGAATTCCTGCAGGTCTATATCGCAGGATTGACTAATAACCAACAAATAAATATTGATCATCTCTGTTTTCATTGATATTTTCTTTACAACGCCTATGTACACCACAGAGTTTAAACTAGTGACAGTATTTTTCTCAAAGATGTCCTTTTGTTGGTAATCTATCCTTGAATTATAAAGGTGTAAGCGTATTTGCATTTAACAATGATACTATGATTCGGTTTTCACAAAATTTGTTGCAAACTCAACTATTGAATCTAATATTTGCTTCTATGTTTTAATTTGGACTATTTTTAGTGAGCGATTTTATGTTTCCAGATGAACGGAAGGAGATTGAAAGGCTGATCATACAGAATGGTGGCCAGTATTCTGCTGATCTGACCAAAAAATGCTCCCATTTAGTTTCAGATATATCCTTTTCATTGATGCCCTTAATATTCTTTTTTTTTTTTTTTTAGTTTCCTTACAGATGCAAACTTTCCAGAGTTTCTTAGTTATGTTATTTTTATTGCCAATGCGCTATTGGTTTGGATTCATATAGTGCCCATTCAATTAACTATTTCAACCTGAGGAGACAAGTTTGAACTTCTAGCTATTATTTTGATGAATTGCACTACGCAAAGTTTTTCCTCAAGCATGCTGTCTCATTGTCCTTCAATTTGAAACTATATCTCGTAATTCCTCATAACTACTTTTCCAATTGCGTTGAACTTGTTTGCATGGATCTTGTATCTGTACTATCCTTTAGATGCTTGACATAATTAATGTAATTTATCTAATCGATATAGCTCATTTATATTAGTGGCTTCAATCCTTTATTATATACAACTTCAGTTAAAATGAAATTATTGGGAAATAGGCAAAACCTCATTCAAACAAAGAGCAAAAAGGAATGCAAGCAATATGATTGGTGCACAAAAACATACAAAGAATTTAATTATGTTGACTCATCCAAATTATGTCTACATTATATTTTTGTTGCTATATATATCACTATGACACTATGACTTGATTGTGGAGAATTACAATGCTAATTCCTCGGATACAAACACAGGAAAGCTACATGTGACTGTCATGTATCACATTTTCTATGTAGGGAAAAAAATTAAACTTCAGAACTTAACATAAGTAACAAAAGTTTGAGTAAGGCCTTCGTTGATCTTTGGTTCTAGTTTTCCTTTTCACTACTTCATGATGGTTGGATCTTTAATGCCTAATTTATTATCTCCGTATTGTATTATGGTCAAGTGTCAACTATAAAGGATGCATAGCTGTTCATGAACAGAAATGTTGGCCATGACCATGGGGTTTTTGTGGGTTGTTCGGTCATCTGAGCCTGCACAATACATGGAAACAAAACCCAAAGGAGCTACAACTACAAGGATCTTCTCCTTCTTTAAGATGATTGATGCAAAAGCGTAATAATGGATATTCAACTTAGGGGTGGTTTGATCAGAAGTATTAGTATTGATTGTTTTTTTTTTTTTTTTTTGCATTTCATGTTTTTTAGTGTTTGGTATGAAACTAAAGAAAAATAAGATAAAAATTTGAGACATTTGAATAACCTCAAACCTCTATTTTTCATGCATTTGGAAATTACTTGAATCAGGTGATTTTCACATCCGAAGCTGCATCAACCTCTAGGTAGTTCGTGCCGCTTTATTCCTCACCACAGCCCTTACCGCTTTACTCATTGCCTCCCGAGTCTGCCATCTCCTTACGCCTTGCCACTTGCTTTCCTTATGAGTTTACAAATAAGAGAGAGAAAGAGTGAGAGAGTGTTTGAAATATATTTAAATAGACAATTCTTTTTTAATGTTTTTAACTTGCATCCAACTAAACAACTCTACATTTTTTAAATGTATGCATTCCAGGTGTTTTGCATTTGAAAATATCTAACCAAACAATCTTTTAGAAAATAGAAAATCATGGCATTATTTTAAAGAAGAAAAATATACATTTTAAACTTTGACCATGGTCCATGATATCTCATATGAACCTAATGTTGAAGTTTAAACTATAGAGCAAGTGAAAAATAAAAAGCAACATGATTGGCAGTGTAATAGATGCATTTTTAAGCTCACTCAGAAAAAAGAATACTGCAGAGGACGTTTTTCCAGATGGTTTATGCTTAAGGCATCATGTTTTTGCTGTATTGTACATAATTGAACTCATATAACTGTCCAAAGCTTCCGATCTAGTTAAGGCCTAATGTTCAGATATTGTGAGGTGCAAACCAGCAAGTCGCAAGAACTCAAGTTTAACTCCTCCAATGGATGCCATTGATTCATACTTGAAAAATGTGAAATTCTCCCAAAGGACAGTGATGAGCAAATGTTGATAATCATCAGCGTAAGATGATGTTCGCTGATTATTAAACTAAGCTTATTCGATGTCTGAAAATTTTCTATTCTGTTATAGTTGGAATGGTTTTTCATCTATAGTACTAAAGACCTTTCCCATTGCATTATTCTTGCATTTTTCAATATTCTATCTCGTTAGAAATCTTAGATACTTATTGCTGGTGTTTCTTTCATTTGTTTTTACGGTCATCATTTCTAGAATTCATTCATTCTTTAGTTTAATTTGTAGTTCCAATATAGCACTTTTTGTTTTTTAGTTCCCATATTTTAGGGGTCCTCATCAGATATTACAAATTCTGACCTTGACGTTCCAAAAGCTCCAGCTGGAGACAAGTATGTTGTTGCACAAAGATGGGGTCATATACATATTGTTAGCCGCAAATGGATTGATCAATCCATTTCAAGACGAGGTAATGGTTGCAGATCTCCTTCCTTTTTTCTCTCTTTCAGATATCCAGACAAGTTTGCACTAAGATGTGCATCGTTTTCACCTAGTAGCAACGATTGCATACTTGGTTTTTAGTAGTTTGCCTGCCACCTTTTGCATGTAATACTGACTACTGAATTCATCATTTATGCTTATCTAATATGTAGCCTGTCTGGATGAGCGGCTGTATCCTGTTCATGAAATTTCTCTTTCTGGTAATGATGCAAAAGTTTTGCATAAGGAGCAATATTTCCAAGAACCCAGTAATGTAACCTCACAGCTTCTGCCACCAACCAACATTGAGGACCTAGAAGCAGCTTCATCACAGAACATCTCTATTTCAGAAACCTCTACCATTAAAAGTGAGGTTGCAGTTGCAGAAGCATATCCTGGGAAGATGGAAGACAAAAATGTTGAAACAAATTCTGAACATGTGGAAGACAAAGTTAAATTTGATTGCCGAGTGGCTCAAGACTCAGAAGAAGATGATGATCTTTATTTATCAAGTTGCAGAATCTTTCTGGCTGGCTTTGAGGAGAAGGAATTGAGAAAGTTAGTTAATATGATACGAAGAGGTGGAGGCACTCGGCATATGTTATTGAGTGAAAAGCTGTCACACATAATTTTAGGCACACCTTCAGAGTCGTAAGTTTTTATTTGAACTGCCATTTAGGAGTTGTCATAACATTGTTTAATGAATCTTGATTCGGAAACTATTGATATTTTTTTCCCAGAGAAAAGAAAGAAATAAGACGCATGGCTGTTTCGGGCGTCATTAATGTGGTTAATGCCACCTGGCTTGAGGAATCTGATCAGGCAAAGAGAGAGCTTCCTGTATCATCCAGGCACATTTTTTCCGCCTTAATGATTTCAAAGGGTTTGTTGTCTTCCTTTGAGAACATTTCATCCATTCTAACATCTTGAATTTTGTAGGATACTTTATTATCTAAAGAATCAGTCTAATTTTTTTTTATTACGTTCGTTATCCTGATATATAGATTCAACATATTCTTGTATGGAGCCATCTGTTGTTGATCAAGGTGTCAAGAAGGTTGAAAATATTCGTGTTTTTTCTTTTGCAACAACTAGTCCTGTTACAGAGGATAAAGTTCTTGTATCCAAGCCGTTATCTAATGAAAAGCAAGGAACCAATGATAGCTGTACAATCGTTAATGGCTTCACAGAAGTAGTCACTAAGTGTGAAGCATCACGCCAGCATTCCATTATGAAAGTTAATCAGATACATGAAAGCAAATTGCATATGGTTTCTGCCAGGGGGGATTCTTTGAATGGCAAAGCAGTTTTCAAGGGGAAGTCATTTTGTTTTTCAAGCTCATTTCCGGTAGAACCTGTAAGTATTTTCATGGCTCTAGTTATCATGCTGCGGTGTTGTTATCTATTGCTTGAATAAACTATCACGTCTTACTAAACGTTGACAATTCCATGATAGTATCTATGGGTCCTGTTTGCTGTCTAAATTGACGAGAGCTTTAATTTATTGTAGAATACGCCTTATAGGTTCTAAAAATACTCGGCAGCTATCAGCTTTCTTATGGATTTATCTGGAGTCATACCATTGCTTAAAATTGTGTTAGTTGTTGAAGTGAATGTCTTGAAAACCACAATCTGTTTCTGTCGAACCAATTTGTTTCAGTAGTTAGGTGGTTTTGACAGTTCCAGTGCTTAGATTTGATTTCTATTGGCTGCACTTTTAATAAAATTATAATTTTTTCTATAATTTTGCATTTTTAACTTCAAAATAAAAAGTAATGTTCAAGATAAATTTATCATAGTTTTATATTTAAATCATAAGGTTCCATAGAATCACTAAA
This sequence comes from Dendrobium huoshanense, assembly GCA_016618105.1. Classification (NCBI taxonomy): domain Eukaryota; kingdom Viridiplantae; phylum Streptophyta; class Magnoliopsida; order Asparagales; family Orchidaceae; genus Dendrobium; species Dendrobium huoshanense. Next base: position 38,299,672 of record CM028353.1, on the reverse strand, counting down.
ATATGTTAAGACTCTTTAGTTTAAAACAATTTAACGGAAGACTTAGTCAAGACATGTTGTTGTGAAATTCTGTTTTTATTTATTTATTATTCAGATTAAATAGTTAGCCTATTGTCAGGGGTTATCTCTGTGGCTTGGTGGTATTGGGTTGGCTAAATTGCTGCGAGGGATTGGTTTGAAGCCTATAAAGGAGGCGTGGAAGAGAAAATTTAAATTTTTTTAAGTCCTTACCAGAAATTGAAAAAAATAAAGCACGTGCAATTTCGTCTTAGAACCCAGCGGAAATGAATACAAAATTGCAAAACCAATTGGATTGGCTGTTTTTTTTAAACCATAGGTTGAGTTTATATTTCTTCAGTTCTGTAATTCTTCGTTCATTTAGTGGTATTACAAGAATTTTTTTTTAATCATCTAGCTTTTAGCTCCAGTGGCAAATAAGATTAGAGAGAGTCGTTTTAAATTATTTGATCACATAAGATGTCAACCTTCTCATGATCTAGTTAGGAGAGTAGATGTATAAGATTTGACCTATTTTAAGAAAGGTAGAGGTAGACCTAATAAGGCCTAGTTAGAAAGTATTAGAAATGTCATTTTTTTATTAGTTAAATAATAATTTGACTCTAATAGGACATAATGGAGAAAAATATTCATGTTGCCGGCCACACAGCTTGATATTATTGCATCTAACTTTTAGCTCATTTTGTTTGATCAGCGGGCTGAAGTTATTGAATGGGTTAAAGGAGGAGGAGGAGGGACTTTGTTGGATGACCAAGCAACAAATGCTGATTTCATCATCGAGTCTCATGGTCTTTCACAGAGTTTGTGTGCTAGTATTTCTCGATCTACTTATGTTTCCACGCATTGGATACGCGCCTCTATTGAGGTATATATATAGCGCTAATTTGTTTAGTGGTTTGTTGGCTAAAAAAATAGTTATATTCTTTCGTGTGGTGTGACTAGTTTCATACTGATGCTATGTATTACATGCTACGGACATACTGCACCTGCACTTTTGGTCAATACCATTTTCATTTTTCAATTAAAAAAAAAATCCAACATTGAAATGTCAAATATACTATTTGTGCAAGGGATTTCTGCAGGTTCTTGTTGTCCAGCTTCACAAAATTTTTGTTCTTTATTTTATATTTAAATCTGTAAAACTTGATTATGGTGGAAGTGTTGTCAAGCATGCTTCATTTCCCTGGATAAGAAAATGAGATTCATGGCAAACAGACCTTAACCTTTTGGCAAAGATGTCCACTCATGGGTAATTTTATGATCTTTTGTCAGGTCCACTGATTATTTTTGTTTCTTTATTGAGATATTAAGTTTGTAGATATTTGGTTGATGGAAGAATTAGACAGATTACATAAAAAGATGCAAAGTTTATGTGTACGTTTTGATAAAAATCTAGACTTATTAATGAAGAACAACAGTACAACATTTATAGGATATTTGGCATCCTTACATATTTAATCTTCAATGATAACTTTAAAAAGAAAACACCATACAAATTTGAAATTCAAATAAAAAAATGTCTTTCGATTAATTTAGACAACATTTCATTCATTTGTTTTCTTGTAGTGAAATTTCCAAATGCAATGAACACTTTTCTTTTTCTCATAATCCAATTGGCTTCCCCTTGGATCCCATTTTTCCATTTCCTATTTTTACGCCCGCTCAAATTGGTGAATAGATATCAATCAATCCCAACTTACTAATGAGAAAATCAAAATTTAATTTGAACAATCATTTGTAAGGATCTCTATGGTTTACTAGGATATAGGAATAAAATGCATGCAAATAATTCCCCCTTCAACTTTTTCTTTATAAATGGTGATTGCCTCCCCAATACCCACGCTTGGTTCTATTGTATTGCATAGGATTGTGGGCTTTACTTTATGATGCTTTGTTGCCATAATATAGTTTCATTGCAAAATCTATAATTTTTTATAGTTCAACCCTCATTGGACATGGCCATATGTTCAACTTCAATAATACTCCGAGCTACTATATTAAGTTTCTTACTCTTCCATGTGGTAAAGTTGCCTCATATAAAGAAATAAAATAACTTATGGATATTCTGTCAATAGTAGAAACTACCAATCTACGTTTGGTAAACTTCACTATTGTGCTTAATGCTTGTTGACCTCTACTATGCGGCCAAAAGAGACAGATAAAAAAAAATGATTACCTGCAGTTGGATCCATCCCGAATCGCTGCTCCCGTCGCTTCTACAATCATACCCATACCCTGCGAGCGGCGCCGTTTGCAGTCCTCGATCGAGTGTTATGTCTCGATGCTTCTCCCTCATTCATTAAATACCGGACCGAACTCCAGCTCTCCCACACGCGACTAAGCCTCTCCCGATTCTCCTTCTCTGTCCCGAAACTCCTCTTCCATTCCCGACCTCCGCGAAAGCCTCGCCCTCTTCTTCCTAAGCCGAGAGAGAGAGAGAGAGAGAGAGAGAGAGAGAGAGAGAGAGAGCACCTACCCGACCATCTCCCTAGTCCCGACTGAGCTTCCTCCTGCGATCTCTGTCGAACCCGAAGCTCCGAACTCCCCATCCAGTCTTCTCCTCCGACCTCGCCACTGTGCCGATCCCGATCCAGGGATCCCGAGCTGCCCTTCGTGTCCGATCGGAAGCAGCACGGCTGGAGCTCGCTGGCCGTGAAGGTAACATCTCCCTTTAGCGCCCTTCTTCGGCCTATCTCTGGCCGAACCAGAGAGTAAGAGAGGGAGAGGGAGAGTTATGTTTTGTTTTTTTATTTTTATTTTTATTTTTATTTTATTTTATTATTATGATGATTATTATTATTATTATTAGTTATAAATTAATGATAATTAATTAAAATTTAATTACATTTAATTAATAATTATAATTATTATTAATTAATCATTATATGGTTAATTAAATGGTAATTATAATTAATATAATTAATTGTATATTAATTTTAATTAATTAAATTTAATTATAATTAATTCTAATTAGTTAATAATAATAATAATTAATTGTAATTAATTAGAATGCTCGCTTCTCTCGCCTCGATCCGTGTGCCAACCCCGACGACACCCGCCAAGGTATAACTCTCTAACCCTAAAACTCCGAGAACCCGTTTCAACACATTCGTCGAGACAAAACGACCACCTATGCACGCTTTTCTTAGCGTGGTGGGAGGGAGTGCGTCCCGACGCTTGCGACGAAGCGGGTGATCACCCAAATCCTTTTTCGAAGTTCGTATCGCCTTGGAAACCCCGCCTATGCATGCTTTTCTTAGCGTGGTGGGAAGGGATCCCGGTGCGATGCGCACGACGAAGCGGGGATACCCATAAGTACCCGCTTGCGGGGAAATAACTGTCTTTTTTGCAAAATATTTTCAAAAAAAAATAAAAAAATATACTTTTTTACAAACAAAAAATACTCATGCACGCTTTTCTTAGCGTGGTGGGGGATCGAAAAATTACACGGCCGCGGTGTCCTCGAAAGAGGGCATCTACCATGCACGCTTTTCTTAGCGTGGTGGGAAAGGCCCAGTTTTCCGTAGTTTTTCCCTTAAATGGGGGAGACGCCAGAAGGCTGCCGAAATTTCGGGTGAAAATATTGCTACACTTGGACTTGATTGCACTTGAATGACATGCAAGAACAAAATGCTGGAACTTGATTGGATTCAAAGGACGATCGAACTTGGACTCAGCTTGTGAACATTTGGACTTGATTGAACGGTGGACTCGGACTTATAAACTTGATTCAATCGACCTAAGTGAACTCAAACCCAAACAAATTAAAATATATATATATATATATGAGATTTCAAATTACATTTGATTTAAAAATCAAATGAACAAAGAACTAGAACTTGAACTCGAACCACATGGGACTTTGGACTCAAGCTAGACTTGTGAATATTACTTGAGCTTGTTATTTGAACTCAAGCATGAATTTGTGGACTTGGACTTGGATTCATATTTGAACATAAAATGGCTTATAAAATTTTTGAATTAAAGTAAATTGAGATTTAATACATACTTGAGCTTGCAAATGAATACATGTAAAATTTGTAAGCCAATAGATTTTGCAAGTGTCATTCACTTAGTGATGAGGATGATGCCATTTGATGTAAACCTTTATGCAAATGACAATGATTAGATTGTGGCATTCATCCTAGTTCGTGCAAATTGTAGATGATAATTTTTTATCATCTAACTAAAAATTAATGAATGTACAAGGATCTACAAGGGAAGTCCAGGATCTTACAACAAACAAAGATTCTTTTGAACTCATGCAATATACATGTAGTGAAGGAGATAGTTGGTTTACAAGCATGAATGAAGTGCAAGAGAATATAGTAGCTTGCAACCAATAATGATAGCTAGATTGTGAATGCAATGATCTACCTTCAATCAACATCGATGAGTCAAAAAGAGACTTTTTTCATCCACTAGCAATGATCAAGACAAATTCACAACTTGACTATGAGTAATGAATGAAATGAGGAATGTCAATGGATAAATGAAGGAATTGTGGTGGGTAATATTGCAAAAGAATTATTTACATGCAAACAAGGGACTCGTAGCAAGAGGTCTTCATACAAATTCAACATTCATTTGATTGTAAACATTCATCAACAAAGAACTCTTGGAGGACATTCAAATCAAGAATCAAAATATAGAGATTCAATAAACAAATCTTGATCATTTAAGCGGATACCAGTGAGCACACAAAGATGTATAGTGGACAAGGAAGGTCCTTACTACCTCTCATTCACAAGTAATAAGGAAGAGGAAGATACATATGCACACATCAATGAACATTTCAATCATGTTCACAAGCAAACGAATATAATCACAATGAATGTAGCACCCTACCAACCAATGTGCATGAAGAGGTTGGTGGCAAATGTGAACTCCTATGAATTATCTTAGGAGACCTGTTACACGTACAAAGTGCCATCTACGAATAAGTACAAAAGAGAATTGCAGTAGATAGGAGCTCCTGCAAGCTGATGTAGAAGACCCGTTGACTCCCAATATATCATCGACAAGCAAAATGACTACACCAAAATGCAAATGCATACGAGTTGCTATAAGAAGTTTGTTGCACATACAACAAATTGTCTGTGAGCGGATACAGAAGCACTGCAATAGATGCAATCATCTACGACAAGGCAGGAGATTAGTTAGTGCACTATGACCCGCCTACGAAAATCAATAAATAGTGCACGACAGTCTACCTGTACGAAGCAGCGAACAACTTAATTCAGAAGCTGCTACGCCACGCCACCAGATCTGCAATATTCGTACAAGCAGACAAAAGGCGTCTATTTCAAGAATACCCCCGCACGTGCACAATAGTTTGTATACACATAGGCACACTAAAAGGGGAAAATATAATCCAAACCCGCATGGGCCCCGGCGAGCGTGTTATTGGCACACACGTGACGTCTAGGGATGCTGCGCGGGTTGACAAGTGAATTCAGGTTTGAAATCGATCCTTCTATACGGGTCAATAGAAGTCGACAGGGTTTGAACCATTAAGCAAATATAAAGTTATGACGACCGGTATATTTGCTTTAAAACATTCATATTAGACCATCAAGGCCTACAACAATATGAATTCACTAATAAAGGCTCAAAGCCTACAAAACCCGATCCTCTGTCGACAGCCCGACAGAGTTGACAAGGTTCAATCCATAAAAAGAAATGACCCCCAAACACCCCGATGATGGCCGTGTTGAATGCATATCTCAACCGGAGGGGTTCCCTAAATATTTTTAAATATCTCTCAAATATCCAAAGTTTTATTTCAAATATTCCAAAGCTCCACCCAAATATCCACAAAAATCCAAAAATTCCCAAAATCCAAAATTTTCCAAAAATCCAAAAATCCCAAATTCCAAAATATTTAAAATTGAAATAAATCCATCAACGCAGTCAAAGCAAAATCCATCCGCCCTCCGCAACAGTTTGTCGACGCGGACAAATTCAAATAAACTCTAGCTCACAAAGAGCCAAATGCCTAGTCGAAAATATCACTTTGATCCATTCTCAAACAATCTCTTGCTAGTAAGGACGTGGTACGTGTCCTCTAACCGGCAGTTTTGCCGCCAAATGGCACTGCAGGTAAACGGTTATGACCCGGGGCCCTCTGAACCGAGTGGTTTTGCCGCCAAATGGCACCACAGATAGCGGTTATGGCCAGAGCCAATACGCTTCTTAATGGCGTTAAATCCTTGAGATATGAATCAATAGGATATGATCGATAGATCACAAAGCCCTCTATAAGCTAAGGTGGATTAAAATTTGTCCCCTTAGAGAAACATCCAACCCCGGTCTACAAGGTCCCCTTGGACGAAGCAACCCATGGCTGCTGACAAGGATCCTTCTGTCAGGTTGGGTCGACTACCTCCTCTGACTAAGTAGACCAGGGACCACGATGGCCCGGGACGATGGAACCATGGGATCTTGATCGGGTCTATCATCCATTCCCCCACCATCCGCTTTAAGTGCACGATGGTGAAATTTCTTTTTTTAAATATCAAACTTTTCAAACCCTTCCAAACACAATTTCCAAATCCAATTTCTACCAATATCAAAATCCATTGCTGCTACTATATGCCAGATAACACGTATTCTCCGCGTATCTGATTGACGACTAGCCTTAATCGAAAGTTCTCTCTCGTGATCGAGAGGGGTAATTAACTATAGGGGCTTGCGCCTATAGGAAACCAGAACTCATATCATAAAGTTCTCTCAAAATGAGGACGAAATCTCTGGGTAGTGTCTTATCTACAAACCCATCTGCCTTCCAAAATTTACCTCGGAACTTAGTTCGTTAAAACTCCCTCGCTGAATAAGAAAAGCGAGTGGAGGCCGAGGCCGAATTTTCGGAGCCCACAATGCTTTTCTTGAAAAGTTGTCCATTGTAAGGGCAATTTTTTAAATACTTCATGATTTTGTATGCAGCCTTTGGATGTTCTTTTTGTGATTAGTGCATAAATTAACTGACTAGGTTTATAATGAAGGCTATATCAGATCTTTTATGGAATAAATAAATTAGTTTTTCCCCCACTTTTTTTATCAAACATCAATAAGTTCTCCATCATTATTTCTCTAGGTTTATGCGTGGATCATAGGTGTGTTAACATGTCTATGCCCATCCATTCCAATTTCATTAAGAAGATTCAAAATATACTTCTTTTGAGACTTCATAATATCATTTTTTTATCTTCCTTTTTGCAAGAAACAAATCTGAGGTATCCCAAATACTTCATTTTAAATTATTCAACAAAAAAATTATTTAGCATGTCTTTTTTATTAAATTCATAACTAACCAAGACGATGACCATTGGCATCAAAATTTGAAGCATATCAAATGCCACTTGATATTTGGACCTTTTTTGTTCAAGTTGTTTTTTATGCTAGGCTGAGTTAACCATGCCTAATCTAAGTCACGTGCACTTAACTAAGGCTAACACCCATGCTTGACCCTCTAGCTATTTCTAGAGATGGTTCAAGACATTTCTTTATAGTTTTATATATATATATATATATATTTTTTAAGACATTTCTTTATAGTTGACAATGCCTTATCTCACACTTTCAGTTTGTTGTACCATATAAGCTTTTCTTCCTTTTTTGTTCAATCAAGTAAAATCAAGTAAAGAAATCAAATTATGGAACTATACGTCTTTTTAATGGGTAAGTATGAATGCTGACAACTTTCAACAGGAGTTCGCATCAATCATTTTTCTGTCATAAACCATCTAATTCCATGGCTTTAATGTCTTTATTGCTAGAAGATTTAATGGGTGTGAAATTGATAATATCAATTAGTAGCTGTGAAATTGATAATTATTAGTTAATCTTGCTAAAAGATCAAGTGATGTTGGTAAAATGATGAAGAAAAGAGATATAACTTCTATGATTAAACCTACGTTCTTAGAACAAAGAGTGCCTCAAGAGTACTGTGAGGAGAGAATATTATAATGGCTTGAAGGAAATTTTTTTAAATTATAATTAGATTACCTATGCTATATGATTGAGTTTTGAGTCATTATGAAGCTATTGATAGTAGTTTAATATGATAGAAATTAGTGTGTTAAGATTTATGTTTGCAAAAACTAAAAAGAATTTGTTGAAAAATAATAATAGAGATATGGTGGGAATGACATCTATCAAAGATAAAGCAATGAAAAATAAACTTTGGTGTTTTTTGCACACATAAAACGAGGTAGAAGATGTATTAATAATACAATTAGATAAAATTAATGTTGTGAAATCATTAAACATATATCAAGTTTAGTTGTGTAAAGCGATTGAAGAGAAATTGGGTTAAAACTTAAAATGTCAAAATGAATTGAAGATGAAGATTTATAATATTTGAGTAGATGGGATAAAGTTCATAAAGTGATGAATGTCTCCGTTACTGTTTTAACTCTTCTCGTATGCACTAGCTAGATATTTGTAGCTGCTTTTATAATCAAGCCTGCTGCCTCCTGCCAGCTTCTCCCTACCAACAAGCTTTAAGGGAATGCATGTCAGGTTGAATTCATCACTATTCTGTAGATAATACCTTCGACTTTGGAGCACCTGCTGATGTAAAGTCAATGCTCATTATGCTATGGTTAAGTGCAGCGCAAATGATATTGTTATTGTCTGCATTTGTAAAAATATGTGTATCATGCTTGATTATTAACTAAATATTTATACCAAAAACAGCTTATCTTAGATGCATTGAAGAAGCTTTTACAATAAGCTTTTACTTTCGGCATAAAATATCCTTATTTCAAAGTAGCATTAGCATCTATATCATTCCTTGTTCTACTTTGAAATACTCTGTCGACTGTTGTGAAGCACTTTTTCAAAATAATGCCTACTATATTCATTTGTTCAAGGAGTGCTGCATGCAAGATGTTGCAAGCCACATACTTTACTCTCCATTGAACTGCCATATTCCGTTACCTGGATTTGAAGACCTCCGATTCTGTGTTTCCCAATATGAAGGGAAAGAGAGAATATTATTAAGGAATTTATGCTTTGTCTTGGGAGCTAAGTTCACCGAGAAGCTAACCAAGAAAGTTACTCATTTATTATGCAAGTTCACTAATGGTCCAAAATACACAGCTGCTTGTAGAAAGGGCATTCAAACAGTTACTGCTGAGTGGATCACTGAATGCGTCTCGCAGGTATAGATCCTATCATTTTTCAATTTATACTTCCTGTAATCTTGGGATTTGCAATTTCTTTTTGACAGTAATGAGACACTTTTATATTTTCCAGGATAAATTGGTTCCACCTGATTCATTTCAGCCAAGGCCAGTAACTTCACAGGATAAAGAGGCAGGTTTATGTACTGTGAGTCAGCATCCAACTCAGGCAGTTCGCATGATTTCCTTCCCATCACAATCACCGAGTCAACCCCAAGGACTGATGCAAAACTCAAGAATGAACGTTGGTAGTTAAATTTCTAGCGATGAATGTCTTTTCTTTACATATTTTTTTTTCTATTTTTCCTTTTATAAAGCATGTGGAATATGCAGCAATATATCTATTAACTCCATAAAACTATAAGGTTCAAGTTCTGATGGAAAAAGGTTGAACTTATCGGAATTGGATAGAAATACTCGTGCATCTAAAAGAAAAAAAGTAAAAGAAATTCATGGGGAAAATCGCAAAACTGGTCCTGATGTGGCCGAAGCCATAGAGGATCTGTTAGCGCAGTCAGACAAGGTACATAATTGCATTATTATGCAAAAATTATCATTTTGTTAGCAGTTGCTTATCTTGCATCTGGTTTCTGTCTAAGATTCAAGACCTAAAATCGCCTGGGACGTCTGGTAATGGAAGTAATGTATCCTCTAATTTATCCTTTCATGCTTAGCTTTCCTTTGGGTCGTACTTGCTTTTCCCTCATCACCTAGTTACAGATATTTGCGCCTGATCCTCCTATTATTGATCAAAATCATGGAAATTCAAATACTGCTTCTGGAATATCAAACAATTGGATAGTCCGGTGAGTTGCTCCTTTTCTCTTATTCAAGGACTACTCAGTCGCCTATACATGTAGCACTTACATCATGCATGTTTTCTCTAATATATTCTACAACATTGTCTCCCGTGCTCCATTTCATTTTTACATGTCCAATTTCCGCCTTAAAATATGATTTTCCAAGCGAGTTGCTTTTCCTAAAGCAAATAATCTGTCTCGAAAACTTAATAATTATGAACTTTGTTTCTGCTGTTTCCTGAAATGATCCAGTTCAGTTCTGGTATAATCACAGGGAGCAGAAACAAGGAAGCACTTCCCATCCAACAAACCAAGCAAGAAAGTCTAGCGCTTATGATGCTTTTACTGAAACACAAACAGAATCACAGGTTTGTAAATGGCATAAATTGGATTTATTTGTACATATTTGAATGTTTTAATGGCAGGGGTGATTCTATCTGTTCAGGTAGTTGGGTATGAGGAAGACTTGTCAGGCAGGCAGAAAATAATTGAGAGAGTTCGATCACAGAGCTTGACATTGACGCCAGATGTGAGGTGAGTAGTACCTGCTTGAAAAGGTTTTTGTTATTTCAGTGAACTGATTTCTCGGACGGTCTGGATAACAGAAAATGAATCATTTGCAGGCTTTAGAGTTCTGCTGTAATGATCTTATTCTTTGAATACTTGAAAATTTGGAGAGCATTTGCAGATGAAATCATTGCCACCTTGTCCACTAATTTCGGGGAGAACATGCCTTTCACGTAGGCTCTGAGATTTGCAATGAAAAGGTTTCAACACTCACCAATTTTTAATCCAAATTTACTCGCCCATTTGTGCAAGAAAATGCATGGTATGTAATATGATGCTCATCTGGGTATGTGCCAGCCTTTATTTGAAAAAAAAAAGGATGTGAATATTCTTAGCAAAATTTAGTTATTGATGAAAATGTTGACCTATTATCTTGTATTGCACTCATCTCAAAGTGTGGGCTCCGAAAAATTCCCATCTTATGATTTGTGTGATCCCGGCCTCTCCACACCATCGATCTATTTTCTTTTGAGTGTTTGTGTGATGATGACGATAGAGAGTTTTAACGAGATTAGGTTCCGGGGTAATTTTCAGAAGGCAGATTAGGTTTTAGATAAGACACTGCCCAGAGATTTCGCCCTCATTTTGTGAGGATTTTTTGATCTGAGTTCTGGTTTCCTATAGACGCAAGCCCCTATAGTTAATTACCCCTCTCGGTAACAGGAGAGAACTTTCGATTAAGGCTAATTGTTAATGATATCACATAGGTTATGAACCTATCGTATAATAGCAATAATTTTAGGGTTTAAATTTGATCTTTTTTATTTGGATTTTGAAATTTGGAATTTAGAAATTATCACCATAAACTTAAAACTTGTGGTGGAGGGATTGAAGACGAGCCCGATCAAGATCCTATGGTTCCGTCGTCCTGGGCTGTCATATTCCCTGGTCTACTTAGTCAGAGGAGGTAGTCGACCCAACCTGACAGAAGACACCTTGTCGGCAGCCATGGGTTGCTTCGTCCAAGAATACATTGCAGATCCCAGGTTGATGTTTGTCTAAGGAGATATATCTGAATCCACCTTAGCTAACAAAGAGCTTTATGCCTATCAAATATACCCTATGATTCATAACTCAAGGGTTTGACGCCTTTAGGGAACATACGGGCTTTGGCCGTGATCGTAATATAGTGGTGTCATTTTGCTGCAAAACCACCCGATCAGAGGGCACGTGCCACGTCCCTGTTGGCAAGAGACTATTTTAGGATGAATCGTAGTGATACACCCGACATGCATTCTCTCTTTGTGAGCTGAGGTTAATTTCAAATTTATCACCCCCGACAAACGATTGTGGGGGATGAATGATTTTTAGTTTTGAGTTTTTTAGGTGATTGATTTTATTTCAGATATTTAAACATTTATTGGATTTGAGATTTGACCCCTCCGGTTGAGATTTTCGATCAACACGGCCATCATCGGGGTGTCATTAATGTCACTTATTTTCGTAGGATTTTGGGAGGGATTTTATACTTCAAGTCATGTCGACTCCAGTCCTTTCGTGGAGGAGGATGAAACTTGAATATAGACCCGCGCAACATTCTCTAATCGTTGTATTTGAGACTTATATGTAACGATCGGAGCACATACGGGTTGTAGTATTTGACCCTGCGCAGCATTCACGGTCATTGGTATTTATGCTTTTAGCATGTTGACCGGAGCACATGCAGGGGTAGATTTAGTTTTGCAAATAAAACATTCTATTAGCGAGCATTTGACCCTGCGCAGCATTCTCAGACATTGACGTTTATAAATTTATTGCATTTGTCGGAGCACATGCAGGGTGTATTTAATTTAATAGATCACATTTAATACATAAGGGGTATTTTAAAATATTTAAATATGATCCATTTAATCAAGTGATTTTATTTTAGAAAATAGCATGGGATTTTATTTAAGAAATGCCCAAATTTTCATTTAATGGCCTACGAATGCCTTTTATCCGCTTGTACACATGTTGTAGATTATCACTTGTAGGTTTATTGTGATTATGAAGAATCTCCTATTAATGTCAATAGGCATTTTATCAGACGGATTGTTGTATATGTATTAAACTTTCTACAACTACATGTGGGCAAGCTGTAGTGTCTTCTAGCATCTATATCCTTTCACCAATATTCTCAGATGAATGTAATAGGGACTGCCACATCTTCTTATATGACATATACGAAGAATATCAACAAACTTGACATTATTTCTTTTGGGGCTAAATGTGTCCACTTCTGCTTTGAAACCAATTAAAGAGCACCATTACACTTGCTATACATATACATCGGCCTTGTGTCTTAGAAGATTGGTGTATTATCTACATTTTGATAAGTGCATATTGTATGCTCTTACCATACCACACTCATCTTACTTTTTGTAAGAACACATTTAACATTAACAGAGCCTATTTAAATTTTCATAGAAATCAATATCATTTATGGTTTGACAGTGGCTCAAAATATTTTAACTATTTCTTGGAGTGTGAGATCCTGGTTAAAAGCTCACTTTGTATGCATTAGATATCGAATTAATTCCAAATCAAGTTCAGATCTATGTCCAATTTGAGTTTAAGTCCAACATTATTTGATCAAATTTGATTTGAAATTGGTTTTATGTTTGAATTATGATCAAATCAAAAATTTTTTTTTTCAAGTTGCTCAATGAAAATTTCATCAGCCTTCCGGCGTCCCCTCCCCGACGCCGGGAGGTAAGAGAGTGGCTCGACTCGACCGGAGTGAATCAACGGCAAGGAGGTTGGTCTTTAGAAGCTTTGATGATCACCAATTGTAGATCGAATGGTTGCAATGTTTGGATGAAGATAGTAGTTGATTACCGATGCTTGATTGGAGATTGTAGTTGATTGCCGATTGAGACAATTTGCTTATTGCCGGTTGATTTTATTAATTAATTAAGTAAAATTTAATTAAAATTAAATTTTAATTTAATAATTAATTAATTAATTATTTCCAAATTAGGTTAATGAACATTCCTCCAATCTTTCAAAATTTTAGTTAAGTCCTCTGCTACGTTATCTGATTGACAAGGCGGCGTCGGGTGCGAGCTTTGGCGCAGAAGGTCGGACGTCGGAGTCAGAAGCACTGCCGTCTGGTTGGGAGGCAGTCACTGCGGCTAGGGCACGTCGGGTTCGACCTTTGGAGTCGATGGAGGCCGGTGATCTTATGCGGGAGTAGAGGTAAGTCGCTCAACTTCCTTGCCTCCGATTTTCTTCCGATTCTGAGAATTTCTGTGTGCGTATGTGCGCGTGAGGGAGAACCGAATGAGAGGAGGGGGTCATTTTATGTCGTGAGAGGCAGTTCCTTGCAATCGTGGGAACGACGTGGGTGGTTTCGATCGTGGGCTGAGGTGGAGTCGGTTGGGTATGTAGGCTGGGTCTGACTTGGTCCGAACGAAGGTGTCGGGTTCTCCAACAGTTAGAGGTCAACACAAAGTAAATCTAAAGATTTTGAAATTTATTCCAAATAAAATTTGACAGAATATTCAAATCCATATTTTCTCCACCATTCTCATACTGAAAATCTGATTGAGCTGCATTTCAGGACTTGCTGCTGTTGAGATGGAAGTTTTGCTTGCTCTGTATGATTGTTTTTTGAGACCTGAGGGCTGTAGAAGAATAGAAGCATCCCTCCTTTAAAGCTTCATAAACGTTCAACTTGGGCTCTTTATCATCCCACTGATGGCTGAAGCAATGGATTCAGAGATGCATATATTTTTATTCTTTTTGAATTAATGAATATATCATCACATCAATCACCTTGCAGCCCATATCCTATTTAATATGTAATTTGCTGCTTGTTCAATAACTATTTCCAAAATTGTTTATAAAACTTTTTGACTTAATATTCATGATTTTGAAAAGCGTAAAACTTGTTAGCTATGTAATTATGTGATCCACCCAATCCTATCTAAATTTCATATACTATACTGACATGTGCCATCATAAAAAAATTAATTACCGGCATGATATCATTATGATACTTTCGATATGATTACCCATGAGTATTAAAGTTCTCATTTAAAATATAAACAAATCATTTTTCTCCAGCTATTTAAATTCGAGTATATAAATATAATAAAATCATGAAATTTTAATCAAGTTTTTCATTAATTTGCGTATATAAACTATTCATTAATTATTTCAAAATATTATGTAACTTTCAATTCTTATAAATGTAGGATTGATAAACATTTTTTTGAACACTATGCTAAAAAAAAGTAATGAAATTCCAGAATTATTTTCCTTCATCCATCTCTCTTTCTATACTCCCTTAGTCACTCTAAAAAATATTGTTAGTAGGGTAAGAATGTCACCTACCAAAAAATAATATATATACATTACTAAATCGAAATAAATATTTATTTTAAAATTGACAAATTAAAAAATCAACTCGAAGCTTGATTCAAAATGGAGAATTCATAATTTAGTAACAAAGAAAATACGCATAAATTACAGGTAAAGCTATTTAAAGGAAAAGAAAGAAACCAAAATACATCTCAAGCAGACTAACCAATGAAATTTGGCGCAAACAGTAGGTTTCAGGTCTATCCAGCTTGAGATTGAAGCACTCACAGAGGAAACCAGAGCAAAACCAAAAACTAGGAATTAACCACCTCTGAAGCAGTAGATAAGGTAGAACTGGACTCATCATCAACAGCAATAGATCTTAGCAGTTCCTGTCTTTTCATGGAATTCATTTTCCTGCGATTAGCCTCAAGGAAAATGAGAAGGGCAAATATGTCTGCAGGGTTCACCCCACCAACCCGGCTTGCTTGACCAATTGTTTGTGGTTTGAACTGCATGCAATTCAAGCCCAGTCTTTGATTATGATCTTCAGGCAAAAATACAATTCAGCAAAACAAATAGATTTTCAATTCCTTGTTTAGGGTTAATTCCTTAACTATAATATCATGATTTTTGTTTAAACAAAAGTGTTTGAAGGACTCTACTCATAGAAACGCCCAAAAATAGCTGGAAGCGCATATATCAATAAAGATTGTCTGTTTCTAAAAAATGTATGCCTAAAACAAAACAAAATGAGGTTGTTTTTGTTTCAAGAAAATTCAATTTTAATTGACATTTAAGATGATGGTGATCGCCACATGAGAAGAGTACTCTCTTATGCAATCATGTTATTATAGTAAGGAATTAACCCTAATCATCACAAGAAAATCACAGGGTTGGCATAAACAAAGGTAAAAAGTAATATAGTCTTACGAAATAATTATTCTCTAAAACTCTTTTTTCCAAGCTAACATTCACAGGCTGTTAATACCTTAGAAAGTTTCTCACGTGCTTCAAGGGATAAAGTTGTCATCGAATGGTAATCCAAATCATCAGGAAGTTTTCTATGTTGCTGATTGACTATCTGAAAAACAACAATAAAAATGAATGGGCAACTAATTTTAAGACCAAATAGCAAGTGATTTACAGCCAAAGAAGCAATATCACAAGTAAATCTACAAAATCCATGGTAAACAAATCATTGCTACAGTTATGATTATGACTAAGGCTTTGTTTGGGATGACTTTCTTATTGCTTCTTAAAGCAAGTTTTTAATAAAAAAATAAAAATTTTGTACCAAAAAGCCGCTTTAAGAAGCATGAAGAAAGCTGTCCCAAACAAAGCCTAAGTCTATGAATGATAAGAAACATCAAACAAGTGATATTCAAAGCAATTTGATAAAGATATTGAAATAGGAAGGAATAACAGTGTCTCTACAAAACAGGACAAAGATGCTGTGAACCCTAAAGTGGATTGAAATATTTTTCATAAAACGAAGGATCTAGATATCAAAAGAACTTGGGTTTTCAAAGGTAAGATTTGTATTCTATTTTTTGTACCGCATTACCCAATTTAACGTCAGCATTTCACTACTAACTAAATTGGACACTTGGGTTAACTGAGAACAATCTGGCTGTGGCTAACCATGTTCAACTGTTCAAGTCTATTGCTTGATCTGAATCATTATTTTATTATTTTCAATCACCATTTAAATGAAGGAAGGTTAACTAATTACTCTTGCTCTTTCAACGACTGTGGGCTCCGAAAAATTCCAATTTTAGGATGTGTGATCCCGGGAGAATTTTCAGAAGGCAGATTGGGTTTGTAGATAAGACACTACCCAGAGATTTCGCCCTCATTTGATGAGGACTTTTTGATCTGAGTTCTGGTTTCCTATAGGCGCAAGCCCCTATAGTTAATTACCCCTCCTGATAACAAGAGAGAACTTTCGATTAAGGCTAGTCATAAAAGAGGTCAAATAGGTTATAAACCTATCGTATAATAGCAATAGTTTAGGGTTTTAACTCTTGAATTTGAATTTGAATTTTGAAATTGGAAATTTGGAATTTAGAGTTTATCACCATAAACTTAAAACTGGTGGTGGGGGGAATGAAGACGAGCCCGATCAAGATCCCATGGTTCCGTCGTCCCGGGCTATCATATTCCCTGGTCTACTTAGTCAGAGGAGGTAGTCGACCCAACCTGACAGAAGGCAACTTGTTGGCAGCCATGGGTTACTTTGTCCAAGAATACCTTATAGACCTGGGTTGGTATTTGTCTAAGGGGATATATCTGAATCCACCTTAGCTAACAGAGGGCTTTATGCCTATTAGATATACCCTGTGATCCATCGCTCAAGGGTTTGACGCCTTTAGGGAACATGCGGGCTTTGGCCGTGATCATAATATAATGGTGCCATTTTGCGGCAAAACCACCCGATCAGAGGGCACGTGCCACGTCCCTATTGGCAAGAGACTGTTTGAGGATGAATCGTAGTGATACACCCAACATGCATTCGCTCTTTGCGAGCTGAGGTTAGTTTCAAATTTATCACCCCTGACAAACGATTGCGGGAGGTGGATGATTTTTAGTTTTGAGTTTTTAGGTGATTGATTTTATTTCAGATATTTAAACATTTATTGGATTTGAGATTTGAGATTTGACCCCTCCGGTTGAGATTTTCCTGTCAACACGGCCATCATCGGGGTGACATTGATGCCACTTTTATTTTTGTAAGAATTTGGTAGGAATGGTATTTGAAAAATATTTGTGAATGGACCCCTCCGGTTGATATCTTCGTTCAACACGGCCATCATCGGGGTGACATTGATGCCACTTTTATTTTTGTAGGATTTTGGGATGCATTTTGTTATTCAAGTCGTGTCAACTCCAGTCCTTTACAGGAGGAGGATGAAACTTGAATATTTGGCCCGCGCAGCATTCTCGAATCGTTGAATTTGGGACTTAGATATTACGATCAGAGCACATGCGGGTTGTAACATTTGACCCTGCGCAGCATTCTCGACGATTTGATTTTGTAACTTTAATAGTTCTGTCGGAGCACATGCAGGGATGTATTTTTTTAGTATCAGGGATCATATTTAACACATAAGGGGGGTATTTTAAAATATTTAAATATGATCCATTGTGCAAGTAATTTTGTTTAGAAAATGGCCCGAGATTTCATTTAAGGACCCACGAACGCCTTCTGTCCGCTTGTACACATGTTGCGGATCCGGTGGCGTTGTTCTTATTTAGGTTTCATTTGTAGCACATAGAAGATATTCCTTACATAGCTTGTAAGGAATGCTTGTTCAATAGGCATTAGGAGATCGTGCCAGTATTCGTAGGAGAATTATCTTGCTTGCTACAAGTTCTCCTATTCTTTCCCGTAGGAGATCATATTTTTGCTTGTAGGCTAGTTGTTATGGGCAATACAAATTCCCTAATCCTCCTCATAGGTGAATTGTAGTATACTTGAAGTGGGTATTATAAATTATCTACTCCCATTTATAGGTAAATTATAATATGCCGCTCACAAGTCTGTTAATATTGCTCATATAACAACACAATAAATTATATTCATTACAAATCATTCGCTGTTAAAGGCGACCTAGATAATTTCTCAATTCATTTGATTATAAGGTCTTTATGAGAATAATCAATTTTTTAAATCATCAAATTGTGATTCTTCTTAATTGTTAAACGCATTTATGTATTGCTCACTAAAGTTTTCTGTAACTCTTATGATCTCTTCACATGCATGGATGATTAGATTCCTCTGCAAAACTACAAGATTTGGGAAGGCTTTGTTCGGTTCTATATAGACTCGGAGAGGTACCAAGTCTTAACATATATCTATCTATGGAAGGAAAATATAAGCCTATATCTACATAAGCATGAGATTTCCCAAAGAATTTTTATAAGAGAATTAGACCATTCAAAACAAAATTGTTTTAAGAAGAGCATTGCAGGATATAAGGGATTCTTCTATTAGTACTCATTTGCATTTCATTTAGACCTCGTAATTTTGCAATTTACAATTTTAGTTTAAACATTACATCGTACTCATTGTATAATGTTTCAATTTAGGTCTAATTCAGGTATCTTATATTGATTGATTTGAGTCCAAATATGAGTCCGATTCGAGTTTAAGTCTAATTCGAATTTAAATCCAATATTATTTGATCGAATTTTATTTAAAATTGATTTTAAATTTGAATTATATTCAAATCAATTTTAGATTTTGTCCAAATGTTCACTGAAAATTTCGACAGCCTCCCGGCGTCTCCTCCCCACCGAGGGAGAAATCGGGACGGCATCTGCCGAAATTTCTTCCTACCCGGACCTAAGGTCAACGGCGTAGGGGCTTCGAATTTAAACCATCTCACCAGGATCTAAGATCGACTGCGTGAGGTCTTCAATTTGGAACCATCCCGGCCGGATCTAAGATGCAACGGCCCGGGGTCTTCAAATTTTAAAACCATCCCGGTCGGACCTAAGGTACGACGGCCGGGGTCTTCGACACCTATTGAAAATCCTTCCTCCCTCTTTTTTTTAATGATTATTATATTTAATAATAATAATAATAAAATTAATACTATTATTATATAATATTATATAATATTATTATTATAAACATTATATATATATATATATATATATATATATATATATATATATATATATATATATATATATATATATATATATATATATATATAAGAAGAATGATCGGGTTAGGGCAGATCCTGATCTGGACAGGGAGGCGGAGCCGGAGTCACGCACGCACGGGTCTCGGTGAAGGCGGAGGCGGGCTCGGCAGTCGGCGGCAACGGCGGCGGCCGGAGTCGGCTAGGGCACGGCAACGGAAGTCACGCACAGAGGCGACTTGGTCGGCGGGTTTGGCGTTGGCAGGCGGCGGTGGGTTCCGGTGCTTGAGTCGCCGGCGAGATGAGGAGCAGAGGTAAGTTTTTCCTCTCTTTTTTTTTCTGTGCACGAGTGTGTGCGTGAATGTGCGTCTCCTCAGAACCGAATGAGAGGAGGAGGTTTTATGTCGTGAGTGAGGCGGTGGGCGAATCGTTGCGAGGTGGGACCGGTGTCGATTGTGTCGTGTATGTCGGTGATTTTGGTCGGGAACGGTTTTGTCCGATGTGGATCCAGTCGTGTGCAACGATTACAGTCAACAACGACATATAATTTCAAATGCAAAACATCAACATACGCATTTAGTTCTACATCAATAAGTAAGCCTCCCCAGACTTGAGTTTAGATCACTGTGCTTTGTCAATCTCTATCTTTGTCAATCTCTATCTGTCAGGGTAAGAATGGTGAAAAAAACATGGAGTGGGTTTAGATACAACATGTCCTGAATTAAGGAGAAACTTGGTCGAGCAAAGATTGAATGCTATATCGTGGCCCCTCTGGGGTAAAGAAAATGAAGTTAACCTGCTCACCTGGTGAAGCTGGCTCTGCTGGCGCAGAACAAAGCCTTCATATTTAATGTCAATTTCAACACACTCTTTCTCAATCCTGGAAAGAAGCATGTTCCCATAGCCATATCTATCAAAAACCTCGTAGTGCACATGTGGCTTTTTCAGAAAGTTTTCTAGTGTGGAATCTTTCACAGGTTGTCCTGACAACCGACTAACTTCAGAAGCCAAATCATCTTTCGCTGTAAAACAATTTTATAATCTCAGGAACATGAATATATACACTAAAGCATGTATTAACCAGATATAAGCAGCTATCATACATACACAAAGTTGGAAGCCACGTGAAGACCCACTTAATAGGAAACATATTTCCAAGTAATACCACGTTGCATATAAAGAATGCAAATGAAAATGTTAACCTGAGATATGAACTGTCTTTAGCCGTTGTTTTTCTTCGGATATCAAAGATTGCTTGGACTTGTACAGATTCCAACGTCTGTCATCTATCAAACCAATTTCTCGGCCTAGAGGTGTTAAACGGCTATCTGCATTGTCAGCACGAAGAAGTAACCTGTGCTCTGAGCGGCTTAAAAAAAGAAAGAGAAATGAAATATAAAGAATATGTTAAATACCAGAATAGACACTGAGAAGCATGCTAGAACCAGATATGACATGTAACATATGACCTCAAAAAATAGAAGTTATTAAAAAAAGGAGAGGCTAGTCTGCAACAATTTGTATAGATAAAACTGCCTAGGATATTTTCGAAACTCCTAACCCATCGGTTCGATTTAAGAAGGATGTATATTATAAAAATCAAGCAAACAAAAATAATATTACAAGTTAATATGATATAAAATGTGTGAGGAAATACTTGAGTTCACAAACAACCCTAGCAATAATGGGTCAAAACAGCAAGAAAAACAAAAAAATCTGGATGAAATCAATCTAAAAACGATAGATTGCAATAGTAGAATCAAAGCAAAACAAACTCCAAGCAAGATACAATTGATCCTCAATTCGAGAGGAGTATCGTCTCTCCCAATCTCTAGATTATAGATCTAGAGCCCAAGGCACTAAGGAAGACTCCAAGAGAACAACTCAAATCATGCATAACCCTAACCCTAATTTCCTCCCACTTAAAGCATATCACTAATTAATCAAACCCAAATTATTAAACAGCCCTTGCCACCCCCTCCTATCCCTCCAAGGGATTTGGATTTAACTCTTAGTGCAAGAAGAACTGCTGCAGGTTGGCTTGTGCTGTAAGACAGCATTCTAGAAAAGGCTGAATGTTCCTGTTCGCTGGGCGTTGATTTGCACCAACATTTTGTTAGACCAGTCCACTAGGGAACGGTCCCATTACAACCGGGGCCGAGCTTGGTTTACTCCTGGAAGGGGCAGCGGTCTGTTTAGTAATCATCATAATCCAGTAAGGATACGATTTATCACCTGCAGCAGTTCTTCTTACTACAAAAACTAGTTTAGTGTATGACGCAATCATCAAAAAGCAGCAGACAAGTTTGAGGCATAAGTTCCACAGGAACAACCAAGAGTTATAATGCCAAATTGGAATGAAAGAGGATGGTGAACCCCATATATCATGAATAAAAGTTTAAAAATGCTTGGAGACCTACGGAAAATATTTAAATGATACAATGTTAGAAATGCAACACACTTTTAACTACTATAATGATAACTTCCAAGACATCTTCTACAGCCTGCTAAATAATGTATGAAAAATTCCATGGAATCTCTACTCAGGTCCAAAAACTTCTAAGAACTTTACTATATGTTTGTCCAGATACTTGTCAGGTAACACAATAGCTGGGATGTAGAACTGATCTACTATGCCTCCTTAGTTCATGAACCCATTTTTTGTCGCTTTCCATACGCACCTTGTAAAAAAATCGAAGCAAGATAAAAAAAAATAAAAAATCTTACAGTTTATTACCAGACATGTACTGAATAAGTCTCAGGTTTACCATGGATAAGAAGTTTCTGCTAAATTAAGTTGATTACAAGAATGTTCAAGGTTGAA
Organism: Dendrobium huoshanense; assembly: GCA_016618105.1. NCBI lineage: Eukaryota > Viridiplantae > Streptophyta > Magnoliopsida > Asparagales > Orchidaceae > Dendrobium > Dendrobium huoshanense. Next base: position 38,277,339 of record CM028353.1, on the reverse strand, counting down.
CTTAAACCATGCCCATAAATATGGAAAGATGATGATACCTTGTTAACATGCGATATGGCTCCCTCAGATCTTTAGTGACAAGATCATCAATGAGAGTGCCAACAAAACTGCTTTCTCTCTCAAGATTCATGAGAGATTTGCCAGATGAATGCCTTGCAGCATTGATTCCAGAGATAAGACCCTGCATTTACAGATATTTAGAATTTATAAAAACAACAAGAAGAAATGACATAGAAAATAGCAATATTCAATTTCATGAAGGAGGTAATATCTATAAATGAAAGTTGGTTTTTCAGGGGTTTTGCAAACCAAACAGTTTTTTAGTGCATGCAATGTGGAGATAAAAGGACCTGAGCCGCAGCTTCCTCGTAGCCTGTTGTACCATTTATCTGACCTGAAAAGAAGAGTCCTTCAAACTTCTTGGTCATAAGGGATCTGGAGCACTGGTGAGCAGGCAAATAGTCATATTCTACAGCATATGCAGGCCTGAGCATCAAACAATTTTCTAGTCCAGGTAATGTTCTCAGAAGTGCTAATTGCAATCTCTCAGGTAGACCTGTTGAAAACCCCTAGTTAAAAACAATTTTATCTTTAGTTTAAAAACATAAAAATCTTCCATCATAATCACAACCGGATGGATGTTTTTTGCGGTAAACATGAAAATACAAACACGCTAACTGGAGCTTCTGACTGAAAACATTTGTAGAACTTACACACTATGCAAGAAGGATTATTCAAAACAAACCAAAATAAATGAAAACAAAGAAAAACAGTCAAAAGCTTCAACATACAGATGCATGAACTTATCCTTGCAAGTAAAAGAAATAAAAAAGTGAGCACTAGACAAATAATCTTTGACTGAAATTTGGTTATATGAAGGGAAGAAGAACTAATGCTTCTATAAGGCTAATCATTTTATGTAAAACCTGGCATTTCTTTGGAAAAAAGAAGAAGATGAATCATAGGCTAATAATTAAAAAATAATATATCTCTAAAAGAAACTGGTTACCTGCACATAGAGCTCAGGAACATTTCTGCCCTCAGGCTCAAGAAAAATCTGATGGGACTCTTTGTCCTGGAACCTTACAATCTGCAAGAAAGCTAAATCTTAGGAAAGTCCAATAAAATATTCAAGAACATATTACAAACCTATATATTGCCCGGAGATTCCCTATCTACATGACTGCCATGACAGAATTTTTTCTCAAAAATATTTTGCAGCCTGCATATAGCTGATGATATATATTGTTATATGATGTGTGCATGAACCAATTGGAGGTATTGTTCATGTCAAAACTAATTGAAATTGTTGGAAGCATCTATATTTAGGAATATAAGAAAAACATTAATTCAACCTTATAAACATGATGCTTCAAAGCATTGAAGCAAACAACATTCTACAAGGAAAACGTGCATATATTTTACAATCACTTTTTTCCCATCTTTCCTTGCGGGATACAGCAGTGGTGTGGGTGATTTGGCGGTTTGGTTTGTGTACTGAGGGGCATAGTTTGCTTGGAGGTGATTGATGACAAGTGACTAGCATTAAATTGATAGTAGCTTGCCAATTTTTATGCTATTTATTAGCTAAATGATGGATAATGATGAATCACAAGATAAATATGATTAAGATACCAAACAAACCATATGATGTACCTTATCTTCAATTGATGGACAATATCTCGGTCCCTTTGCTTCCACCCAACCACCATAAGTTGGCGTTTCATGCAAGTTATCTCTAATAAGCTGAAGGGTATCTTTTGTTGTTCTTGTCAAATAGCAGCACATTTGCGGCTTTTCTATGTGGTATTCAGAATCAAAACTAAACCAGCTCACCTGCTCTAACAAAACCACTGGTCAGACATGAAAAAAATTGTGATGGCTATCTTCTGTCTCACAAAGAATTTCTTAAAATGGGATCCATTAAACCATAATCTGTTAGAAGTTTTAATTATTTTATTATTCATCCCTTAACAGGATAGAAAGTAAACTTCTCACGATTAAAAGAACGGGACAGAGGTACGTGCCCAAACAAAGTTAACAAATAAAATAAACAATCCTTGATAATCAATTTGCTCATCGTAGCATACAAGATTTATTTTTTGAAGTTTTCCTCAAATCTCCATCAAAAGGTAGATTGTCATGAAATCGTGAATAAACAATTGTATAAATTAAAGTTAAAAATGCATGAAACACTAAATAAAAGTTAAAGAAAGACTCCAAAATTGAACCTAACTAGTAGAAGTAAGACCAATGATTTTGATCTTAACCTCCGAAAAATGGCACCTTGAAACATCTGGGCAAAACACATGTAGACATAAACTTCTTGATCCTTACATCCAAAGTGCTCCAAATTCCTAACTAGTAGGTAAATAAGACAATTAAAAGTTAAACTAAAAAGACATTATGATGGGCTTGCCAACAATTTGTCTTGCACCCTATCTGTAAGAGACAATTGGTTTTTTAATTTGAAAATTTGTTGCTTTATGATTTTGATCTAGCTTGCATTCTCTTTTATTAATGTAACCAGATCAAATCATCAGCATTCCAAAATTAATAACAAAAAGCACTTTCGGTGACACTTTATACACTTTTGTCTTTTTATGAAGTGATTATTTGTTGTGTACTGGTGTTTGTATTGGAGAGGGGTGAGTTTCCAGAAGGGAGGAAGAATATAGAGGGGGAAGTTTCCAGAAGGGAGGAAGAATAGAGTTATAAATTAAAAAAAAAAAAGAAATAAAACATAAAAAATAATAAAGAAAAATATAACAAAGTGGAATCCTAACGCCACAATTTCAGGAAGAAAAAAAAAAATGCATCATACTTTATGCCCATAAACAATTCCAGTTCATGACTTATGGTAGTACCTCTTCATCACCATGTTGCGGCTCTAATTGAGAAAATTCAACAGTACGGTAATCAACACGTGCTGGAGTTCCAGTTTTAAGCCTGTCAGTTTCAAAACCCAAATTCTGCAGGTTTTCAGTAAGCCCAATAGAGGCTGATTCTCCGGCTCGCCCAGCAAGCATTGCCGTCCTTCCGACCCATATCTTTCCACTCATAAAGGTGCCAGTGGTGAGTACAACAGAGGGAGCATAAAAGTTCATTCCAAAAAAGGTATGAACACCTTCCACATGGTCGTTCTTGCCAACCAAGACCTCTGTTACCATAGCCTCTCTGATGAAAAGATTCAGGGTGCTGCAGGAGGTTCACAAAATTGATCATGCAAAAGAAAATAATATGAAGGAAATTTTTGTGTCAAGATATCCTCGTACAAATTATACTAATATAAGGTTGAAAGTCGCTATATTTGCTTTGAGATCAATGTTGCATATGAAGAATTTGTATTGTACTAATCTCAACAACAATAACAACAACAACATCAAGCCTTTTATCCCACTACATGGGGTCTAAACAACAACAACATCAAGCCTTTTATCCCACTACATGAGGTCGGTTACATTAGTTTTTTTTTTCTCCACTGTTTCCTATTAAAAGTCAAATTCTCATTGAAATCTAATTTAAAAAAAAATATTTTTAATACTTTCTAACCAAATATTTTTAGGCATACCTTTACCTTTCTTAACATAGGCCGTATCTAATACATGTACTCCTAACAGAGTCATCGGAAGGCTGACACTTAAGGTGATCAAACCATCTAAGGCGATTCCTTCTAATCTTATATACCACTGGAGCTACTCCAGCCTTATCACGTATATACTTGTTTCAGATTCAATCTCTAAGTATAAATCCATTCATCCACCTAAGCATCCTTATCTCTGCATCACTTAATTTTATGCTTCTCTTTTAACGACCAATATTTTGTGCCATAAAGCATTGCAGGTCTCACCACTATCTTATAAAATTTTCCATTAAGTTTGAGCAATACTTTTCTATTAGATGACAGGCCCGAAAGATTCTTCCACTTCAACCATCCAACTTAAATTCTACTAATAATATTACCATCTATTTCCCAAAATATCTAGAAGGCATACTCTTTTTAACTTGATCACCCAAAATCACAAACCCACATTAGAACTATTACAACTAAAATTACACTACATGTATTCAGTTTTAGATCTACTTGGCAAAAACCTTTAGACGATTGACGTCCATAATTCAAGTTTTTCTTCAATTCTCTCTTTAGTCTTATCAAGCACAAAGCAAATTTAATGGTTTTTAAGCTCATCCTGATACAATCTATATTAGGATATACTGATATAATTTTTATTCTAACAAGAATATGTTCAAATCCAAAGCAACATGCAAACATCAAAGAAAATTGTTTGCAAAAAAAAACAACATTTGAATAGCTTTCTGTTCTCAAACAACAATTAATATAACTCTGGACTGAAATCTTGTTAGTTTATATATATAACTAAAGGAAAAAATCTTCGTGTATCTATATAACAACTTAGACCACACCAATATATATATATATATATATATATATATATATATATATATATATATATATATATATATATATATATATATATATATCACCATGCTAAAATATCATGGCAACCATACAAGAACAAAGAGAATTTTCAGCACTAGAAAATATTCGGATAAACTTATGCGCGCAATCAACATCTATAAATATCTGGCATTGAAACTTGTCGGTTGACTATAACACTACAAGGAAAAAGTGCCAAAGGTATTACATACAGTTACAAAAAGGATGGAATGTGAATCACCATGGATTGGTAAAAAAACTGACCAATATAACAACCTAAAAAGCCTCCCAAAACATTGAAGTCGTACTCATTTACATGTGAATATGCATCTCTGACTGTCAAGCAAGGAATAAAATAAAATTTAAGAAGAAAAAAATGTGGTGCCATATTAACGAAATAAATTAAACTCTTGGAATGAAATGAAATATGGAATTTTATTTGTCTTCTTTACCTTATTCATATAAAAAACTTTTCTAGTATTAAAAAACAATGGGTTTTTCTAGCTATGTTTTTAGATTCCACATCAGATTAATACACGCATAAATGTTTAGGCTAGTCATAGCTATTTCAAGTTTATTAAAGCCTCGAATAGCTTTTGGAAACGGAACCACCTAAATTGTTTTGAACTTTAGGGTTTATAGAAGGTGGGTCTTTACAATAGGAAACCTTGAAAAATGATTCAAAGATCCTCAATCCAACCAACACAACAGTACAGTACATTACTTCTTCAGTAAACTAGCAAAAATTGGAAAGGCCTTTCAATAAGGTTTTATCCTGATTGAAAATAAGATTGATCAAAAGCCAGCTAACTGTGACAACGTCAGCACTTGTACAAGAGTTGAGTCATTATTAGCAAGGTGTTAAGAATCCGCATTAAGCAGATTCTTTGACAAACATACAGGGAAAATATTGGTGACAAAGTGGCGAGCTTATCATATAATTAATGATCAACCAAGCGCTAGAGGCTTTGTAAATTATATTCTTTGACAAACACACAGGGAAAATATTGGTGACAAAGTGGTGAGCTTATCATATGATTAATGATCAACCATGAGCTAGAAGCTTGGTAAATTCTATATGGGAAGCTTCACATATGGCCCTAGATAAAAATCTGAAATAAAAAATGTTTTTTCATAGAATCACCTGAAATTAAAATTTATATATGCTATGAAGAACAACACCACCGCGCCCCCCCCCAGGCCACCCCACCCAAAAAAAAAAATTCTTAAAAGAATCGAATGTTTAAGTAGACTACAACCCGAAAAACATTCCATTCGTGTGTGTGTGTATATATATATATTCTAGAAATGCCAAGGAATATGAATGATTGACTAATCCTCATATTTGTACTCAACAAGGTCAACATAATAAACCAAGAAACATGAAATAGCATTAGGTGTTCATCAATATGCAACAAGGGCATTACCGCGGCATAGAAGGATTCAAAACAAAAAAAGTATGCATATAACAATTCTAAAATGCACCAACCTCTCAACGACTCTTTTCATTTCCATGGCATACTCTCTCTTATCTGTCTGAGCGCGTAGTGCCCTCACAGCAGGGCCTTTTGAACGGTTCAAAACCCTCTTTTGTATGTAGCACCTGCAAAGAAGAGCATAGCCAACATTACAAGTGCCAAAAAAGTTTTAAATCTAAATAACCATTTTGCGATCTTAAAGTTATGCTTTATGCGCATGCTGTGAATTACTTGCTTAAACTTCGGTTCAAAGAACAGTTAAGAAACTATGTATATGGGATTCCATAAGGCATAGAAACCTTATCACAAAGAATTTACAACAACAACAACAACATCAAGCCTTTATCCGACTACGTGGGGTCGGCTACATGAATCCTTTTTCTCCATTGTGTCCTATTAAAAGTCAAATTCTCATTTAAATCACAAAGAATTTCTAAATGAAAAAAAAAGCACCTCACAGTTAAACTGTATCATACACCAAAAAAATAGTAATAATTTAAGAAATTGTGCACTTTATAATATGAAAAGCTTGGAAGTTGGAACGTATAACCAAATAAAATACAGTTCCAAGAAAAGGAGGATTAACCAAAAACTCCAAACCTTTTGTTTGAATGACAACAAATATGAAAGCTTTCACATTTAATGTGAATTAAAATTAAGCAATCATACGTGCATAATTGAGTTCAATCTGTAAAAAATGCATGCATTAAAATCCAAAGCCCACTTTACGGGTTATCAATATAAGAAAATATTAAAAATAAAAAAAATTCTTTATATTTAGAGACTGACGAATAAACATGGGATCTCTAATGAATATGACACACAAAACCCTCCTCCTCAACAAGATATAAAAGAGAGGAAACCTAATGGTTGATGCAAGCAAAAAATTAGAAAAAAATCTATTTTTTTGCAAGCAAGAGAGAAACTTCCTAGGATAAAAAAAAATTACATAAATTCTCAAAAATATGACAAACTACAATTTTTTATAAGATAAAAGACTTACAAACTTTGACACAAACATAAAAATACACCTAAAGTTGTTTTCTTGGATTGAGAAGAAGGATACAAGCGACGTCGATCTTGCGGAGAGAAGAAAGGGGCCAGAAGACCAAGACGAAGAAAGGACAAGCTCACAAGCTTTCCTAGAGGGAGACGAAGAGGTGGAACAAGCTCGCAAGCCTTTCCAAGAAAGAAGAAAAACCTCTCAGGTTTTTGGCTCCAAAAATCACATTATATCAACATCTTTTTCATTACAAAACATCTATTTATAGGAGAAAAGGCAGCCAAACAGTCACCATAATCTCTTATTAAATCAATTAAAAGGAGCAATTGAAAGGCCAAAAATTCAGTCCAGATTTTTGTCCTGAAACAGTCCAGAAATCTGTCTCGAAAGCAGCCAAAATCAGTCCAGAACATCAGCTGAAAAGGCAGCACAGCAGCCACCGGAAAGGAGCAGACAATACAAAACAATTCTCAAAAGATAGCACAGAAACCGGGTAGGAGAATCCACGGGAACACAGCCAGGGAGGAACCCGAAAAGCCAACACGGAAACCGGGCAAGAGAAGCCACGGGAAAGCAGTCAGGGAGGAACCTGAAAAGCCAATATAGAAGACTGGAACCAGCATCCAGCAATAAGTCACGGGAACAACATAAGGGGAAAACCAAAGAGACACAAAGAAGGGGAAAGGGAAAGGCAGCCTTGGAGAGGGGAACTAGGTGGGGAAACCAAAGAGTCTTTAGAGAGAGGAAATGAATCAACATAAATACTCAATTTATGAGCTTAAAAGGTAGAGGCTAAACATTTATGAGCTGATTTTTAGTAGAGGAAAAACAAACTCACCAAAATTAAAACACAAAGTATTTTGACCCCCCCTGCCTACATCAAACCTCCCCTCCTAAATCCCAAAATCCCTTCTGGATTCCACCTACCCACCCCCCATCTGCCTCGATCTTAACCCACATGCAATCACTCACACTTAGGCTTCCCCTCAAACTTGCAACCCACACTTGTTACTCGTGGCACGCCCACTGTCCACCCATGTTCACGCTCACCCTTGCACCCAATACCCACCCCACTTTGCAGACTCGTCCCACGCCTACAACCTACTCTATACTTGCAACCCACCCCATGCATTCATTCACGCTCACTATTGTACTCTCACTCTCTAGATCTATAATGTGAATCCCCTCATGCTTGTATTCATGCTCACCAACGTAAAATCAATCCCCAGCATCTACCATGTGCATGATGCCCTTTGATACAAGCATCTACTACCCTCACTGACGCTCAACCCTTGCTTAGAAAGTGACCACTTCATGTATCTCCTCTATTAAAATATTTAATTTAACCCTCAAAATTCTATGAGTCTCTTTTACACAATGTTATCACTTCTTAATCTCTTATCAATGACTCAGAAATCTCCTCCACTATCAGTAGAACAATCAAATTCTATTGTCTAATCATCTCATATGATTAAGTGTCTTTCACATCCTTTTTGGTTCTCACAACAGATTCCATCATCTTACTATGTCTCTCTCACATAGTAGTGACACTAATAAGTTTTCAAATGGCAAGTGTCTAACTACATTGTTCTTATCTAGTTGCTCAATAGTCTTAAATCTTCAATTGCCTTAACTTCAATGTTTAAAGGTTTAGACAAGAAGATGTTGAACTTCCTTCACTTCACATACTTATAGAAAAGTGATATTTATCGTTTGTACTTTGTACACTCTTTACTTTGAGATTTTTTCTCGTACATAGATCTAAAATATTACAACACTTTAAGATATAAATGAGACGAGTTATTTTAGTACCACCCATTCACTACTAACCAAATTGTTTGTTTTAAGAAAAATGAGTGTCAAACATATCACTGGTATGCATCTTTCCTTGAAGAATGTGTACTCTCTCTCTCTCTCTCTCTCTCTCTCTCTCTCTCTCTCTCTCTCTCTCTCTTTCTCTCTCTCTCTCTCTCTCTCTCTCTCTCTCTCTCTCTCTCTCTCTCTCTCTCTCTCTCTCATTATCATTGATGGTTACTACTCTCCCTTTTCTAAAAATGGCACTATATTACCTTGAAATATTATATCTTTAAAATATTTTCTATTTCCAACAATTTCTTACCAACCTATTATCTATTCATCGCTTTATGAAGACTCATACTTGTTCAGCAAATTTTTTTATCCTTCTCGTCATATTTCGGTATACAGACTCAAAGAAGGCAATTGGTGGAGGTGTTAAAGCAAGTAAAGTCTACTTCTTGATGATCCTTCAACTTTCTCTTCAAGCGCTACGTCGTAGTAATGATAGTGGCAATTGGGCCATCCTCTTCCAAGCAAACTTCAAGTTTAAATTTTTCTCTACTCTCCTCTCTCCGATTTGACTATAACTTGTGACTTAGGTAAACACCGTCACATATCATTTCCTTATTCTAGTAGTCATCAAAATATTCTTTTTGAGCTTGTCCACTCGAATATTTGATCCTAGCCTTATTCTTGCTCACCTAGGATTCTGGCATGTCATATTCGATGATGATTATTCTAGGGCCACTTGGGTATGCATGCTCAAATGTCGGTCAGTGGTGCAAGAATTTCAAACTATTTTCCAAGAAATAAAAATTCAGTTCTTTTCATTAATCAAAACACATTCATAATGCAATAGCATTTATGCAATCTCAATAATGCCACTAGATGAGTTATTTCACAATTTTATATATAATTGCCTACATCATCACTATTTACACAAGTTGGCTTCACCATATCACTGCAGTCACCACAAGACAATCATATATTTTTTGATCAGTTGGGTGATCATACACAATGGCACGATGAATGGAGACATCTTGCTCCAAAGTTGCAATATCATCCATTCGTTGCAGGTTCTCTCTCATTATATAGGTCCTTTATGATAGTTATTGACCTAAGAACATTCATAAATTATAGTGCTTGTTTGCTTTTTGGTCCATTGAAAGAGTTAAATGAGATTGCTCCACCATATTTGTCTTTGTGGTACCAAATCATCCAACTCATTGAGGATAAGTTTTTCGCACCACAAAGGAGTTGATGCAATACCAAATTATATGACTAATTTTTAGAGCCGACATCCCATCAATTAGCATATTTGGACACATCATCACCTATCTTATTTAATGATGTCTTCATCTATCTCCTTTGAATTAATAATAGTCGTATTGATGGAATCAACATAATACTTTAAGATTCTTCAAAAAAAAAATCTTTTTTGAAAGATCCATCATGATTCATTTTATTTGCTTTCGATTTACTTATTAATATTTTCTTTGGTGTAGAAATCATCTTCATACATAGAGGATAATTTCTCTCTCTATCTCTTCCTTTGAAGTTTGAATGATTCCTCTTCTCCTACCCATCTTATAGGTCCTCTAATGCAATCATATCTTCTCTTATCACTCAAGCAACATTCATACAAGGATCTATCAATATCCTCAAGTCATCACAAAACCTTTGCATCAAGATGAGTCTTCCCGCTTTGACGTCCTCCCCCAAACCGCTTATTATGGTTTTAGTAAAAAATGTTTTTTTTTCATTTAGTGGCTTTCATTTTGATATACATTTAGTGTGGAACTGTGGATCTCAGAATTTTAAACCACAATGTGATTACCAATAACAAATTCTCATAACAAGCTATGTTACGTTGCAGAAAAAAGAATAGAAAGAAAATTTTAAAAAATTGAGAGTGAAGGTAATTCCTCTCCACACAATTTCTTGGGGAAAGAAGGCAGCCCAATTTTAGAAAAATGCTTTCGAATACATGCAAATAAATCAACTACTAATAATGTGTTCAGATAATCAAGTATGCAAACAATAATTCACAAAAAAAGGAATATTTAACAAATTTAAGCAACACCAACAACCTCAAAAACAAGAAGAATGAGAGGCAAACAAAATCAGAACCTGAAGCATCACAACGCACATAAAATGTTATCAACGTAACATTTTATAAATGCTTTAACCAGACGTTAGAAGCACATGGATAATATCAGTACGAGTTATTTCAAGTTTTTCACCTACTTATCAGCAATTTTCCCAATCTCCCCACCAAGGGCGTCAACTTCATGTACCAGCTGAGATTTGGCAGGGCCCCCAACTGCTGGATTGCAAGGCTGTTTACAACGAAAACACTAAAAAATGCTATCATTTTTCCACATAATTATTCTTGAAATCAGACAACATAATTATGAAAATCAAATATATGCACTATAGTCGTGAAAAAAAAAAGCTTCTAATTTCTGAACTGATGTTTACAGTCTAAAGAGACAATTCAAATAAAAAATAGTAGTAAATGATAAGCTAAAAATTGGTGATCAAAGGTGGAAAAGAAATAGGGTCAATGAAGACCAATCCGAATTGTCCGGTGGCAGAAGTGCATTTCAAAGTTGAAAGAGTAAATAATGAGAAAACTATAGAAAAAAATGTTATTTACCTTAAAAGAACAATACGGTTTATGATGGAAAACATCTACGGGTGCTAAAAAAATATAGTTTCCATGTCGCTGCTCTTATAGCATGATGGTGCGATGCAGCTCTATATAACTACTATTTTAGTAAGAGCAAATTTTAGCTTCTTTTTAATAACTATCTATCAAAAAATTTTAATTGCTAGCTTCCATCTAGCCTTAAAGCAAAATTATAGTCCCCCTAGAATCAAAGTATCAAAATAAAAAACAATGTACTTCAACATGAAAATAAGTAAAACATTTTGTCTATCGAAAATGGGCAGTCATTGGCAGAGTTGTGTCACAACATAGTTTCCCTCTTCCTTCCTTCAGATTGAGATAACATAGCACAGCTTATAACCTCAATAATTTTTTTTTTTTTTTTTGGTTCTCTATGAAATTAGAATCAGCTCACTTCAAAAGGCATAATTAAAATCCCATATCTGTTTTTTTTTTATCAAATGAACCCAATTATAATCATTTTTTATGAAGTAGGGATATTCAAAGAAAAAAAAATTTAATAAGGAATAAAGTTTAATTCTTAGTATCCTCATTATACTTCTTTTACTAATCCTCTACATATTCATCCTTCAGCTTGTCCTCTTCTCCACTGTCGCCTCCTTTCTTCTTCTTTATGTAACAATCTTTGGTAGAACCATAGAAGTACTTTGGCTATTCCATTTTATGAATAAAAACATAGTTTATCTGATGGTTTATTTGTTTCACTATTATATTGAGTATTTTATTTTTTTAATCACATTTCCTCAATAATATGAATTTTTATCTTCTTTGTTTCAAATTACTTTTAATTTTCCCACCATTATAGTATTCCCTAGTATGATGTATTGGTTCATTTTTGTACAAGTATAAAGCACAAAGCTTATGAGAGTCATTTCTTCTTTACTTTGCAGCTCTTTATTATGCATTTTTTTTCTTACGAATTAACCATAGATCCATCAAAGAAACTGTCAAAAAATGCCAAAAGACAAAACAGAAAGAATGCATTTTCTATATATCAGGCTTATAATGAATCGAGTGGCGCGAATAGCCAGGGAGCACGATCTTGAATGTAATGGTTAGCATGTGGCTAGTGTGACAAGGAGAAATAGATATAAAATCCTAAAACAAATTCCCTTAGAAGGAGTAAATTTGCTTACATCAACCATTCCTCAATCATACAATCAGTGAGGGGCTTACATAATAGAAGAACCATTCTGTCTAGTGGCTAATAAAAGATGAAAAGACAAAAAGTGACCTGCCATGCAATCCGATCAATGTTAAGTGTCAAAAGAAGCGTTCGTGCACCAAGACGAGCAGATGCAAGTGCAGCTTCACAGCCTGCATGGCCCCCTCCAACAACAATAACATCATATCTCTCTTCGGAAGCTTCAACATGAACTTTTGAGTCTGCGTTCATAAAAAATTTAAGTTTAATCAGAAACCAATATTTTTAAAAAGAACCAAGTTTTCCTGAGGAATGAAAGGAAGCAAGCCAATGTTACTTATTTTCTAATAAGTATAAATGCAATTTCTATCTTAACACAGAACACTAAAAAACAAATAAAGACAAAACATAGCGATATAGGATAAAATTAATATAATTCAACTGTAATCAGCATTTCCAGATACAACTGAGAAAAAAAAAAGAAAAAGATATGTTAGTTAATTAATGAAATTTTGAGTTTTGCCCAATTTCATTGGAAAAATAAAAGAATCCATAAAAATTATTGAGCTTTGAACTGCTCTTAGCAGAATAAAGTGTACCAGATGTTGAAACCTTCACAGAATAAAGGCATTAATGGGCTATTTAGCTATATATAAGATCTGATAAATCTTATAAATCCAGATTTAGTAAAGCTTGACAGGACTAAAACCTGAAAACTATTTCACATAACAACCGTTAAATCTTATTAAATCCTAATAAATTATTTGGCTATTGATCTTATGATTAAAATTTGTGAGAAGGGGAAATACTTAAATCCATTAAATTATATGAATTGTGGGATTTAATAAACCCTAGATTTCACAAATAATGACACTGAAACATATTTTATCAAAATCTTGGGATTTGAAGTCTCCAAATTCTGTCCATATGAAATTAAGCTAAATCTTAGTGTTGATGGTATTCTTCTTGTTGATAAAACTAGAGAGGAAATTAAAGGTAAACTTGAATTATGGAGGTCAAACTTAGAATCTAAAGGTGCTCGTTTGAGTAGATCTAAAATCAAATACATGAAGTGTAATTTTAGTAGTAATAGATCTAGTGAAGGGGATTGTGGCTTTGGGCGATCAAGTCATTAATAAGAGTACTAGTTTTAGATATCTTGGATCTATTGTCCATAGTGATGATGAAATAGATGGTGATATTATTAGTAGAATTCAAGTAGGATGGTTGAAGTGGAGGAATGCATCTGGCCTGTTGTGTGATAGAAAAGTACCCCTCAAACTTAAAGGAAAATTCTATAAGACAGTGGTGAGACTTGCAATGCTTTATGGTGCAGAATGTTGGCCATTAAAAGAAAAGCATACAATTAAGTTAAGTGTTGTCGAGATGAGGATGCTCAGGCAGATGAGTGACCTTACTCTTAGAGATAGAATGCGAAACGAGCATATACGTGAAAAGGTTGGCTTAGCTCTAAAGGTAGATAAGATTAGAGTGAGTCGCCTTAGATGGTTTGGTCACATAAAACGTCGACCTTTTGATGACCCTGTTAGGAGAGTAGATATTTTAGTTTTGGGCTATATTAAGAGAGGTAGAGATAAACCTAAAAAGACTTAGTTAGAAAATATTAGAAATGACATTTTTTTATTAGATTTAAATGAGAATTTAACTCTTAATAGAACACAATGCAGAAAAAGGATTCATGAAACCGATCCCATGTAGTGGGATAGAGGCTTCATGTTTTGTTGTTGTTGTATAAATGAGGATCTGAACTCGAAAACATTAAATACATATTTCAGGAACTAAGAAAGTCATTTATAAAAAACAACTCAAAGAATAAAATCCACGGGCCTGTTTTGCCAATAATGATATTTTCATGGGGTATTTTCACTTAGAAAAATAAAAAATTAAGGATTTGGAAAACAAGAAACATAAACATCTTCCAATATGTGTAGCAGACCATCAGAGATATCAAATCTATTTCTCACAAAACTCTCTAAGATCAGTTACTACTGAATCATCGGTGTCAAGCTTATAAATTTGCATCATTTTCTACGTTATCCAACCATTCCAATTTTTATCTTGCAAAGCTTTGATAGTTTTTTCACCCCTAAACCCTAAATTAAGATCCTCAAACACAAAAATAAACCAAAAATTGAGATGCACCACAGCTAAAAATACCAACGCATCTGATGCCTTTCGTATCTATAGCTCACAAGCTTCTTATTATGAACCTGAAGATATAGACTACACAAACCCCTCATTCAAGTTATCCCTGGCTACATATCAAGCCGCCATCAGTTTCCTTTTAACCTTTATAGCATAGAAATCACCCACTTATTTCGTTAACTAAAAGCTCCACGCCCCTAAACTATAAGCAAACACAAAAATTATATACCTATTCTGCTGGAAGATGCCATCGCTGTGGCGAATTTCCGGCGAGGCATCCATCTCAATGCGAAGCTTACAAGGGTAGGCCAAGGCTTTGTTTTTGGAGACGGGGCGAGGATTCTGCGATAAGAGGGGTAGGAACCAGCGAGAAGAGAAGTGAAGCGGGGGAAGGCGACTGTGGTCGCTCCCATTGGCCGAAGGCGTAGGAGCATCACAGCAAGCGTTAAGGAAATCCAATCGGTGGAGAATATCGGCAAAGGGGCAGAAGCACGAGTTTTAAAGCTCGACACAAACGACCGCTCAGCTGGCTTATTGGGCTCACTCTTGGGTCGTGAGACTAACTGGGCCGGTTAAGTGACTAAGGCCTGGTTTTTTTTTTTTTTTTTTTTTTTTTTTAGTTTATTAGATTGGGTGAATCAGATAATAAATCCTCCATGGTGGTAGATAATGAGAAAATACAATATGGCCAATATGTGAATAAATTGTTCTGTGTGGAATTTGGATGAGAGTTGTGTTCGGATTGTGAGCGTACAAAGTGTGCATACAGACTATGTATTTTTATTTTTGTGCATACACTCACATATTTGGATGCAACGTTTGAACTCCAAAAATAATAATTTCTCTAATATGCGAGGTAAACCAAACAATAAGTCAACGTAGGCTTCATTTGGGACAACTTTCTTACTATTTCTTAAATCAATTTTTTAGTAAATAATAATATTTTTTGTACTAAAAAACTGCTTTAAGAACCGGTAAGAAAATCGTCCCAAATGAAACCTTAAATAACATCAAGGACTTAAAAAAGTCTAGAACTACGTAAAGGTACTATAAAGTTGTCGACTTCGACACTCTTTATAGGACTGAAAATTGGGTGGCATAATTAGTACCATCAAATATCAAAGTTTAGCAAGCAATATATATGCTGTTCGTGGATGTTGTTTGACTATAGAGATCGGATACTGTTAGTATGAACATCTATTTGATCTAGGAGCATTTGAGTGGACATTTGGAGGCTCTAAAACTACTTGGAACTCCATAATTTTATATGCTTCATAAGCTCCATAAGATTCATATTTATAATTTTGAATGGGAGTAACAAATCAACCTGATCAGATCACCTGAACCACGATTAGGTCGGGTTGACCAATATGTGATTGTGTTTTGGAGCATGCTGGTGGCTTTGATGTCTCATTTCTAATATTCCATCAACATGGTTCATATGACATGATAAAATTTGGATTCCAATCCAAACAAATCCTTCAAGTAGGTCAACACTTCCATGATATATTTTGCATTGACAATAGTTGGTGATGACGATTATATTTTGAAACCCTTAAAACACCTCAACAGTATTTTCATGAGTTATTTAAAAATTATAGAGAGAGAGATCCTTCTATTATGCTTCATATTCATGTCTCAACTCATGTTTAGCACGATTTCATTTGGGACGGTTTTTTACTTCTTAAAGCAGATTTCTAGTACAAATATTAAATTTTTTGTACTAGAAAGCTATTTTAAAAAGCAATAAGAAAGCTATCTCAAACGAAGCCTAAATAGATCTTAACAGAAAAAGTAGACCATGTACAAAATATATCTTTCTGTTACAATTCTTTGAAGAACAGCCTATTCATCCAACAAATAATCTTAAAGCAATTCAGAACTATCTTTAGCACATTGGAGGCAAAGAAAAAAAATGTTAAAAAAGAACCCATATCTTCTACCACCTCTCCTTGACTGGCCATATTTGCTTCTCTGATCAGAAGGTTGTGTTTGAATGCTAAGAAATTGATATTAAAGGGCTGAAAACTTAAATAAGTTAGGATTTTATGTGATATCCTCAACTTTCTGATACTCTTATTGTTCTGCATATGGTTCTGGAGGCAAGGGCTTATGAGGCATAGTAGATTCATCCTTATCTCCAACCCTGTACCGACTATCTGTAATCGACAAGCCTGATGAATGTAGCTGTTTCTGCCTCTTTATCAGACGAGATGCAGTTCGGCGGTCGCTCTGAGCTTCCTCGTTATGAGGCTACATAAATTCATGAAAATTTTGACATTAGATTATTGAAATGAAAAGCTTGGTTGAAGATCCATTTGGTGGAGAGATTATTACGTGCGGTGTCCGGACCGTCCAGAGGCGAATCCGGACACGACACGTCACCCGGATGCACTGGGCCCCAGGTGACATGGCGCGTCCGGATTCGCTTCCGGACGAATCCAGACACAGCATGTAATAATTTTTCCATTTTGAGAGATTTTGGTGTGGCTGCATTTGTAAGTAGTTGTAAAATTTGTGTCGAAAAATATACTTTTTGAAAGCTACCTTAAATAAATCCTTAGTCAAAAGATATGTTCATATGCCAACAGTTCTACAACTATATTTATTATTTATAGAAAATTGTATCTACCTTAAATAAATCCTTAGTCAAATAGAAGTGCGGAGTTTTTTAAAAAGTAGAAGTACAACAAAGATGCCCCAAATAAATCCCAAGTTATAATAGGATTTAGAAATCTGCACTGCTGATTGCAAGAAACATAATTCTTTTTATGTTTGCAAGAACTTATGTGTGTACCTGGATCACCAGAGCTTTATCAAAGCTTTCAATTGCCATGGCAGGTTCTCCAAAGTTTAACTGTGCCCTACCAAGCGTGATCCAAGCCTGAGAAAAATGCAAAAGTAAACCAATGAGGATAAAATCATAAATAAATAATTTTCCATCAATAGCAGATTCTCGCAAGAGAGATGAATGGGTGCATTAAGAGGTTCTCAAAGACTAGTTACTACTGGTTGAAGGCAAATTAGAAGAGTCAAAATGCCAACTGAAATGTGGTGACTAAGAATAAACAAGAAGCTCAAAGATTAGAGCAATCAAGTGGGCCGGCCAGGTCAACCCATAAACCCCTCTAAAGCTTTTTTTTTTTTTTTTTTGGAACGGGAGTATCTACCCACTGCCACCTCAGCATGTGAGGCGCTTGGCAGCGTAACTAATCCCTTAGCTGACCTAGAAGAGGCACCCACTCCAAATAACCTCTTGGCCCGCACTTATTGGGACCCCACTTTAAGAGGCACTGCCGCTCGAGGGGATTTGAACATGGGTTGGGGGGTTTCCAACCGTACTCTCCTACCAACCAAGTTAAGCATCGGTGGGTACCCTTTTAAAGCTATAATGGGTATGAGATTTAATGGGATAATCCTAATGGGATAATGACCGATGAGTGAGCTCACTTATTATGAAAAAAAAAAAGGAATGCAACCCTCACTGGCCATCCAATGACACAAAATTAAAATAGAATTAATATTTGAGTATGATATTAATAAAAATTTCATATAAATATAATTAAAATTTTACTAAGAAACCACTTAATTTTATAATATGAATTAAATATAAATATATATAACTATTTTTGTGGTGGCGATTTTCAAGCTGGACATTCTCAATTGACACTTGAACCTTAACTCAAATAGATTTGAGTTGATTTTATTTCAACTAAAAAATCGAGTGAGTTTTGCACTAGTTTTTATTGAAGAAGTATAGCACATTAAAAAAGGCCCTAAGTGGACTTTAATGAATAATCCATTAAAGCTTAGATTCAATCTGGGTTAGCCTGACAATCGTGCTTATCATAGGCAAAGGCGATCTAAGGGAATTTAAATAAAAATATTAAAAATAGGAAGAATCTTCATCTTAGCAGGCTGTTGAATGTAGTAAACAAGTCAAGAAAACCTTAAGCAGTCGAACTAGAATTGACCAGCAGCTAGAAGATACAAAGAGAATCTAAGGCAAGCCGGGTATTTTGAGAAATATTCATTAAGGGTACTCAAAAAAAAAAAAGGAAATCAACCCATATTTATGAAGCTGGCAGAGAACAGAAGCATTAAGTCATCTGTACACAACAATTATGGTGATGACATGCATTGATAGGCCAGCGATACCTTCTAGATATTTAAGAATGGATGAAATGGAATTTCCAAGAATCTAGGATAAAGTTCAATATTTTGCTCTGTTATAATAATGTTAATGATTGGCATACGAGAGGATTTATGTATTGCATGACTGAATTGCATAGAGAAACAAACCTCAGACCAAGCAGGCTCCAATTCTGTAGCCCCTGTAAAACAACAATTAAAAAAAAAAGGATTCATAATGTTTTCAACTCATTAGTCCAATATAAGTTTCAAATTCAATGAAGCAACCTCTCTATAATATCGAAGAGCTTTCTCCCTCCCTTTCAATCCATTTCATCTTTCTTTCTTTCCCTACACCACCCTACAAACCATCCTTTTCCAAAGGAGTATTTTGCAACGCAGTATTCCTTTAAGATGGTTCAAACCTTAATAGATTCTTATTATTATTAGCTTTGGGTATCCATGCCATCGTAATCAAGTTTCATTATTGCAACTTTCTAACGGGAAAAAGGGAGACCTTCACGCAATATAAGTAATATAAGCAGCAATAATCAGAAAAATTATTTTAAAAAAGCCTAACCAATTTTGTAAGAAAAAAAGAAAAAAATGTTAACATCCTTAACCTTGAATGTTTTTAAGACTCATACAAATCTCCGTTATTGTGATTGTCTCAACGACGAAGGTTTCAACCATAAATATCTAATTTTTACAATGTTTGCAACGACAAAGATTGTGGCAACTAAATTGGTTTCATGATAGCATAAATTACAGAAGTGTATAACATAGTCCGTTACAAAGTTTGAATACATAGTTATCATAAAAACCTATAAAGAAGTATTGCATATTAAAAGATTTTTATAGGAATTAAGATTGATGCAAGAGAAATACATAATTTATTGTGACAGATAAAATGTGATTAACCACTGTAAAAATTCTATATTTTATTGTCACTAGAAACGTATTCATGTAAGATATCATTTGATAAGGACTGTTTTGCAAGTTAGAATGGTATCTCTTGAGAAAATTCGTGTATATAAAATTGATAGGACAAAAGAGAAAAGATTATTAGATTAAGATGTGCAGATAGATTGCAAGTTTGAAGATGCCTCGCATGATTCTAGAGGGGGAGATTTTTTAAGTCCAAACTAATGTGAGTCTTAGCCAACTTAAGAGAACTTAGAAGAAGGAAAATAAAAGGCAGACAGTCATTTGAGGTACTATGAAAAAAGGGTGCTTGCTCTCAAGCAAAATACAAATGCTCAATTGGCAGCAAAATAGAGAGGGAGTCGAGAAAGAGAAGATAATAAAATAGGTAAGTTTGTTTCATGATGGTATTAGTTACAAAAGTATATAAGATAGTCGACAACAAAAGTTGAATACATAGTTATCACAAAAGTATGTGAATAAGTGTTGCAAATAAGATGGTTCTTATAGGAATTGAGATTGATGCAGAACAAATACATAATTTATTGCAATGAACAAAGTGTGAATAACCTCTATAAGAATTCTACATTTTACTGTTGCTCGAAACCGATTGTTATCAGATATGATTTTATAAGGAATGTTTTGGAAGCTAAAATGATGCCCCTTAAGAAAATTCATGCATATAAGAATGGATCAAAAATACTAGCCAAATCCTTTCCAAGAGAAAAGATTGAGATGGGCAGAAGTTCCGCCCCCCCCCCCCCCCCCCCCCCCCCCCCCCAATTCTCGACGGGGAGATTTTTTAAGTCCAAACTCATGTAGGTCTTAGCCAACTTAAGAAAACTTAGAATAACGAAAACAAAAAGGAAGATAGTCATTTGAGGTAATATTAAAAAAATAGGTGCTTACCTCTCAAGTAAATAAATTGTGTTTCTTGTTCAATCCACTCATCGCTATTTTCATGATATTGAAAGGTTTCGCATGATTTTGATCTCGTGATCTTTCATTCAAGGCTTTCTAGGTAAGATTATGATGTTTAAGGAAATTTATGCTTAATTATGCCAATTAAGAAACAAAAAATTTACTTGCACCACACTTCAAACTCAATTAAACAACATAATGAAAACCAACTTCAAGTCCATGCACTCTCTCATCATAAAAAAATGAAAAATTATCAACATAAATCAAACTAAGCATTTGCATACGAGTTGCAGCCTTTAAAGCACTCCATGTATCTCCAATCTCGAGCAACACTTGTGCCTTTTGCTCATGCAACTTTGCCTTGTCAGGCATCAGAGTAATTGCCGTCTCCCACTTTGCAAGAGCCTCACTATATTTTCCACTCTGCAGTTAAATAAAAAGAATAATGTATGCCTGGCTCCCACCGAAACAGCAACTGAATAAAAAAAATACCAAAAAATTGCCTTCTTTCCGGCCAACCTCGGCAAGCTGGATACCCTGAGATTCGAAGGACTCTGCAAGCTGCTTGGAATTGGGGTCTGAAGCTAGGGTATCGCCATGACTATGATTCGGAGATTCGGCTTCCTCCGCGGATTCGAACGGGAGGTCTTGTTTTGAAGAGATCAATTTGGCTCGGGACCTCTTCTTTTCATTATCGCCCTTCTTCTTCCACACGATCTTCATGTCTCTCTCCTCTCCACTTCAGCCTTCTGACGCCACCAGCTCCCGGTTGATTTCATGCCCTGACTCCTGAGATGATACAACGGCGCACACGCCGCGCAGATGACGGTTCGGACTTCTACATATAAACGCCAGGGCAAATTTTTTAAAGAGCATTATTATTATCAAAATTAATAAAAAGTGTATTGATTAATTAAAATTTAGATTGGAGCAAATACCTCAAAATAAATGACATATTTTATATATGCACTAAAAATACGCTATTCAATTTAGAGTATTACTCACACATAACAGAAGAAGATATGTCATTTAAAATGACATATTACTCACTCACATAAACGAGAGAGAGAGGCGAGAGAGATGGCAGCAGGAGAGAGATAGGGAGATGACAGCGGAGATGGCAGCAGGCGAGAGAGAGAATGACTTATCTCTCTTATGCCATTCTCTCTACCTTTTTCTCTGTCTCTTTCTAAAATTTATGTCATATTTCTCTCACTCTTATCTCTCTTCACCTTTTTCTCTCTGCTTTTTTTACATGCCAAAACAATTGACGCATTCACAATGCGCCAAAAAGCTTAGTGCATTCTAAATGCGTCAATTGTTTTAACTACTTAACTCTTTTTTAAAAATTTTAAATAAATATGTTATTTTTCCTAATTATGATAATTAACATGTTCCTTTTAAAAAAATTAGCCTAAACGCCGGATGAGTTTAGTCATCAGCATCTGGGACATAGACATGACTCATCTAACTTAATATATTTATATGAAAATTATAATTATGGACATGATTAAGAAATCCAAATGCTTAGGGCTTATGATCTCGTTAAAGAGGGACAAAGTAAGCCTATGAGACTAGATTTTACATGCCAATGATCAAGATTAGTTTATATTGGAACGGAATATCCACCCGTTGTCATTCTCGAAAAGGCGCTTGGCAGCGTGACGCCGTGACTAATCATCGACTGATCTAGAAGAAGCACATACCCCAGAAAATCTCCTAGCCCACACTTGATTGGGTCCCACTTAATAGGCGTTGCCGCTCGAGGGGAATCGAGCATGGGTTGGAGATTCCCAACCATACTCACCTACCAACCAAGCTAAGCAACAGTGAGTAGGTCTTATACTTAAGAAAGAATCCTAAGAGATAAGACTTATAACTATAGATTTAGAGAGGATCAAAACATGCAATAAATTGGTAGATTTTTTTTTTAATTTTTTTGATAGATGGCCAAAAGATTGTGTCTATATATTAAAAATACCCAATCTATGAGACTTACAACTTTAAATATAGCATAAATGCCTAATGATGTGACTTACGCCCTTGATTCAGAGAATCTCAAGAGGTGAGGTTACTTTTTGGAGCTTAGCATAAAAAAAAGCACAAATAGGGGCTTATAACACAATATGGGAGTTAGGGAAAGTTCAATAGTATGGTATGGCCTAATAGATATGATAGATTTGACTTAGGCCATTCAAAAGATTGTGTATTTATCATGTAGACGACCAAATGATAATGACTTAGAACTTCAAATAAGACAATGAAAATCCTACTAAGCTTCTAACCATACAATTATTTTCCTGACCGACTCATTTAAATCAAGTTTATTGTATATTCACTTAGCTCCTGTGTGCCCAATTCATGGAGCTCAAGGTAAGCTCAATTTGACTGAGGAAATGCCAATTTTGATAGTTTTATTGAGACTCGTTCAAACTTACTTCGACTAGGTGAGCTCGATTGGATTCGACCCTAATTGAGCCATCAAATGAATTAGAGGAACCATATAAGGGTGGTTAGGCTAAGTTCAAATGAACTGAGCATCTATGTCACTTAATCCTACGATTGGATTTGGCCCTTTGGTTGCTGTGCTTTTACCATCATCAGTTCATGTGCTCCAGCCAACAAACATAGATAAAATGAAAACAAGCCAAGAAATGTAGAGCTTCAAATATTCAATCAAATATTCAAAAAGCATTCAAAGACTGAACCGAACACAGCATCAACATTTACAACAAATAGATTACAGAACTAGCAGAAACCTTACACTGGAATAAGATTTATATGAGGTAATATACTCATCGTGTCGACAACAAATTTCAAAAAATTTTACTTCTATCACAACAATTTTCTCACTAATTTTACAAACAACTCCAACGGTCCAAAAGGAACACTTCAGGTGAGAACAGCTGATATTTTTCTACCTCTTCTGGCAGAGAATTTTAAAATACCATTTTCTCAATCACAATTTCCATTCTACTTTTACAAAACTAATATTTCCCAGATAGATTTTGAATGAAATAGAGAAAAAGAAAGCAGACATAAATTGCTTTTTGCTGGCTGCTTTTCCTATGAAAATGTATTGGACTCGACTTAGTTCGGCCGCCACTTTGTCTTCTGCACACAGAGGAGACCCTCACTGTCCTTAGCAAAAGTCAATCTGATCTCCCAGCTTAAGGATCTTGCAATTTCCTCCAACTCATTGATGATTTCCTTTGTATCCCTAACTATAAGCTTACCCTCTGGTCTAAGTAATCTGTCAACTTCCACAAACACTGGAAGTATTTTGCACCTGAAGAAAGAGCCAGCAAACAGGATTCAGTTCAGGTTATATTAAGGAATGATGACAGAAGAACCAGTAACTTCCACAAAATATTGGAGTTCTTTTTGGCAAAAAATATTTGGTTTAATTGGTATAGCTCGTAAAATTAAACTCACCAAGCATTGGATTAAAAAAATAGCTCAATATTATATTCATAAACATTCAAAATTGTTTTAGAAGCTATTTGGATTTTAATTCTAGTTAATTTAGAATGGAGATGATATGTTTCTATGAATCAAAATCATCCAAATATGAGTCCAAACAACTTTAAAAAATGATTTCAAGAGTATGCATAAAACTTTTGGAAATTATTGAAGAATTAATGAACTCTTATTTCCAAGTGCTTATAATCAAAACAAGTCTCATAGAAATGAGTACAAAAAGTTGAAGATCATGTGAATATATTTGTTTGGGCATCAAAAAGAAAAAAAGCCCAACATAATAGAGGAGCTCCTTTCTTCTTCCTTCCTTGAGGCCAAACCTTCACCCTATCCTTTCTTATGGGCAAACCCACAGGTGACATGCGCCTCATGCTTCCTTTAGGAGCCATGAACACCAATACATCTTTGCGAAACAGATTGCTAGGATGATACCATTTTTGAAAAGCTTTCATTGCAAGCAGACTCGTTGGGCCAATGGATTACGATGAGGTTCTTTGATTTGTGAGTCGTTTATTGGAGAAAGATTTGAAGATCTAAACTTAATGAGGCTATTAAAACCTCTACAAGTGACAAAATCATGAGCCATTCACAACACTAGATTGCTCTTGGAAAGAAAAAACATTTCACCGCCAAAATGGCGAAAGTTTTGTCGGCATTTTCTTAGGCAATAAATTTGATCCATAACATTTCTTAGAACTATTATGGATCGAACAAGTATCATATTCACCTATCAACAAAACTATTTTGCTCTTTTTGAGATGAACATATACATGCATGTAACCATTTGTCATCATCTTCCTCTGCAGATAAAATATAAACTATGCTCCATTTATCATTCCAGATTATCTAATTGTCTCATTTTCGATCTATCAACTCTATTGCACTTGTAACATCAAGAGATTCGAGATGATATATTTTATTCATCGTTTGGATGATTCATCATTAGCAATAGAACAACTGAGCTCCAATTATCATTCCAGATTATCTAATTGTCTAATTTTCGATCTATCAACTCTATTGCACTTGTAACATCAAGAGATTCGAGATGATATATTTTATTCATCATTTAGATGATTCATCATTAGCAATAGAACAACTGACTAACCGGTCAAGATTTGACCAAGTCAATCAAGGCAACTTTTTGTTTTAGCTAAGCACATGATTTGATGCATCCACTATTAATAAAAAAGAAGAATATTCTATAATTCAAAATAAAGACATATCCCTTTGAAATCTATAAATACGTCCTGGTTCTCCTTACCTTCTCACAATCTTAAATAAGAGCACTCAAGAATCATAGAGAATTTTAGAGTTTCAATTGCTAGATGACAAAGGTTGTCCAATGTTAAATTCCTAACTCTAGTTGTTATTCACTCACCAACAAAAACATTTGTTAATCAGCATCGGCCAATTTCTCAATAGAATAAGATCCATCAATGTCCTGCACTAAATACTAATTGTCATCATTAATCCATATTGTTGATCTAACTGATTGCCTTTGTCAACATTCCTACGTCCTATTGCTACCTTAGGATATAATCATCAACTAAGTTTTTGGATTGGATTCCCTCCCTTCTCCAACTACAGAGAAGGGTGAACCTTTGTAACCTCAAATAAAGATAAAAAAATATTTTCTAAATGAGCAAAACCCAATTAATTTTAACTCACCAAGTTTTTCAAGAAAAAATCTCGTTGTTCTCTAGATTTTAGTAGCTTTACCTTTATTTTTTGTTGTGTAGCATCATCATCATAACTAATGTAAATCTCAATCTTTATTATACTAAATTTTCTAGCATATAATAACAAGCATGGTCTGTAAGAGCAACCTCCCACCTAGTATTATATCACAAATCGCTATCTCATTTCCTATGTGAAGAAAGTGAAATCTATATAGCATTGGAGCTAGAATTCTAATCAATTAATGTATCAATCCACAAATTAGGTGATTCTTGGTCCAACTACTACACTGCCGTTGCCCAATGGGTGAAGTCATATTTAAGAATCATCACTAAAAAATTGTCATTGTCATCTTGAAAAAACCTATAACAAGATCCTTCATTTCCTTCAAAAGACAAGCCAATGGGTACCATCACAACGCGATCCCACTATGACCCACCTTTCTTAAGCTCGACTACATATCAGAAACACCAATTCGAAAGTTCTCGGTCACTGGCACCTCACTTGCAAGACGGGCTCCTTTATCTCCAGCATTTCCAACAAATAATGATCATAATGATATAAATAATTCAACCCATCCATCACTTGCAACATCCCAAGCCACAGTAAATTCATCTGTAGCTCACATCAATAACATCCTGCACAATATACTTAACAATGAACTCTGATGCTTGATGCATGAGGAATGGCTTGGGAGGTTTCCTCCCCCACATCATGATTTTCATGGGTTTTCACCTTTAACCAATGCAATTCTCCACCAAGGTTAAGAAACTTCATAAAAGCTTTACAAAGAATCCCATATTCGCATTTGGACCCTATCCAAACTATTATTTGAGAGGAATCATAACCATGGTCTCGAAAGGATACAAAACAATTCAAAGGTAGAAAAACTTTTACCCTTGATTAGAGAACTACGCATTGATTGTCATCTCTAATTCAAGGTTCAATCAATCTCAAGGGGAGTTGATTTGATTTTTTTTACCACAAGTGCAAGTTATCGGGTAATGCTCTAATGAAAAATCAAAGATGGCTTAAATTTTTTTATTGAGTTCTCCCTATCTCTTCCACATGTCTTAAATTCATTAGTTTATTCTCTTACTGATAGCATAAAATGGATTAAAACTTCTTAGTGATCTCCCTCAAATTCCTCCATCATGAACCATAAACATCGAGATAGATATTGACTAATTGTATGAGAGCTTAGTTGAGATTCAACCAAAAATATCAACAAGTCCTCGAAGGGAATGCCGATCCAAAGCTCTATAAGACACTATGACATACAAAGGTTTATTGATTTAAAAGTTCCTATGAGGGCTTATCATCGCATGGACCCCAAGTGGGTATGGCGATAGACAAATGTTTATTTATTCAAAAGTCCCTACAAAGGCTCCATAATTTGTAGACCCAAGGAGAGTACAAAGAAAAACAAAAATTTATCTATCTAAAAGTCCTTAAGAGAACCATCGTCATATAAAGATGGACAAAAACCTTCTTATCCAAAGAAACTTGGAGGGGACATCCGATCAAAAGCCCAAAAGGGCAACTAGTCTTGGACAAGATTCTCACTAGAGATTCCTTACAAAGATTATTATTATATGAGTCATAGCATGCAAAATGCAGTAAATAAAATTAACTAATCAAATAATCAAATAAACTTTCATTAAGGAGGTGATACCATCTCACTATCATCTTAAAAATCTAGTTCCAACAACCCGG
Source organism: Dendrobium huoshanense (assembly GCA_016618105.1). Taxonomy (NCBI): domain Eukaryota; kingdom Viridiplantae; phylum Streptophyta; class Magnoliopsida; order Asparagales; family Orchidaceae; genus Dendrobium; species Dendrobium huoshanense. Next base: position 38,249,751 of record CM028353.1, on the reverse strand, counting down.
ATTTCTCTCACTTTAACAATACCTAAAAATTAGATTTCATCCATTTTTCCTTGGGGGACAAATACTCAAAAATCTTAAACATCCTTATACAATGGTTTGGGGTTCAAAGGTCATCACCTCCATCACTATCATTTGATTAGCATCCAAAAAGATCTTCCCAGCATAGCTCGAGGATAACTCCACCAAGCTAAACAATAGCACATCCTCTCTATTAAAATTCAAAATAATCCAAATGTCCTTATGCCAAAACAAAATTTTCTGAAGCATGAACATGTTTTCAACAACCCAACGAACATATTGTCTTTTTTAGGATATTCAATAAGTTAATTGAATTCACGCAATAATATATTTGATATATAAAAAGCAAGATAATCATAAGCATAAGATAAGCAAAAATATCATGCACTGATACAAATTAAAAAGATTCCAGATTGATTCGGCTTTGCTCATGCAATATCATTTAATCACTTTTTGGTCAGTTGTTGGTGTGATCAGGAACATTTGTTGCTGACATGAACAAGGGATATTTAGGGAAATCGTATGCTAATACTCACCTCTTTTTTATCATGGAAAATATGTGATCTGCATGAAGGAGATCGTATGTTCTAGGATAGGTGCTGAACGATTCACACCAATCATGATATATTCCAAAAAGCCCACGTTCATAAATGACAGGAAGTGTGTCTTGTGAATCAATAGATACAACATTCATAACCCAAACCTTCATGTCTCGCAAGGCTGCAGCAAAACTGTCAAAAACAACAATAATCAATCAGTTAAATGGTGAATATTAACAGATGAATTATAATAAGCTCATCTATGGATTTTAGCTGAACGAGTGAACGTATTGTTAACAATTACTCCCAGCCACAACAAACAAAAAATAAAACTAGCCTTTCAGAATCAAGCTGCAGTATCCAATAAAAGCAAATAAAGCAAGAGAAAAAGGTTTAAAAACACAATAACAGGTTTAGAAGATTATATTGATTTCCCTTCAATTACAAATAAACTTTTCTTTGATAGTCAGCATATTTAGCATCCACAACTGCACAACATGAGGAAACCAATGTCAACTGATTCTAATATATATGATCTTAGCTATTCATAAAAATAATTTTGGATTACAACAGCTAGGGTAAACAATTTGATTGAATGGTGCATAATTGATCCCTCAATGACATGGCTTGTTGTGCGCACATGAATATAATGAATAAGTTCTAGTTATCAAGCAAGACATAGTACATAATTATAAGAGAGCCACAAACAATATCTAATATCACACATTAACAGATTGTTCCAGAGAAAGGGCAAAATAATATTTGAAATCAAATTTCCGATGGAAATATGATGATAAATGAATCCATGATTCGATCTTCAAACATAAGAAATCAAATTGTTTAACAAATGTTCTGGTGTATGCGTAACACATATACTGTGTTCGAAAGAAATTACAAATTAGTATTAGAGATAACGACCAAAATGGTCCCCTAACTTGTTAAGAATGACCAAAATGGCTCCCGACTATTTACAAGTCTCATTTTAGTTCCTTGACTTTTAAAATAGGAACCTAAATGATCTCAAGGAATGACTAATTTGGTCTTTATTTGAAGAGTCGAGAGATCAAATTGATATTTTTATTTGATTGGGGACTATTTTGATACTTCGGTAAAAGTCGGAGGACCAATTCGACCTTTTTCTCATTAGCATTATAAGAGGGTAATAGTCTACATCTGACCCTAAAAGATGTGGGGCTAAGCTGCAATCATAACTTTTATTGGTGAATTCTTGGCAAGGATGCCTTAATTTCTGCGATTATATTGAAATAAATTGTCTTTATTTTAGTTTCCAAATAGAAACAAGCCTCAAAAGCAAGACAATTCACTTACCCGCCATATACTGATCTCATGTCCATGACATTTCTAACCGTGGACCAGTTTATACCCATTCCATTCAAGTATGAACTGCCAACAACCTTTTTCCAATGCTTATAATCTTCTTGGAAGTCCTCAGGGGTAGGCTTTCCATAAACACCAACCTGCGAGCCGCTTAGCCAATAAGGAGTTTTCTCCAACCTTTGTGGCCAATAATCAGGCCAATGTGTACCACGTACAGCAGGATCACTAGGCAACTTGTGCATACACGCTTGCAGGCGAATATTCCTATACAATCATTGAACAAAATGACCTGATAAATGTCATGCTATCAAAGAGCCAAAATACCTTGTTTTCTTTGTTTAAAATAATCTTACCAGACTGCATTTGGATCGTCGTGTTCTTGGCAGATAGGGGGGTTGTTCTGCTTTCTTGATTCATAGCAGGTGTTGTTTGATGGTTTTCTATAGATTGCCAAACCCACTTCGTTTAGGGCATCCCACCTTTTGGCAACCATTTCCCAGCACATAGATTTTGTCAATGCAGACATGGCTATCATGAAGTCCCACATGAATGCAAAAGTCAAACATAAAGAGTTCCTATAAACTGAACCTCACATAAAATCTAAATAAAAAGCTTCAAAATGGTCATAAAGCAACTTTTTTATTATTAAGCATTATTCATCTGGTTTAGCAACATGTAAAAAATGTTTTAAGTTATGATGTGGGAATCCCAGCTCATTAATTACTAATTAATATTAATTATGTGTGCTGCAAACTGCACTTGTAACATAATTTTGTAACAGGTTATGGGTGCTGAGGTGAAGTGTATATAGTCAAACCAAGAAAAGGGGGCTTCATCAGATTTGCTAATATCGCCAGTTCTATACATTTTTCACCAAAATACTGTGTAAAGCAACTATGATGAAAAAAGAATACATCGTACCATTCCATATCTCCTGATCTGCTTGTACCTTTCGATAAACTGGAGTAGCAGACCACACAAAGTAACCACCGGGACGTAGCAACCGATTCAGCTCTAATAAAAGCATACCACCTGCATCCAATAACGTCAATGACTTTGCATAGAAACAGTAAAAGAAACGAACCTTAAGGATGAGTGCGCATTACCTTCAATGTGCCATGGAACTCTACAACGAGCACAATGAATAACATCAAAGACCCCGCCAGGGAATGGTAGCCTTGTGGTGCCCATAACAGCTGATATGGCTGGAATTCCTCTTTCAAGAGCAAATTGCACTTGAGCTTCGTGCTCATCTTTTGGAGCAAAAGACATGGTTAGTGTATCTCTGTCAAAAAGATATCCTCCAAAGCTGGCAACTCCACAACCAACATCCAAGACGACACGACTCCGTTTTCCCCATGCTATATCAGGCATTGACTATATTACAAAATAGGAAATATCCCAAACATCAGAATAAAGGAATTTATATTTTGAAGAATTTACTAAAGAAGCATAATCCAAATAGTATAGAGATCAACATTTGCTCAAAAACAATAACAAGCAGAAGAATAACCTAATAAGCAGTGATAAAAATGACAGGAAGATGATAAAGATTCAAACCTCTTGGATGAAATCAATGTAGTGAAGAGCACCATTTTTGAATTGAGTTCCACCCCCAGGGAAAATTAGATATTCTCCACTAACTTTCACCCAATTTTGGTGTCCCTTGACAACTGCGAGCTGAGTATGAGGGACATTGTAGTACCATATCTGCAGATAATCATTGAGGCGTGAGTAAGTTTGCTTATTCAAAAAATTTGTGTGCAATATTAGGGTTAAGTTGTCAAAAGTATTATACCTTTTCTCTACTAGTAGGCCACTCAATTGGCTTACGGTAGCCTTTTGGAAGAGGAACAAGACAATCTGGACCCTCCTTAGGGCAATGCCTTTCCCGATGTTCAAAGTGTTTTGTGGATCGAAGCTTTTTGATGGCTTCCTCATTATCAAGGCATGGAATGTAATCCGACCCAGCAGTGACATTACAAAGTTTCCAGCTATATTGTGTCACTGTCGATGAGGATGCTTGAACCTCTTTCTCATTCCTTGATTCTGCAGATTGTGTAGGCCAAGCCCCATTTTGTGTATTCGTCTCATTAAGCAGATCTGCTTGCGCTCCATCAGGAAAGACATCATTCACAGCCTGGTCCTTTGGCTGACTGTCAGTTTTATTTTCAACATCAGCTTTTTCAGCCTCCATGTCTTGATTTTGTTCCACCTTCTCCTTTATCCACCCCTGATCTTTCTCGACCTTAGCATCATCATCATCAGATTTCTCCACCTGCTCTGAATTCTTCAAATCATCAGATTGTTGTTGCTCATCACTGCTTGTTTCACTGGAATTCTTCTCACTTTCAGGTTCTTGCTCATCTCCAATAGTTTCCTCAGAGTTGTTCACATTATCTGATTGTTCTGATTGAGATTCTGCAGAACTCTTGTCCTTATTAGCTGACTGTTGATCATTGCCTATAACTCTATTAGAGCTTTGTTCGGAATTATTATTTTTCTCAGAACTTGTTCCTCGATTAGAATTTTGCTCCTGGTTTCCTCCTATCTCAGTATTCATGGTTTCTATTGGGTTGCTACCTTGTCCGTTCTTTTGAACTCCTGAATCATTTCCACCACTCTCCGTGGCTATGTCTTCAGCTGTCTTTGCTACTTCACCACCTTCACCTGTCCCACTCTCATCGCTATAGGTCTGAGGTTTTGTTGTATCAAGTGAGTCATCCTTCTCTACATTGGTTGATTCAGCAGTGCTGTCTTCTGAATTTCCTGAAACATTCTGATCCTTGGAAACCTCAGAAATAGTTTTGCTAGAAGTTGTATCTCCTTTGGATTGAGTATCATGTTGTGTTGTATCTTTAGGAGAAACCTTAGAAATATCTTCAAAGGGCTTTGCAACTGTCTCTGAATTTTCATCTGTCACTTCTGATTTGCCAGATGAGGACAACTCTATTGGTACAACAGTGGATGACGTCATCATCCAAACACCCACCAAACATAGAGCTACAAACACAACAAGCGTTGCTGTTGAGCAATACGAAGATGAACTCCTACTATCAGACCGTTGATTCCTTCCCAATGCCATTTTTTAAATGTATAACAAGCCCTTAAGCGTATAATACCTGAGTTTGAATGAAAAAGAAAAAGGTTATTGCTCAGATGGTGTTCATTCACACAAGTAATTGTTGAAATTAATTAAATTAAAAGGCATGAAATTTAATTGGAAACATAAAAGGCTTATAGAAAATAAAGCTACTGAGTAAGGAGCAATGGAATGCCAGAGTTTGTGTAGGGAATACTTTTGAAAGCATTTAAAATCATAATATCCTCATCAAAAGTGTGAACTATGAAAAACAAACTCTTTTTGTCTCAGAAATCCGTTGATTTTCAGCAGATAGATTATATAAATCATATTTCAATCTTTTTATGATTTTATATAGATTTGAGTTGAGATTTGCAAGCCCCTAAATTGTTTGTTGCTCTCATTTCTGAGAGCACTCACATATAAGGGCATATTTAGGCTTCACTCTTTACATGTGTTTGCGTTTGCAGGCGATGTACATATTATTATCGTGTTATATTACTTAATGTAATGGAAAATTATTATGCAGATTGAGGTAAACTTTTTTGGTTTTATTTAATTTGAGTTGATACTTTCTATAGGTGTAAGTACCAATATCAATTACCACCCCCACCCCCCTATTTGGGAGAGCGCTCACACTAGGGCATCATTTGGCTTCACTAATTAATGTGTTTATTATTTGCTTCTAAAGATGGCGTACAGATTATTATCTTTTTATATTATTTGATGCATTACTGAATGGTTACGTAGAAAGAAGTGAACCGCCATCTACTAAGCTGATTATATCTCCCATATAATATGGTGTAATGAAAATACTTGTAAGAGGAAAGTATAGAATATAATAGCAAAATCTTGCCTTCATCATCAACATTCACATTAATATTCTTCAAACCTTGAATGATGCAATTGAAATCATTAAAATGTGATTTAATATGTATGGCTTATGATATGAGAAGCAAATAAGATCTCCACCTCTGTTAAAATTTATAAAAGAGGCTTTGGGCCCTATAAAATAATTCTAGCTTAAGTAACAAACCTTCTGCAGTTCTTTCCTCTAAGACATTTGCTAAGAAATAGAGCACAATAGCAAAAGCTTAAACTTCATCATCAATAATGAAATTAATCTTCTTCTAATATGTGAAGTACAATATCTATTTTGGGTAAAGTTTATTGGAGAGGTCTTTAGTAAAGTAAGGGTATGCTTGAGGCAATCATTTCACCGATTTGATTTTCCTGCCACTATCACTCTCATTTGGTTATTAATTTCTTGTTGTTTATCAAAATTTTATATGGTCAGAAGTTATTTTTTGAGAAAGAGTTTTCCTAGAGTGTGGTATATAAAAGAAAATTGTTGTCACTCTTTAAAAAAAAAAAAGATTTATAATGCTCACAGGAGCTTTCAGCAAAATTATTTCCCCAATAACAATTTTATAACCACATTTACCAAAAGCTATAACTGCCTAAAATGGACTCAAAGACTCAAGCTTAAGTAAAAAACTTCTGCAAGTCTTCACTTTTAGAGCTTCTTCAAGACCTCATGGACCAAACACAATTGAATCTCTAAGAGATTTTTCATCTATCATTGTCTACTTTTCTTAAGTTGTAGTCTTAGACATTGTAGCACATCACATGAGTGCTTCACAAGCTAGACCATCATGCATCTTACTTCTCCTAAGCCCAAAATCATTTGAACTGCCGAGCTTCTTGATCTTAAATTTCATGTTCATCATATTCCTCACAAACTTCCTCCATGATACCAATTATTAGAAATAATGCACGCCTAATTTGGCAATGTTTACATAAGAGTGAATTTGATGAATATAAAGTAACTATGAAGGAGAACAAGCACCATAAAAGAAAACACCAAAAATATGTGGCACACCTTGATTAAGCCTACGAACATCATTGCGCAGAGAGGAGTTCCTCAATATGAGAGAAAAATAGATGATACATACAAGGGGTTTCAATATTTTCTATATTCTTTTGTCTCTTAATTCTAGTAAATTCAAATCCTAAAAGAAAAAAAAAAAGATAAACCTAATTAGACGTCAAACTCCAAGTGAGACAACCATGAGTGCTCTCAGAAATGAGAGCAACAAACAATTTAGGAAAAAAAAAAAAAAAAACCACCATGAGTGCTCAGTGCTCTCCACAAGGCACCACCTCCAAGAATTGTGAATTTTAAACAGGTACATGTACCAGAATTAGTAATATTATGAGAAAATATTGTTCCCATTAAAACTAAAAGCTACCATACAACCTATTACTAATTTATACTTTAATTTTATTCAAATAATTACTAAAATAAAAACTAGCAAAACTGATATTAAAAGCTATATGACTAAATAAAAACATGAATCGGAAGATGATAAACAAATGACGATTAAACTAGGTTTATACTCTTTTCATTGATTGTTGAAAGGTATCCAATATGTGTTTGTTATTCATTAAAGGAGTTTTAAGAATTTTATTATTATTTTGCTGTCCTAATGCTTATGCTTGAGAAATTAGAGTGGTAAGAAAATACCAAAATGAACCCATAATGAAATCTATAACGTCGGAAACAAGACATGGACAACAATTGGGTGATCATAAATAAATTTTTTGTTTGTTTTGTGCGTTGACTTTCTTTTATATTTTCTATTATTTTTGCTCTCGATGATAATGTTTCACCTATTTCTCAACAATAATCATGCTTAGACTAGAAAAGGTCTATGTTTTTAGGTTAAATCTGAGGTCTCTTTTGCACCTTGGAAATCGTGAAACAAATTGGTAAACAATGAACATTCTCTCCCTGTAACAGCGAATATGAGTAGTTAACATTATTATTTAACCCAGGAAGCAAAACATTTGGCTAAAGGATTTCGGAAAGCACAACTACTATTGGTCGTCAATTACGTGGATCTACCAACGATGATAAGCAAAACGAAAAAAAAAAAAACAACCAATCACCATACCACATTTTATATCAACATTAAATATCATAAAGAGCAATCGATAGTTCTATTCAATCTCCCCATCAAAACTCGAACCATCAACAACAACCAGATAAAATCACCAACGAAAATCAAACTGATCAACTCGTATTCATCATACTCCAAATACACATAAAAAAGATCCTTAAACAAAACAAAATTCGGTAGAAAAACATAATGACACCCTAAACACAATCTCAATAACATTAAAATGCTTATTTCATCCCAAATCTTGCTCAAAACCAACCAGATCCAGTCCTCAAGAACAAAATGTCAGCGAAAAAGTCCCCCAGCCAAAACAATTTACAAACTCAAAACGACTCTGGCGCACGTTAACAAGCCACCAATGCTCCCAAATTCATCAATACAGCAACAAAAAGCCCAAGCTACGAAGCGAACAAATCATATAGAACTCAAAAAGAGGCGCCGAGTTCAAGATCTAGCAGGATAAACAGAAGGGAAATCTAGCTTATACCTTAGTCTTCGCCGGAAATCGCTTCAGATCTAGAGGGAGCGAAAGCTTAAGAAAGAGCGCAGAGGAACTTCCTCCGCATCCCGCTAGCAGTGGTTAAGAGAGAAAAAAGGAGTTAAATGGACGATAAAATAATTATAAATTCCTCGATTTAATAATTTATAATAATAACCTTCGAAGGATATTACTAAAATTATCTTTATTTGCTTAACCCCTTTTGCTTATTGATAATTAGCAAATAACCGCGAGGGAGAGGAGAATGACCTCACGTCGGTGGTTGCGCTACTCCTGCAATGTAAGTTTAATAAGCATAGGCCACCATAACACAAATCAACAACTGACACGTTTTCCCCTTCAACAGGTTTCATCGTTTGGAACTAGATAACTAAGATGTTCCTAAGTGCAATTAGAGATGGATGGACATTGTGCCGGCTATCAAGGGAACTTTTATCAAGGGAACTTTTATTCTATCCAGTAAACGTACACAGAGGAAGGTTCGATTTTAGGCAAAAAAACGTCTGTACCAAATTTTTTTCAGGCGTGAAAAACTCGGTACAGGCGCTTTTTTGCCTGCTTTTATTCTATCAAGGGCGCCAAGCTTTGCAGCGTAAAGCCGACCGGATCCGACTAAGGCGAATTGAATATATAGTTATGAATATGATACTAAAATAATTATCCTAAAAAAATAAATATAAAATGTATCCTCGCATATTATTTATATGTAGATATTTATAAGATCTGCATAAAAAAATCGAATTCAACAGAAGCTGAATAATTCAATCTCTGATGGCTTTTTCTTAAGCTTATGGTGTTTATGGCACTAAATTAAAGAATTAAATTCAAGATCATATGAACTTTAATTTCGTCAAATTTATAATCAAATCAAATATCTTCGTGAGGCAAACTTATCGATAGCAAAAGAGATTCGATTAGAGTCCAAATCAAGTTATTGAACATTACTCAAATGAGTTTTCAAATACAACATGTTTACAATCAAACTGATCATCTCGACAAGACAAATCCAACAAGCTCAATATTGCTTAATTTTGATAATATTAAGGCATTTGAATGTTAAATGAATACATTATAATTAAGGGAATTAATATGAGGCATCTAATGGAATGTTCTTGATTCTCTTTATATTTGTTGAGCATGCCATTTTAAAAATTAATAAATATGTTTCGCTCTCTATAAGAATGGGGGAGGACCCTTGGCTTGAGATTTAAGTGGGCTCAAAAGCTTGAAGAATTTCAAAGTTACACCCGAACATCGATGTTGTAAGATCATTAATCGACGACCATTGTCGAACTACCGCCACATGTTGTCATTGAACTATCATCACCGCCTAATTGTCATCAAACAGCCATGGTCCTTTCGATCACTGTCACCCAACTACTATAATTTCATCCTTGTTGTTCAACTACAATCCTCTGAGCACCGTTACTTGACTTTATCCATCACATTATTACGATCCTTTTAATTTTCATCACTCAACTCCAATCTTTGACCATTATTGTCCTTCTATGATCCCCTTTCCATCGTCACCTGACAACAGACCTTTGACCTCCGTAGCTCAATTATGGTTCTTACAACTACCATGATTTTATTATGGTCCTCTAATCAAGGTTGCTAACTACCATCGATTTTCCTTTAACCACAATCTAAATGCAATCACCTGACTATTATCTTCTAATCATTACCACCCAATTAAGTTTATTGACCTCCGTCATCTAATTACGATCCTTCTGACCACTATCATCCAACTACAATCTTTCGATCTCCATCACATGACTACAGTTGTCCAACTACTAACACTTAATTATAGTCCATCGACCACCTTCGTCTGACTACGATCATATGATCACCATTGCCTAATTACGTTTCTCTAACCTACAATTCTCTAACCAATGTCGCCTTACTATAATGCTGCCCTTAAACTTTGTCACATGTTGTCGCTTATGATGTCAACGCACATCATTGCTTATAAGATTGAGGCATGTCATTTATCGTATCTGACTCACAACATCAACATCAAGATTTATGCTAAACTTCTTGGTCATTGATCTCCCCGCCTTAACGGATAATAATAAAATAAAAACCAAATGATTATTAAGGACAACTAGAAGTCACATGGAGACCAAATTTTTAGAATGTAAATGTTGAGTGGCAGGAGAAGATATTTACCATTTATGTATTGGTTGATATTCATCATAGTTCAATGGCTAACATCGCCCAATATAGTCATCAGTCATCACCTGATGTAATAATCCTCCAATATAGTCATTATTGCCCAACATAATTATTGGCATCACCCATTATTGCTCGATGTCTCTAATCATTTGATCTTTTATCACCACCTTCTTAATCATATGATCCCCAATAATTTCAAGAAAATGATTGCATTTAGCACCCTCAATTCCATAACATTCATTAGTGCTCAATTTTCCCTATTCAATGAAGTTCATATTCCATATATATATATAAGATTCTACAAGTTGTCAACCTCAACTCCTCCAAACTCCTATTAGAAGCACATGCATGGGAAACTACTTACAATTCAAGTTTTTGGGGGATGATCATTGATCTATAATTAGACCTGTCAACAATTGATCCGACCCGAAAACCCGATCCGAAACCGACCCGAAATTCTCGGGTTCGGGTCGACCCGGTTAAATAACGGGTCGGGTTAGGGTCTACAATTTCGACCCATATAATTATTCGGGTCGGGTCCGGGTTAACCCGGAAACCCGATTAAAACCCGAATTGACTTGCGACTTGAAATATTTAGGGCATCTGTCGAGGCGTCGAGCGACTCATATGCTCTCAGTCTCAGCTCTCGCGGCTCGCCTCTCAATTCTTGACTTCTCGTCTCGTTCCGTCTCCTGAGTTATGTTTAGCGTTTCCGAATCTCTCATTCTCCTCTCCGCCTCTCAGTATCCTCTCCAGTCTCCGCCTCTTAGTCTCGTATGCACTCGGCACGAAGGCGTCTACGCTTACGCTTCACACATTCCCTAATCTATTTCACTGTTTGTATCTCGTTTCTCATTGCTATTAGTATTTTTTGATAGTTTAGCTTTAGAAGATGAAGCCATGAAGGTTTTGACTTTGATATTTTGTGTTCTTCATTTTATCAGATTTTGTGATCTTCAATCCCGTAATCGGTATTCCCGTGAAATCTAGGGTTTATTTCGGGAAATCTAGGGTTTATTTAGAAGATGAAGCCATGAAGATTTTTTTGTGATGCACTCTACTGTTTTTTGTGAAATCTAGGGTTTATTAATGATTTTTTTCTACTCTCTAGCTTTGAGTCCTTGAGGGCTGTCGGGTTGAGGCAGTTAGCCAGTTAGGGAATTACATTTACTATTTTTTTGCATTTTTTGTGATGCAGTTATGGCATCAATACCAATATACCATTGCTGACTTGCTGTTAAGTGTTATTGTATTAACTGTTAAGTAGTTTTTTGAGATGCACTTTACTGTGATGCAGTTTACTGTTAAGTGTTATTGTGTTAAGTAGTTTTTTTTCATTTTTTTGTGATGTCTTCTTATATTTCTGATAGATGGAGGGTTCTAATACCGTTGCTGATGATGTTTTTATTGATGAAATTAAAGAAGTTGGGCCATCTATAAATGTGATAGAGTTAGAGCCTTGTAACATTGAAAGTAATGGAGGAGGTGAAGTTGCTAATGTTAGGAAGCGGAGAAGAATGACATCTGTTGTTTGGGGTTACTATGAAATGTTGCCTAAGCCAAAAGATGGTAAGCAAAGGTGTAAATGCAAGAAATGTGGTGTGACATATTTCTGTGATAGCAAAAATGGCACTGCAAATCTAAGAAGACACTTGGAAAATTGTAAAAAAAGAAATATGCGTGATATTGGGCAACTCATTTTACAAACAAACTCTGAATCCTCTATTTCTATGACTGATAGTAAGTTTGATCAGTCAGAATTTCGTGACCTGTTTATTGCATGTATCATTATGCATGACTTGCCATTTTAGTGTGTTGAGTGGGCTGGAGTTCGATCTCTTCTAACGTATCTTCGTCGGGACTTACAGTTGTTTTCAAGAAATACCGCACGAAGTGATTGCATGAAATTATTTACTAAAGAGAAGAGTAATATATGTTCACAGTTAGCAAAATTGACTAGTAGAGTTTGCCTAACTTCAGACCTTTGGACTTCTATTAATACAGATGGTTTTATTTGCTTGACAATGCATTTTATAGATAATGATTGGCATTTGCAAAAAAAGATTATAAGCTTTTGTTTTATGCCACCCCCTCATGATGGCATTTCATTGTTTGAGAAGTTACAGTCTTTGATTATGGAGTGGAAAATTGAAACCAAACTTTTTAGCATTACTTTGGATAATGCGTCAGCAAACAATACCTCAGTTGAATTTTTAAGAAATCGTTTATGTTTACGTGGTGCTTTGCTTTGTGATGGTGAGTTCTTTCATATTCGTTGTACTGCACATATTGTGAATCTCATAGTTCAAGATGGTTTGAAGGAGATTGATTCATCAATAATTAAAATCCGAGAGAGCATTAAGTATGTTAAAGGCTCTCAAGTGAGGAAGCAAAAGTTTGTTGAATGTATCAAACAAAGTTGTCTAGAAGGGAAGAGAGGTTTGAGACAAGATGTTCCAACTAGATGGAACTCCACTTTCATCATGCTGGATAGTGCTATTTATTATCAACGAGCTTTTCAACATTTAGAATTGGGTGATTCAAATTATAAGAATTGCCCAACTAGTGTTGAGTGGGATAAAGTTGAAGCTATTTGTCAATTCTTGGCCCCTTTCTATGAGATCACTTGTGTTATATCTGGATCAAAGTACCCAACATCTAATTTGTACTTTCCTTGCATTTCTACTGCTTATGCATCTTTGAAACATGAACTCTTAAGTGGACATGATTACATCAAAAAAATGGCAGCAATAATGATAGTCAAATTTGAGAAATATTGGTCTGGATTTTCTGTTATATTTGCTATAGCCGTCATTTTAGATCCACGGTACAAATTTGCTTTTATTGAATGGTGCTATAGAAAACTATATGAAGGTGATTATGAACAAGAAGTAATGAAGGTTAGAGAGAAGTTGTTTTCTTTATTTGGAAATTATAGTTCAACAAGTAATGAATTATCATGACAAAATACACGTACATCCCGAAATGTTGAAGTTGAAACATCAAGAAGTACATCTACAAGTATAATTAAGTCACAATTTATTCAGGTATTAAGTTGGAACATCATAAAAGTTATTCTCTTCTTTCTACTTAATTCTTCATTGAAACATTTTATGTTGTTTTTAAAACATTAACTTCCAAACAAGGTTTTCAGTCATTTCATTCAGAGATTGGAATGCCTCGGAAATCAGAGTTAGAATTATATTTGGATGAGCCTAATCTAGATGCGGAGATTGATTTAGATATTTTGCAATTCTGGAAGGGCAATCAATATAGGTTTCCTGCTATATCTGCTATGGCTCGTGATGTTTTGTGCATTCTTATAACTACAGTGGCTTCAGAAAGTAGTTTCAATTATAGTGGTAGAATACTAGATCAATATCGAAGTTCTCTTAAGCATGACATTGTTGAGGCACTTGTATGTTCAAAGGATTGGTTGTATGCGGAACAGGGTGCTTTATTCTTCAACCCTCTTAATTTCTTTTCAGCTTACGGTTTCTGTTTTAGTAATTTTACTTTCTATAGCTCATATTCATATTTTTTATTGCAGTAGTTCATGACACAGAAATAGATGCAGTTACGGATGATATCCTTGATTTACATGTCACCCAAACTGATGCAGAAATGACTGAAAGTTCAGTTATTCGATGAATCTATTTTAACATTTTAATTATATCCAGTATTCCACTTAACTGTTAAACTGTTACTGAGTTAATCTGTTCTGCTGCTTGTAAAATTTGTTTTATGCACTGGTTCTGTATTTCTGTGGTTGTTCTGTTCAGTGGTTGTTCTGTATTTCTGTTCAATTGTGGACTGTGGTTCACCGTTCACTGGTTCTGTATTTCTGTCATTCTGTTGTTATTCTGTTCATTTGTGGTTCACTCAATTCACTGGTTCTGTATTTCTGTGTTATTAACTTATTATGCTGCTGCCATTTATTTGGTTTCTCGGGCCTGAGGACTGAGGGCCTGACTCCTGAGGCTGCTTCTGTTTAGTTCAAAATTTTGTTTAGTTCAAAATGCTGTAAGTCTGTATTCTGTAAGACTGTAACCCGTTGCATTTGGCTGAGGGACTTTGCAAGCTTTGTGTGGGCATTTGGTTCAGTTCTCGGGTTTGAGGGCTGAGGGCTGACTGGCTGAGGCTTTGTGTGGGCATTATGGCTGCGGGTTATTATGCTGCTTCTGTGCTTCAGTAGTTCAGTGCTTCTGTTTGGACTTTGGATTATGGAAGTTGAAAAATGAACATTGCAATGAAGCGATGATGAATAAATGTTATAACTGCAAGTTCTAATCATCTTATGTACTATTATAATTTACAACCAAGTGACAATTTTTATTAACTTAGAATAGCAGATACTATCTTACAATCTTATTCAAAGAATAGATATTAATTAAGTTAATATTAATTGTCACTTAGGATGGTAATTTATCAATATGACATTAAATGATTAATGAATCTGAAGGTTTAATCTGAGCAGAGCAATGTATTTTTTTACATATTTGATTTTGCAAACTATATAATTGATTTTATTTCAGGTCATTGCAGATTTGAAGCTAGTATTTCGAGGAGACAACTCAGATGAGGGGAGCAATTTGGATGTTGAAATGTTGGAAATCTTTAAAATTGAATTGAGTTTGTAATTTGGTAACTAAAACAAATGTGTAAATGATGTTTGTAATTCGAGTATTTGATAATTTGTAAATTATTATTTCTCTAAATGTATAATTGCTGCTTTGCAGTTTTTCACATTTTTGTTTGCACTTTACTTCTTTTTTTTTTTCCTGAAATTAGAATTAAAATTACTGTATTAACGGATAACCGGGTCGGGTCGGGTTGACCCGAACCCGAGACGGGTCGGTTCCGGGTTTCGAAAACCGACCCGTTTATAAATCCGGGTCGGGTTGACCCGAACCCGACTAAATCCGGGTCAGTTACGGGTCGGGTCGGGTTCGACCCGTAACCCGAAATTGACAGGTCTATCTATAATGCCTAGCTTTTACACTATACTGATATACTCTACTTAGCTATAAATAAGTCTTGAGAGGAGTCAACATAAAGTAACTTTCATTAAAGCTTTATTTGGGATGGCTTAGCGAGGAGTCAACATTAAGTTTTGAAAATTGGATCGGACCGGCCGGTTCAGTCGTGAACCGGTCTGATGGCCGGTCCGATCAAGCTTCAAAACCGGCTCTGCATCAAACCGGATCAAACGAGATTGAATCGACGGTTCAACCAGTGGACCGTTGAACCGGTCCGAGTTGGAAAGAACCGGCCGCTTTATAAAAAAAATATATATTTGTTTTAATTAAAATTTTAAAAATATATTTTACTTTACTAAATTTTTTTAAACTTTTTAAAATAATTTTTATTAAATATGATAATTAATTTCATCATAATGCATGCAAGTTATCTTAAAAATATCACATAATTTTTTTTTTTGCAAAAATAGTGTACTTCTCACTTTATAAAGGATTCAAGAAAACATCCTCAAACTCTCCTATGATGTGGGACTAAAAAAGTTGCTAGAATAGTTTAGAATGTGAATTTTTGCTAGTTGGACTTCAAAATTTTACTTAGTTGGGCTTCAAATTTGAATAATATGTATTATAAAATTGCTATAATATATATTATAATTATTATATTATAAAATATTAATATTATAAAATTATATATTATATTAAATATTATTCTTATAAATATATTTAATTATGAATATATAAATATATTATTTTTAAAATTATATTTATATTTATAATTTATAAATATTATTAAATGGTCATATATTTAATTATTTATATTATATTAATGATCATAAAATTTTTATATTATAAATTTATATATTATATTAAGTATTATTTTTATAAATATATTATTCTTAAATAATATTTATACGTATAAAATTTTATAAATATTATTAAATGCTCATATACTTATATTATATGATTTTTATTTTATTAATTTTTAATAATATTATTATTTTTTATGTCTTCCGATTCGACCCCGATTCCATCGGTCGAACCGTGAATCTCTCGCTCTTCTGATTCGTTGTGCCTCTTCTAATTCGTTGTGCGGTCTGATTTTTAAGATCTTGAACTTAAAACACAATAAATTCGAACAATTCTTCCTATGATGTTTCCCAGAATGATTTTTTCTCATCAAGCCACTTTGGGTTCCTAATTATTTATTTCTTCCTTAATATTGGATACCGAGCCTATAAAAAAAAACGCAAAACTATGTTAGCTGGAACTCTCCCAGCTGTCAGATTCTTAGGGCGTGTGCTCGCGGCTCACAAGTAATGGCGGAACGACTCTCCTCGTCCACTTCCTTGTCCTGCATCGGCGCATGCTTCCTCCGGTCGGCGTCCAAGCGGGCTATGATCCGATCAGCCCTCCCTCTCTTCGCTAGTCGCCGGCTATCCTCCCTTCGAGCTGTCGCCGCTTCTCTCCGTCCGTCGCCGCTCGACCCTGTCCACATCCGCCTCTTCCAGGTACGTCTCGTCTCGTATCGTCTCGTTTGATGCATTTGTTGTTTGCATATATTTGTATGGTGGCGGAGTTTCTTCAGATGGGCATTGGGATTTGGGGATTCGCAGGATGCGGGCGGACGCTCGCTAAGCTCGTCTCCTGGATCCGCGGCGGCGGCGAGGTCTGCGGCTTCGGATCCGGTGCAGCTTAGGAGCGCAAGGGAAGACATTCGGGAGCTCCTTAAGGCAACGTTTTGCCATCCCATACTGGTAAGGAATGTTGAAGCTCTTTGTTCGTGTTATCTTTTTTCTATTACTCGAAACTGGTTTAGAATGAGACATGTGCATGGGAGTATAGCAGTGATCCAGATAGGTGTTTGTTCTTTAGGGTTTTAAATGTGATTAGTTTCAAGAAATAGATCCGTCAGTTAGTACTGTGATTTCACAATGTGATTCTTCTAATCTAAGAGTCCATGATTGATGATACATTCCGTTGGCAGAAAATTAGCCTCGTAGACTATTTCGGTGTTACCGTTTTGAGGAAATAATGAAGGCAAGTAATGAATTTTAGATGAAATGCTTTTCTACAATGCCTATGTCATTAAACAAGAACCTTTAAATAGGTAAATACATAAACGATAAAAAGAAGAAAACTAGGAATCACCAAGACACCTTAAAATGGTCCACTAATAGTACTTATCTTCTAAGTTCTAACATGTTTAAACTGAAAGACTCTTTTAGATTAGTTAATTCTTAAAACAAATCCTAAAGACCTGATCAAACAATAACCACATAATCATTTCATAACAAAACCATCTCCTAAACTAAAAATTGGTAAACATTAGTTTTATTTCCAGCTTGCTAACACGGAGCAGTTTTCTTAGCTTCTAAAACACAGCCAATTTTAGGAACTTATAAAAATATCAGCAACTTGATCTTTACTTCTACAATGAGTGTTGTTCCTAGGAGTTGGGGGAGAGCCGATTCACTTCTCGAACAGGGAATCAAATGTATATTGTGTTTTTTTTTATCGAAGGTTGATATTTCAGCTTTAATAGTGTTGTTCATGTATTCTGTTGTTGTTTTCACTTGGTTGGTTGCTGTATTTTTTGTTGTTTGGTGCTGATTTTGTTCTAATGGTTCTTATTTTGGGTGCCTAAAATTTGAAGTGGGTAAATTTTAATATTTTCAAGAGGAAGATATTCTTATATAGTAGATGGTCCTTGTATTAAGGAATAAGGAGGTCATAAAACATTACTTATAAACCAGTCATAGTTACTAAAACATGTTGCTTGGGGCTCTTTGCTTTTTATTTTCTTGAGTATTTCAATCAACTAGGTTAATATAATTAACTGCATGCATAAGCTATGGCCAATAATTCCCTTATTTACATATATTTTTGTTGTTTGGCAAACCTTAAAGATCCTCATTTTTGTTGTTTTGGCTACTTCATTGTTAGTAGCATCAATAAGTAAAATCTACATCTCTCAAATCATGGAGAACCTCTCTTTTATTGTTTTGGCTACTTCTTCATTGTTTGGTACTTGGTAGTATCACACTAGAACAAGGAAAAACTCACCTCTTTTGTTGCTACTATATATCCATGTAATGACATGGAATCAAAATTTGAAGTCACCCCTTTGCGTATTTGAACTTAAAAGGTACTGCAATGATTGCTTTTTGGATTAAGCTATCAAATCCTTGTGTAGTTTTTTTTTTTTTATCAATTTATTAGATCCTTGTGTAGGTTTTATTTAATCTTAACAAATCACAGTCAACTGTGAATAATTTGTTTTCTCTTGCCAGAGTTTGTTGTTTGCATGAATCTTACAGATCTGATAATATATTGTGAAGAACATAAAGAGTTTTATGTAATGTAAAATATTAGCTTTGTGTACTTCCATTAGAGAGGAGCTCATCTGTTTTGCATTTAGTTATTGGTAGTCATAGATGATTGTAAATGTTGCTAGTAAAAATGATTATGCGTAAAAATATTGTCATTTTCTGTGTAAATTTGTTAATTTCAAGTATGTAGCATATGTTCATAATTTTGTATATATTTTTTGTTAGGCGCCGCCATGAAACATGACTGGAAGTATTTGGTATGATATGTATGCTAACAGGTTCGCTTGGGATGGCATGATTCTGGTACATATGACAAGAACATTGAAGAGTGGCCACAAAGGGGTGGAGCTAATGGAAGCTTGAGATATGATATAGAGTTGAAACATGGAGCTAATGCTGGTATTTTTCTTCGATATTCAATGTATTTTCACTGAGGGAGAAACTTCTAAAATCATAACATGTTTCTCCAGGTCTTGTAAATGCTTTGAAGCTTCTTCAGCCTATCAAGGATAAGTACTCTGGTGTAACCTATGCTGATTTATTTCAGCTAGCAAGTGCTACAGCTGTGGAGGTTTTCTTTTCTCTTTTCACTTCTTTGTATCTTGTGGAATAGTTGTTTTTAGCATTTTTAATACCACCTCTTAGGAAGCTGGTGGTCCCAAAATTCCAATGAAGTATGGAAGAGTTGATGTCATTGGACCTGAGCAGTGCCCTGAAGAAGGCAAACTTCCTTGTAAGATTATTTCGCAACTGTACATGCTTGATTTTTTGAAGATGGAAGAATGTTAATGAAAGTAAAAAACTTAAGTAAAACTCATACTAAATTTAGAAATCCTTTTAAATATATGGAAGTCATCACTTCTTAAAAACATCCATGAGAAATAACTTGATCCCTTTTTATTCTAGGTTTTGAGCTCATTCAGCTCATTCTTTGAACTTAGGGTCTTGAGTCTAGACTAGACTAGTCACTCAAATTTTGGCTGTCTGACAAGTCTCTCTAAACTTTTGTAGCCCACACTCATTTCAGCCTGAAACTTTTGACTCGGTGATCCACAAATGATCAAAGTCACCCTTCTGGCGTTAGTTGACCTTCAATTAGCCTTGGCCTATGTTACATTGGTTTAATGGGCCCAAAAAATGTCCTAGACCCACACCCTAGCTAATTTTTTCTTAGATAAGCTTGATCTGTTTGCCAAGCATACCTGAATTTCAATTGACTTAACTCGAGTTTGGCTGACTTGGGTGACTCTTGATTAACCTATACCCTAATGGCCATCTTAGTTAATCTTGACTCAATTATAGTGGATATAAGCAAAGTCACTTAATCCTTGTGGTTTGGGCAGGGAACCCTTGGCCATTGAGCAATTGGCTATGGCTTAAGCATGATTAAGTCGCTCTCTCTCCATCTCTCTCTTTCTCTACATTAATCTACAATTTCTTGCAGCAATTGCAATTAGCTGAAAAATTGGCGTTAACAATAACAACAAACTCAAGTCCACTTATAGTGAAAGTGAGTTTGGTGGATCATTTTTATTACTGATGGTCCACTTTTTAGTAGTAATTAAAATTTGTTAGTTTAGTCATTTATGTTTTTACTTTAAATTGAAATCGATCCTACATTTTATGCAGTTTTGCTGAACAAATTTAATTGTAATGCTTAAATTAAATGAATCAGAATCTTATTTTCTAGTTTCAATAATTAAGTCTTTACAAATAGTTGTAAGAACATTGATATGTTATACAGTGATATTCTTTCGAACTTCAACCATGCGTTGTTGTACATTATCAAGGAACTCTGTAGTTTATAGCAGTTGCAATGTTTCATAGGTATATTGTACAGCATTGTCAATCTCGATGACATTATTCCATTTAAAATTTTCCACTTTAATATTACAATTTGTAATGTAGTTTAATGTGTACTCTGACAGTTCATGAACTGTCAAGATAAGGAAATGTTGCTGTACCAAGCACAAAATATAAAATGGATTATGTTTTTGAAATATAAACCTTGCAAATATTTATAGAACATGGTTTATGGATGCTTGCTTGTTTACACCAGCAATTGCAATTTAGTAAAATTGTTGGCATTCAATGATACTTTAATACTCCTAGTCCACTGTTGATGAATGAGTGTGCTGATATCATTTTTTGTTGTTGATGGTCCACTTTTTAGTACTTAATTATCTGAGTCATGTGAACCTGTTTAATTACAATTTTGTCATTTGGTCTTTCTTAATCAGCTGCTGGGCCACCATCTCCGGCTGATCATTTGCGGGAAGTTTTTTATAGAATGGGATTTAATGACAAGGTACTCTACAACTCGTTTACCTGCAGGTTGATTTTCTGTTATAAACATTTTTTCAACTCGGTGTGGCTGCAGGAAATAGTAGCATTGTCTGGTGCACATACTTTGGGAAGGTCTAGACCGGAGCGTAGTGGTTGGGGAAAATCAGAAACAAAGTATACAGTATGAGATTCACGTTTTGCTTTACATGCTTAAGTTTTTGCTCTCAAAAGCTCATATTTACTTAAAATAGGCCAAGATAAGTTTAGCTTTTGCTCTTTGCAGTTATTAACCCTAGCAAAATTTTCCTGCAAATCTTGAAACTTGGTTATTCATTAATTTTGGATAAATTAGAGTAAACATCTCATTCAACGCTCATTTTAAAATGAAGGTAAAATAAGGGTTCTAAAACCCACCTCAAATAGATGGGATAAGGCTAATGATGATGAGGATTTGATCTTAATCAAATATTTTTGAATGGGACATGTTATTGCTTGCAAATTTATCAAAAAATTAATGTGTCAATTGTGGGCTTCGAAAAATTCGCGCCTCGGCCTCTCTGCACTGCCTTTTTTTTTGTTTTAAGTAGGCAAGGAGAGTTTTAACGAGTTTAGATTATGTGGTAAGTTTTCATAAAGCAGATTGGGTTTTAGAGAAGACACTACCTAGAGATTTCACCCTCATTTTGCGAGGACTTTATGATCTGAGCTATTGTTTCCTATAGGCGCAAGCCCCTATAGTTAATTACCCCTCCCAATAACGAGATGAAACTTTTGATTAAGGCTAGTCGTAAGATAGGTTGCAAACCAAGCGTATTATAACAACAGTTTTAGGGTTTGAGTTTGAATTTGAATTTTGAAGTGTTTCACCATATACTTAAAACAAGTGATTAGGGAAACGAAGACGAGCCCGATCAAGATCCAATGGTTTTGTCATCTCGGGTTGTCATGGTCCCTGGTCTGCTTAGTCAGAGAGGTAATCGACCCAACCTGATAGAAAACATCTTATCAGCAACCATGAGTTGCTTTGTCCAGGAAAATCTTATAGACTTGGGATGATATTTGTTTGAGGGGATACATTTGAATGCACCTTAGCTAACAAAAATGGCTTTGTGCCTACCGAATATACCCTATGATTCATTACTCAAGAGTTTGACGCCGTTAGGGAACATATGAGTTTTGGCTGTGTAATATAATGATGTCATTTTGCGTCAAAACCATCCGATCAGAGGGCATGTGCCATGTCCCTGTTGGCAAGAAACTATTTGAGAATGAATCTAAGAATCTTAGTGATACACCCGACATGACATTTGTTCTTTGTGTGCTGAGGTTAATTTCAAATTTACCACCCCTGACAAATTGTTGCGGATGGTGGATATGTTTTAGTTTTAAGTTTTGGTGATTAGATTTTGAAGTTAAAAAAAAATGGCTTTTGAGAATTGACTCATCTGGTTGAAATTTACTATCAACATGATTATCATCGGGGTATGTCAAAGTTACTTGTATTTTCGTAAAAATTTGGGAGACATTTTAAATATTTGGAGTCCCCTTCGATTGAAAATTTATATCAACACGGCCATTATCAGGGTTTTTATGGGCAATTTTATTTTATCAGTTAAACCTTGTTTACTATATATATATTTGCCGATATAGGATCAAATTCATTGTCGGCTTTATATTTTTATTAGTGAATCTTTCTTGTAATAGACCTTTAATGCCTAATATGAATGTATAAAACAAATATTCCGGTTAACGCTACTACCATATATTTATTTGACAATTCGAGCCGTGTCGACTCATATCAACTCACATAGAAGGATCAAACTTGATCTTAAGTTCATTTCTTAACTCGCGTACATCCTCAGACGTCATTTGTGTGCATATATCACGCTCATAGGGGCTCATGCAGGTATTTAATTGCATGTATGCATGCATATTGGCATATGCATTTGTGCACTGTTTAATCATACTTGAATGATATGTTGATATGCAATGTAGTGACCTACTGTTTTAACATATTATATGATGCATTTGTGTAATATGTACGTATAATACATTCATAAATAGTCTGCTTGCCTACATGATGCATTTGCATGATAATTCAATAATTTTATGTAGTTCATGAAGGGTTTGCATGCCAATGTAACGCACTACTGCTACGCAATACCTTTTATATGTTATGCTTCCATATTGCATTTTACATGCTGCAATGTGTTATGTGTATGTGTATGCATTTTATACGTCTTTCAAGTATTTGCAAGATGTGTGGGTTTCCTTGAAGGGCCTATGAACACCTCCGCTTGTATAAATGTTGTGGATCTGGTGACATTATTGACGAATTTTATTTTGGAATAGATGTATTTTGACATTTCAGACATTTCTTTATCTTTTTTGTGATCATCCAGGCTTTTGTTATTTCCATGGTCCAATAGTCGTACATGTACTAGTGTTGCATACTCTCCCTGCTCTCTTATTGCAATATATATTTTTTAGCCTCCACAATCCTTCTAAACAGAGAATTTCAGTGATCAGATTACGAATTCCTCATAATTATGCCTTATATCATTTGGATTTTGATGTTGACAGGTCATTGGGAGCCTCCCTCTCTCCTTCTGTAACTGTAGTTTAAGACATACTACATTCTCATTCTTGTTGAATGTTATGGTTACAAATTGATCATTTGATTCTTGCTCTTCACTTATCTTTGACTTGAGATTATGTTTGAATTTAACCATCGAGTTTTTTGATTTATCATGGTTTTCTCGTGAACTACCATCAAGCTTGCAATTTCTTTCACTAGATTATCTTTATAAGATGGAAGATTAGCCATTGTAGAAAGGTTTCCATTTTCCTTTAAACTCTCACATAGATTGGTTGTGTAAATATCTATATCCATAGATAATCTTGCTATTATTGAATTTGTACACACACATCCATTCATAGAACAATTAGCAACTTCATGAAGAATATCATTTCTCCTAAGCCAATATTATTATGATTGTCCATAAAATCATTCAAATCCTCATTGTTTGAATTATTATAAATCTTGTTTAGTTTATCTTCATCCTAACATCTTGCATTTACATGTGTTACCTATACTTCAGTCATATGAGTTTCATGGGTGTGGCCTCTTTTCTTTTCTTTTATTAAATTACACAATTATATATATATATATATATATATATATATATATATATATAATCATCTTTAATGATAAATTTTTATATGAAATTAATTCTGTGAGGGCCCATTGTAAGTTTCAATTTCGGCAGCTGCTGGGATTCCCTTCTCGTGAAAGGAGGTTAGAAGGCACTTGCCTTTGGTTCTACCTGCCCGGATTTAAGATACAACATCACGGGGTCTTCGAATTAGCAATTATATTGTCATAATCTAAGATATAACTACACAGGGCCTTCAATTTAAAAGATCTTCCCGCCCATATCAAAGATCAATGGCACGAGGGTTTTAATTTGTGTACTCCTAGCTAGATCTAAGATCGATGGCATAGGGTCTTCGTCAAATCATAAAACCTATTTAAAAAAAATTAATTTCCTCTCTCTTATTATATATATATATATATATATATATATATAATGAGAGAAAGGAAAAAGAGATCATATACAGGGTCGACGGGTTTGGCAGTCGGGCGCTGGAGCGGTAATGAGAGTTGGGTCGTGTGCAGACAAGCGGAATCAGCGAGTGAAGGAGGATCAGAGTCACTCGTTCTTAGCAGACGAAGGCGGGTCCTGCGTCGGGTTAGTCAGGGTTCGGGTGTAGGGCAAGGTTGGGTCGGGCGCAGGAGATGAGAGCGGGAGAGGGAGGTGTGGATCAAACATATGAGGGCTTTGGCTTTGTCTGCGTGCGTCACCGGAAGGACTTAAAGCGAACAAATAGGAAGGTAGAGAACAAGGAGTTTTGTGAGTTTTTTCCTTGCGTTCGACTCTAAGAGAGCGTCAGGTGTGCGGTTCCTATGTGTGTGTATTTAATTGAGAGTGAGAGAGGGAGTTGTGTGAGAGGGAAGTTACAGGAGTGGGGCGGTTATGAGCGACGTCTGGTTATAGGTCAACACCAATAAAGTAGCTTTCCTTCAATATCTTTTTCTGAAATTTACATGCATGTACATAAAAAAGGGGGATGATCTCTATTTTTTCTGCTCTATCCTCATATTCAAAATGATGATAAATGATTGATAACAATAGCAATTGTCACGAAGGGGAGAGTAAGCATCCTCAGGGAGGGTGGCTTTTTAAATGCATTCTATCAATAATGATTAAGAAGGCAATTATAATAAAGTTTTATCATAAAGGCCAGCTTTGTCAAGTGGAAAATTACTACAACAACCACCTTGAATAGGAAATAAAGAAGACAAGTGAAACATGTGATGATCATGCAAGCAACATTCATAAGGTAATAAATACGCAAATGCAAGAACCTTTGCTTGTTTTTATTCTGATTGGGACGTCTCTGAGTAGCTTCTTTGGATATCCAAAGCTCAGAGGGTTGTGAAATTTACAACAACTGAGACACTTAAAAGAGATGACCCGCGGAAAGATAGAAGAAGCGTGATGTGCTTAATGTTCTCTTTTCCTTTATATCCCAACAAGCTTGGTGATAGCCGAAGATCTTCCAAAGTTTATTAGTGAAGAAGAATCATTCTTGCCATGGAGAAGTATCAAATTGATGTTAAAAAATGAAAGAACTCGCAGCATATGGGACAAGGATTTTACTCTTTATCTCTTTTTAAAATTTCTATTTTTATTTTCATTGTAAAAGATCTCTTAAGAATAAGGGCACTAATGTGTGGCCTAGTTGAGGTCACCTTTCCATGGAGGGATTTGAACAGCTGATAATTGCTATCAAGGTTATGGTTCTTGGGTCTGGTTTCTATCCTAAAAATGACAATTTTTTTTAATTAAAAATGGTCTTTTTGTTAATTAAAAATGACCCCTTTTTTATTAGCTTTAAAAGAAAATTTGACACTTAATAGAACACAATGGAGAAAAATGATTCATATATCCGACACCACTTAGTGCGATAAAGATTTGTTGTTTTTGTTTGTCTTAATGCTATTCATAGCTTTGGTTGGCATAAATCCTCTAATGCTTAGTCTGGTAGTTACTGAGCTTATAATTTAGCATAAATCCTTGTCCATAAGATACTGATATTGGAGATCTTCTCAATATTAAAGATGACATTGTTAGATCGGTCCAGCCGATCCACACGGGATCGGTCCGCAGTAATAGAGGCAGAAGTTTTTCTGCCTCTGTGATGCCGACAGAACTGCCAGATCCCATAGAGCAGATTAGGAAGGATTTTTAAGGGATTTGGGAGGGAAATTTGAATGTAGGGAATGTTTAGGGATTTCCTTTTGATTTGTATGCTTTAAATAGTTTGTTTTCCTAGGGTGACATCTTGAATTTGGCTGAAATTTGAGATCTCCTAGATTTAGGTTTTCCTTTGGGCTCTAGCGACGTCTAGAGATTTGGGATAGATCAATCCTCCTCTCGAATTGAGGATCAACTGTATCTTGCTATTTTTTGTTTGTATTTCATCAAATAATATAAATTTTCTACTGTTTTCTTAGTTTTGTGTGGATTCTTGTGGAAGATTTTTGTTGTTTTCCTAAGATTGATAGGAAATACTTGAGATTTACAAGTGTTTCCTATCAAATTGGTATCAGAGCACGTCGATCGAAAGGGGAACCAATGGCCGGAAGGAAAATAGAAGTTTTGGAGGGAGAACTTGTGCAACTCAAAGCAGATTTTGAGGAAACGATTGCTGATTTTCAAAATCAGATTGCATCCGTCAATGAAAAGATGGAGGAAAAGTTTGCCGTGGTGGAAGACATGTTGAAGAAATTGCTTGAAGCCAAAATCAAACCGTTGACATCGGAAGCAAAGGAAACTACTGGCAGCCATGGAAGAGATGGGAACCCTAACACGTCTAGGGGAAGGGAAAATTCAGAAGTGGAGATCCTGGAGAGAGAAGACGAAATGCCTCATTTAGAATCACTCTCTAAGGAGGAGATGAGCATTGACTATGCAAGAAGGGGTTCTGAATTTGTAAGGAGAGTTGATGATTTCAATCGACGAGGTGCTGATTTTGAAAGAAGAAGAGGGGGTTTTAATGAATTGTTTGGATATGATCGTCGGAGGGAAGATCGTGACAATTGGACGTTTCGAGGAATGGGAGGTTATGGAGGATTTAGGGGAAACTGGTGTGACCCAATGGCGAGGAAACTGAATATGTCAATCTTTGAGGGGGAGGATGCGCACGAGTGGGTCTATAAGGTAGAAAGATATTTTGTCGTCAATGGACTGACAGAGGAGGAGAGACTGACGGCGGTGGGCCTTTGTTTAGAAGGGAAGGCTTTGTCTTGGTATTAGTGGAGGGACATGCGACGATCCATACGGAGTTGGAGAGAGTTCAATGATTACTTGGTAGAACGTTTTTGAATTGGCAGGGGAGGAACTTCTACTAGCAGTTCTTCGCCTTGACATAGTAGGGTTCAGTGACGGAGTACCAGGAGAGATTTGAGTACCTTGTTATCCGATTGGACCACCTTTATGATACAATGCTTGAGGGAAACTTCATAAAGAGATTGACACTAGAGTTTTGAGCAGCGGTTAGAGTAATGAGGCCTCGTAACTTGGGAGAGGTTATGGAGCTAGCTCAATTGGTAGAAGATCAGAGGCACCTAGAGGGAGAGATGGGAGGTAACAACTCAGGAGGCTCGGATAGGATGACCACCACCTTATTGAAATCTAAGGAGCTAACACCGGATACTCTGAGGGGGACTTCGAAGTAAAAGACTACAGGAGGAAGACCTGGGGACAACTTCAAGAAGCTCATAGAGACAGAATTACTGGAGAAGAGGGCGAAGGGGTTCTGTTTTAGATGTGATAAGAGGTATAAGCCATGACACAGGTATAAGGACCGAACTCTTCAGGTTCTTACCATTTGTGATGAAGAAGGAATGGAGAGTGTCGTCTTTATACCTTGCGGACAAGATGGATCTTTGGGAGGGTTCGCGGAAACAAAGGCGGAAGTTTTTCCGCCTCTCTTTGCTGCCGACAGAACTGCTTGATCCCATAGAGCAGATTAGGAAGGATTTATGAGGGATTTGGGAGGGAAATTTGAATGTAGGGACTATTTAGGGATTTCCTTTTGATTTGTATGCATTAAATAGTTTGTTTTTCTAGGGTTAGGGCATCTTGAATTTGGCTGAAATTTGAGATCTCCTAGATTTAGGTTTTTCTTTGGGCTCTAGCGGCGTCTAGAGATTTGGTAGAGATCGATCTTCCTCTTGAATTGAGGATCAACTGTATCTTGCTTTTTTTCCATTTCTATTTCATCAAATAATACAAATTTTCTACTGTTTTCTTGGTTTTGTGTGGATTCTTGTGGAAGATTTTCACTGTTTTCCAAAAATTGATAGGAAATACTTGAGATCTACTAGAGTTTCTATCAGACATCTACAATTATGAGTCGCTCAACCGGATAGCTCTTTGCCTTGCACGCTGTTATGATGTGAACAAGTTTGTATGCACAAAAGTTGACATGGTAAAAACCTTCTCTAGATAGGACCCCTACATTCCATGTTCGTTGCCGGGGTTGGGGCGGTGTTGGAAAAATTAATGGGAGAGAGGAGAGAGAGACCTTAGCCTGTATTCAAAAGCCTAATCAAATATTGTTTTCCTTTTCTCTGATGACTTCGAGTGTCTGGTTTTTAAAAACAAGCAATATTAACACAAAAAAACTAAATTTATTGGGTTAGTTGATCCACCTCCTTCGACTGCATGCTTCTATCTTGACTGATAAATATTCACGTGGATAGTTTTTCCATTAAGATGGAAGATTGCACTTTTCTTATCTTAGTTTTCTTCATGTTTTACATAAAAAATTTATTTACATACATTTATTCAGAAGTATATTACTTTGCCTGAAACACTCGTGTTTTGAAGCAAGTAGGTCCTTAAATCCTTTTTAGCATTTGTAGTTAACGTGCTAATTTTTCTATATCCGATGGATATCTTGTTTATTGCATAACTATGAAACTACAAATACCAGTTATCCATATTGGGCTGGCTTTAGATTGACTTATTTATACCTTCGGCATTATTTTTCAGAAAGATGGGCCTGGAGCACCTGGAGGACAGTCATGGACAGTGCAATGGCTGAAGTTTGATAATAGTTACTTCAAAGTAAGAAAGTACCCCTACCTCCGACACCTACACCAAATTAATCTTGCTGTCATTACTGCAGAATGCTTCATCTCTCCTTTCTTTTCCTCTCTTCTTTCTCTCAACTACATTTATCACATTCAGAACAGCCTCACTTTTTTATAAACTTCATTACTCTTAATTATTGCTTTAAATTTTATTCATATTATATTTTTCTTGTCAGGATATAAAAGAGCAGAAGGATGAGGATCTTCTAGTTTTGCCTACTGATGCCATATTATTTGATGATCCATCCTTCAAGGTATTCGACTGTTTATTCAATTTCATCCCTAAACTCCAATATGCAGTTATCTACTACAATATCTGACAAATTACATTATTACAGATCTATTCCGAGGAATATGCTCAGGATCAGGATTCGTTCTTTAAGGACTATGCTGAAGCCCATTCTAAACTCAGTAACCTTGGAGCAAAATTTGATCCACCAGAGGTAACTCGACGCTTCTTACCATGCAAATCACTGGACTAATAAAACTGTTGCCTGTTTTTACTTTTTTTTTTAATTAATTCTCCTGTGGTACCGTATGTTGTTTTGTCTGAACCGATCTGTTATATACTTTATTGTTGCCTCTTAAGACTTAGGTTTCGAATTTTTGTACTTAAAAGCTACTTTAAGAAGCAGTAAGAAAGCCATCCTAAATAAAGCCCATCTGAATTGCGTTCGTAGCCTTTTGTAGATACTGCACTTGTATTGCACCATTGTGAATGGGTAACATGTCGAGTTTAGTACTTCCTTGTTATTAGCTCTCCCCATTGATTTCGTAGTTTTTGATAAAATTATGATGCTTTTTTTCTCTTCAAATGTCATTGGCTTTGCTTCTTATTGAGTTATTACTTCAAATGCATTTAACTTGGTAGCTCTTTTTATAACCAAAACATGATTTGTTCTTAAAATAATTGAGCTATCGCTCTCATCATTTAAGCCAAAAAAAAAAACTGATTTACTTTTGATTGTTAACAGGGAATCTCAATAGATGATGATGGAAAGGGATCAATTCCTGAGCCATTTGAAGCAGCAAAATATTCATCTGGAAAGGTATACAGCTACACTGTCAATAATTTTGTCAATCTTTTATATTTTTATGGTATTCACAGATTGTATAAGATGGTAGAATAGTTTGTATAAAAAAATGAAATTTATGCTTCCTACTTTTATGACTTGCAGGCTTAGCAAAAAAACAACGAATCGTCTTTCCTTCTGCTGCGTCTTTTAATAACACATCATTGAAGCTTTTCAACAGTTTGATCACTTTAAAAAATCTGGAAACCTTTTAGATATAAAGAATAAAGTAAATAAAACGTATTATACACTTTGGATTGCAGAGAGAACTGTCTGAGGCTATGAAGCAGAAGATCAGAAGAGAGTATGAAGCCGTTGGGGGCAGTCCAGATAAGCCCCTTAAATCTAATTACTTTCTTAATATCATGATAGCTGTTGCTTTGCTGGCTTTTTTGACATCTCTGCTTGGAAACTGAATTTTTCTATGACAGGTTTTACCTTTTTTTTTTTTTTTGGTTCAGGTGTAAACATTTAAAAATAACTTGATTTTACGAACAATGAGCTGCTTTTATTATCGATATTTTGTTTTATTTTGTTTTTTGCCTCAATATTTGGGGCTCGTATTCTGTGCGGACGTCGAACTCCGTCTAGAGAAACAACCGGAATGCGCCACTTTGCCTCCTGCTTGGTACCCGACTCAGTACTGCTCGGTATCACGGCTTGGTACCTGGCTCGTACAATTGATGTGTGACCATTCTGATTAGTCTCCGGACGGTAAACTGTGTTAGGCGTCCATACAAAATAACAGGCAACTTTCGGTTCTTAGTGCTTTGTTTTTTTTGGAACATTTTGGTCAATTAAGGCAAATTCGCACACATATAGCATACACAATATTCGAATACAAGATCTCTTAGTTGATAGACTAGAAGTTCCTAATCAACAAATCAAATGAACTGTGTTCTTAGTGCTTTGTTAGTGCCGATTTACTAAAGCTGGAAAGTGTAATATTAGTTTTACCATGTTTGATATCTTATTTAATATTAATAAACCTAGTTCTAAAAAATAAGATTTAATCACAATTTTTTAAAAATAGCTAGAAAGTAATAGTTAAGCATATATGAAAAATAAAGCAATGAAAAAGTTACTCTAAACAGTTCATTAGCTACCACTTGTTTGCAGTTTAGGAAAATAAACCAGTTATGAGAGAAGTTCATGGGATAGATTTTTTTTTATTGTTTTAAAAAATATTTTAATTATAAAAAAATTCAAGAATTAAAAATTTGTTTTAAAAACAGTAAAAAAGTTATCTTGAGATTTTATTTGGAACATTTTATTATTATTATTATTATTATTATTTTCTTTTCATTTTTTTTTGTTTTTAAGATATATATGTGGAGTCATCAATTTGAAAGTATGATTTTGCACGACTACTATTACTTATAAGAATTAAAAATCCAAATGTTGTTCTTAAAAAATCTATAATTATATTACTTTACTTGATGATTGTTGATGATAATCACAATCAATAATCGTTGTCACCATCGTATGATTTCTTCATCTAACTATTGTCACTTGACTTCTAATATCCAATTCCGTTATTAGACTTTAGTTGTTCGATTATGGACACCAAACGTCTGTAATATCTTCAACAAGAATAAGACAATTATTACTAATTATGTGTAATATTGTCTTCTTTAATTATAAGGATGAATTTTATATCTTTAATCATATAGTGAATTATTTCAATTAGGATAGACACTGCGATTTAATTTTTTTCCCCTGCGAAATTAAAATCGCTAAGATTCAATCCCCACAAAGCAAATTTGATTTTTATAAATAATTGTGATTTCAATCAAAGCAATCTAAATTGGATATAATATTATATAAAGATAATCTTAAAAGATTTATATTTGTTTTCTTAAATTTTGAATTTATATTTACTCCTCTCATCCTCTCTCTCTCTCTCTATTTGACTCTTACAAATGAAATAAAGTCTATAATTTGTCTAAATATTAAAAAAATATTTTAGTTTTTAAACAACTTTATTTTAAATTAATTTATTTGGACTCTAAATTTGCTCCATTCAAATAAATTGTATTTAAAATTATATTTTTTTGATAAAAAGATTGGACTCACACGTGTCGTGCTCCCCGTGGTGTCGAACGCCATCGGTTCTTCCTCTTGTCGCCCTCTCAAAGCTCTCACCTTTCCCATCCCTACAACCTAGGTCGGAACTTTCCCTCGTCCGATCCCCCTCTTCTTCTTCCCGCTCTCTCTTTCTCCACATTTCTTTTTTCTTCTCATATGCGCCACTATAGCAAGTTTCTGCTCAGGTGAGTTCACGACTCGACATTTCCGTTGTCGATTTACCGATTCAGTTTCTCCTCCGTATGAATTGCTCACCATTGTTTTGCCAAGATTCAAATTGGATTTTAAAAAAGATTGCATATTTTAGGTCCTCTAAACCTTATTTGAGCCTGAAAAGGGACAACAACAATGTCCCAAGCAGCGGAGCAACCCACCTCTACTTCCAATGAGGGAACCTCTGAGAAGAGCTGGGTTCCTAAGCTTCATATGGTTTTCGAGAGCGATGAGAAGGCCTACCAGTTCTACTGCTTCTATGCTAGAGAGATGGGTTTGGTGTCAGGAAACATTGGTAAAGCGTCGCTCTAATGGAACAGTGTATGCGAGAACGTTTTGTTGTTACAAGGAAGGATTTTGCAGGACCTTGAAGGAAGGGAAGAAGCCGCGGCCAGACGCGAGAAACTGGCTGTGGTGCAAATATTGGTGTTCGGCTTATGGATGATGGTAAATTTCATGTTACTGAGTTTGAGGCAGAGCATAACCATGAGCTGGTAGAAAAGGCCCCAGAAAATTCAATTGGAATCAAGTAATGAATTGGTAGTGGATGGTAAATTCGCAAGAGAATTTTCCGTGGGAAGCTTGCAGGAAGGCTTGTTGACAAGAGTTATATTCCTTCTAATTGTTTGGAGCAATCCGATGCCTTTGGAAAATGTGGTAACGAGGATTGGGTGCCCAAAGTTGATATGGAATTTGAGGATGATGAGGAGGCATATGAGTTTTATATAAATTATGCAGCTAGAATAGGATTTAGGGTCAGAAAACATCTGGTGAAACGAAGGACATCAGGATTGTGTATTCGAGAACTTATGTTGTCATAAAGAGGGTCAAAGCAGAAAAACTAATGAGCTGAAGAGAGATCACATCCATGTAAGGGGTCCCAAGCCATATGAAAGGACAGGTTG